>VZRU01012905.1:67229-264278 GCA_013398155.1 Pedionomus torquatus
TATATATATATACACATAAATAAATATTGGTCTTGAGGAGTGACTGACTCTGTTTCTCACAGTAGTGTCTCAAAATTATATTCTGGGTTTCAGCTCCTAGGACTGTCTCCTGCACTCATGGATAGATGGAGTCCTTTTAATAGCTGCTCCTTTTTGGCTATGGAATTTTTTTTAACTTGATGATGCTGAGCAGCCTCTGGATCAGATTGTTAAGGTTCTGCACAGCAGTCTGCTCTGGAAAATAAAAATCCATTCCTTCTTCAGTAACTCCTCTTAGGAGGACAAAGTGAACTAATGAAGGGAGATTTTTGCTTAAGAGGGGGTTGAGGGCCTCTTCCGTGTGGGGCACCAGGAGTAAGAAACAAAGCTGATGTCTGTGCAAGGCTGCTTCTCTCTGCTTCAAGATCAGAAGAACAGACTGAAATGCACAGCCTAGAGGTTGGCTATTCTTGGTGTGAACTGGGGAGGGGGCTGGGGTGGAGGGAAGAGGGCGTGTTTGTATATAACTAAAACCAGGCCACAATTGTATTTTTTTTATTCAGTCTTTTGCATAAATCTCAGGCATACTTACCCATGGAAGACAGCGCACATATATGGGTTCAAAGATGTTCTGGGCAGGGAACTCCTACAGTCCTGCCTGTGTGACTGTTTAACATGGATTACTATAACTGAAAGAAATTAATGTAGAAAATGTTTTCTTACTCCCCAACCAAATTCATGTGAGGGATGAACTTAAAGAATAGACAGACTTTAGGTGGGATCAAAAATTTAAAAGAAATAACAGATTCCTCAGCTTCCAGTTGCCAAAAAAAAAACAAAACAAAAAAAAAAAAAAAAAAAAAAAAAAACAAAAAACGACAACCAAAAACCAAACCAAAACAGAAAAAAGTCTTATAGTCACTCCATCTCCAGCAATTGTCTTGTCAGGGGAACAGTGATATAGGTATCAGTTCCTAGGACCACTGCCTAGTGCTGATGTCCATACGGAAGCAAAAAAAATCCACTGAATGTTTTATTTGTTTCGTTTTCCCTTATATTCCTACTCCCAGGATCCTACCCCCATACTCTGCTCAAATGCAAAATCCTTCATTCAGAAAAAGCCTGCTTCCTTTTAACCATATAAACTTGCTAGAAGACTGCTAGCTTAGGTTACTGGAGCTGAACTTGTTCATACTGAATCCTTCATTTCTCTTTGTCTTTCATACATTGATCGTCCACATGTTCTCTCCACCAGATCCTGTTCATCTCCTGCTTGTCCTGCTTGTTACACATTATTTCACAGTGAAACTTCCAACACACAAAATATTCACTTCCCTTCCACTGTAGCTGCAGCGTAGCAATGGCAGACACTCAGCAGCCACCTTGCAGTTAGACATGACCTCTTTATTAAGTGAAGAATGAAGCAGTGATCTTCTGCCAGATCCATTACTTCCCAATTTTCTGTTCATTGAGAGTGAACTAAGAACAGATCTCTTGGACAGCTGGCCACCACTTTGTACCTCCTAATGAAGCAGAAGCACCGTAATCTATCACACGGTATGTTTCTTGTACGGTAATACTTGCTGTCTGTAAGCTATTTGTAGTAGACTCTAGATCATATTATTGGTGCCCCATCAGTGTTTTGGCTTTGCAGCATGGCTTTACCCCCCGCCACTGCAGAGGTCTGACGACAATTTTATGGAGAAGGGTGTAGGGAGAAGGGCTGAGGAAAATAAATTGGGGGAGGGGGAAAAAAATCTGCAGATTAATTATACTGAATATTATATATACAGTGAATTCAGACACACCAACAATTAAAAATAAACACTAAGTTCTTATCACCCTGCTTTCTGTGTGTTAGATTTAAACATTTCTGCTTAATGTTTAAAAAAAGGCAAGAAAAGTTGTAAGAGACGTGGAGTTGGTTTGTCCAAAAACAAGGAAGACTGAAGAGTACGGCGAGCTGGAGGGATTAGATAGCTTTTAACCAGAGAAAAGGGCTCCTGCATGACTTGAAGGGATTGAGCTGTTCCTTCTGTTCCCTTGGGAATAGGACAGAATGTAATGGGCTTAAATTGAGGCAAAGGCTTTTATCTTAGGCTTTGAGAAAGTGCGAGCAGTAGTCTCAAGCTAAGAAGAGTTAAGTACAGACATCACCAGCACGGGGGCTTGGAGGAACAATATGACCTTGTACCGCTGCTTTTTGTGATTTCTTGCCAGGCTAACAGGTATAGAAAAACAAGCACTGACTGTAGCAGCCTAGTACTCATGCTGTGGGGGAAAAGCAAAAAAAAATACCACAGCTAACTATAGCAGGGTTCTCCTGCATTTCTTTCTCAGCAGTGCACACTTAATGGTATTTGCCTATATGCAGTTGTCAATGGGCCTTTGATTGAAGCAACAAAGCTTTAACATTAAACACTTGCTACTCATGTGAATGCTGCAAAAACTGTAATATTTTTCTTTTAATTCTGCCCGATATAAAAGGACAGCAGGTGCTGAGGAAGAGGGGGATTTGACAGCACCCCACAATGATATCTTGTTGCATGTTCCAGAGATTGCTAACTAACCATAAAGTGCAATTCATGTTTTGCCAGGCCGTCAAATAGATGTGTGCATTTCCATTACACTAATGCAATTATTTAATATAACCTTCTGAATAATGTCTTTAATTCATCACATGAGAGTTCAAGTAGAAACATATCAAATTAAAAAAATAAAAATAAAAAAAAAACATGGTGAAGGCTAAAGCAGACACTTAAGGAGTTAAAGAAAAAAAATTAAAAAAATCTCTCTCTCTTTCCACTCAGAAAAACATAAGACAAGTCACAGTGACATTTCCAGACTGTAAACCATACAGACTTAATTTCCAAGGGCTGGATTAAAGCTGAAATTGTAGGTGTCAGTACTGTCCATAAAGCCTTTGTAAGGTTACTGCTCCCACGATATTAGCTAAGAAGAAGGCAGGGTGGAAAATTTATATGGATATTGTTCTTACTTGCTCACTTTTTTTTCTGAGAAAAGTAGCTTGGTGTGGAATTCATTGCAACTTGATGTTTCTGATAAGACAAGTAAGAACTAATCCCTTTCTCCCACCCCCATCATGAGCAAGGGGACAACAAGAGAGTGCTGGCTAGGTAGCATGACTTTTGGCTGCATACTGCATGGCTGATTGTGGCCTGGGACACCTGTGGTAGGCTGGGCCAGCCATGAGACGGATGCTTGTGCACCGTTGGCTGCAGAACCCCAATGCAGGTACCGTAGATGTGTCCTGTCAGAATAGCAAAGCTCCACAAAATGTTGTTAGCCCTCTCTTCTGCATGGCAGCCAGTTCAGAAATGAAGGAATAAAAGTAAAGCTCATAGAGAAGGTCCTAAAATAATGAACCACAGCTCCCCTGTTAATATAAGTCTTTGGCTGATAGCAACAGAATGTGCAAACCCTGAAAGTTTGGGATGGGAGGTTGCACCCAGTCCAAGCATGTGAAGTTCTTGAAAGGGTCTTCCTCTTTATACTTGGGATTTGCTATTTCTAAAACCAGTATTTACTGATTCTTGGTTGATAGTACTAAGTACTGCAACTTTCAAAGTGGACCAAGAGACTTATGTGCTGAGTTCCCATGGGGTGAGGAGCAACAGGAATAATCAGTGAGACTGAAATCATAAAGCCAAGAAATAATCACCAAGATTAAACCAGGTCCATTTTATCATGCCAGGAATGTGTGTGAAGGTGGCAGTGTGCAGGTGTGATCCCTGTGACAACCAGAAGAGTGGCTCTTGTGTGAGGGGATACGTGGATGCAGCGGAAGACAGTTGTTCATGCACGGCAGGCTGGGCACAGAGTGAATGTATGTGTGCATATGTATGTGTGCATGCATACCTGGGAAGCTACAGAGCTGTGACTATGCATGTTTTGTAACCAAAGCACATGAATTTTAATGCTTTTGTCATCTGTACCCTTATATGCCCTGGAGTAGGTGCTGCAAACCAGCATTAATCAGTTATGTCAGGGATGTGGGTGATGATCAGATATTTTCTGACAATAACTTTTAGCAATTGTTGAGATCAATAAATCCACGTTGTGGGCACTTCAACTTTTAATAGTACCTACTGAGATCTGTTGACTTAGAGTTAACTTGTAGATGCCTGAAATTTTTGTTCCTATATGCAGCAATTTTTAATGTCTATTCAGATATAAGATAAAATAAACACACAAGAGGAGGCATTTCTCTTCCACACAAAATCATACAAAAAGTCTCTTTTTATTAAATATACATTATTTACAGTTTAAGTCTTTCTTCTGTACAACAGTAACCATAGAAAACAAAAGAAGCTAAGGCTAAATTTTTTTCAATCCCCCGGACAGTGTATTAAGACATGTTAACAATGTCTACAAAACTGACTTGGACTGAGGCAACATCCTGTGGAATTCTCTTTAGAAAACCAGATAGTGAAAGGGGAATAATCTAAGTCTCCATTTTGCTTTTTACTGTAACTGAGAGACCCTTGCATTACCCTTGGATGGACAATTAAAAGAATGGGGGGGAAAAAAAAGACTTTTTTTTTGCTTTGCTACTGAAATGAGCAGTGTTCTGAGAGATTTATTTAATTTAATTGGAGTAGAACAAAGTAAAATGAATGATGAAGGACTCATCTGCAGAAAGGGCCAATTTTTTTATTATTATAAGTATTTAATCTCAGCTATTTTTCATTCTGTGAAACTTCTCTTTGTTGTTTTTTGTTTGTTTGTTTGTTTGTTTGTTTTTTTCTTGCCTTTTAGGGTGCTTTCATTTTTCAAGTAGGATACAGTCTGATTCACTACAGTCTGTCCAGGGGTGAACTCCATTAAAATGCCATACAATCCTTCCAAAGTCAGTGGCTGGGCTCCTAGGTTCGTGGACAACACACCACCCACAGATCAACCTTCCCCCCACACACATTTCCAGAAGCTCCGGAAGGTGAATTAATTTATGTCTTAAGTGGAGCTGAAATTGCCTTCAATCCCAAGCCTTATCCACAGTTCTGCTAGAAGACATACACAATTTCAGTGAACGCAACTCTTGTTGACAGCAGTAGGGGATGATGAATACAAGATCTTGACTCAGATTCATACATGTCAGCCCCAGTTTGCAGGAGATCATCACTGCCCTTGCCTCTGGTGACCAGAGGCTAAATTCATGTGATGTATCTTTGCATTGACCTCAACGGGATTAAAACCAGGTCTGAAGCTGGTTCTGTTTCTTCAACGAAATGGGTTTCAAAGCAGGCAAGGTACTAAAATGTTTAGCTTCTTGTGATCATCTAGATATAATGGTCTAATGTCTATAACATTTCAATTGAAAAACTCACCGAGTAGAGATTTTTTATGGCTGGAAGTCTGAAAAAACACGTACCTGCCTGTTCTAAACTGTATCTGAAATTTCACAGAGGGGTCTTGGGTGTTTGAGTACTCCTCTTTGTTGTGAGTGGGATGTGAGGCTGTGACTGGCTGTATCTAAGCTTTACCACAGAAGCAATCAGTTTTCTTTCTTAATGATACACGTGCTCATCATTGGCAGCAATGTCAAAAGGTGAGAAAATGGTTTGCCTAAAGGATGCAAGAAGGAACTGTAAGGGCTATGGCATGCGAAAAACAAGTAAATAATTTCCCATGCAGAAATTTTATCAGACGGAATCTCTTTAGGGTTGTGGGACTGAAATCCAGGAAGAGTAATGACCAGCATACCAGGAATTAAATGGTGGTGTAATGTGATAGCAGTCAGTAGTTTAGAAAAAAAGTTGCCACATCCTAAGTGAGCAAGAGAAAGGGAGAGGAATCGCTAAGCAAACATCTTTCTTTGGATCACCTGTTGCATCCAAAATTGCATTAAACATTGCAATTGTTTGAAGGGAACCATCCCTGATTCTTCTTCCAGGTAACAGGGAGAGCTCCAGCGATCTAACTGGAGATTCAGATTAGTATCAGCCAGAGGTCTGAAAACCTCTACCATGTTTGAAGCACATCACTGATACTTTACATATCATCAGGCAAACTAAGGCCATGTTTTCACAGTCACTAATAATTCATTCCATGGCAAAAATGAATTGTGGAAAAAGATCTGAAACCCTCATATCCACCTTGTGGTTACCATCCCTGGTTTCCAACCGCATTAACTGTTCTGAGAGCTTTTGCTTCTTAACCTGCCTCATCAAAATTCTAATCTGAAGAGTTAATGTCCCCATTTTCCATTATAGGTCACCAGCTCTTGGCGACTACATCTCTACAGTGGAGTGCAATCTCTCTTCTGGCTGAAAACCTGGCTGACATTTTGAGGATCACAAAATTTTTTTGAATTTCTTGTTCCTGTGACTGCCAGGAGAAAAATCAGAACCTTGGTTAGAATTTTAACACAAATTCATCCACCTCTTATCACCAATTTGACAGCCTCACATGTTAAAGAAAAAAGAGAAAAAGAAAACAGGTGAACTAAATACAGCGACACTGTCAACACAAACTGTTGCCTTAATCTTCCGTTAGCTCGGCTTGTAGACTCAGTACACTACAAACAACAAACAACGAGCTTACAAATCACAATAGTTCACCAGAAAGTGTGCTCTTTTTTTTTTTTCCCAGTTTTTGTTTTCATCAGCATAACTTAGTGCAAAAGATCACAAAAATAAGTACCAATACATAGAAATATCCAAACTCCTATATGTATGTTTAAAAATGAACAACAGAAGAAAAAAGTCAGTTCAAACCCAAAAGAGGAGTGTGGTGAGAAGTTTCATGTACAAAAGGAACATGGGGGAGAGAACCCCAACACCAAAGGGAATGTGGAGAACTTTTCATTGGAAAAGGAAGCGCAGCAAAGTGCAGAACCAAAGGGAACAAATCATGCTTTGAAGCTGTGAACTATCACTTGTGAGGAACCCCCCCAAAAAAACTATCAAGGGCATGGTGCAACTCTAACTGTAATCAACCAAGAGGCCTCCCACCAACCTCAAAAGACTGTGGATAAGGCCCTTGGTTTGGCAAGGATATAATTGTATCACTTGTCTTGTTTGATAAGTAGGTATTACAAAACTGCATGAAAGCTTAGAAATAGCACTTGTCTTAGAGAGCCTTGCAAGGTCTCATTTTTTGCTCAAGCCTTTTACATAGTGTTGCTTTCTGAAAAATAATAATAAAAAATATTTAAAACCCTTTGTGTCTGTGAAAGACTGGCAGTGCAGAACAGTACTTGAAACTGGTGTTCTTCAGCGTAAGTTTTCTGTAAGTGACTGCAACAAACGACAATGGCATGAGATGGTGGAGCACAAAGTGGTCAAATCCTGCCTCCTGTAATACTCTTGTTAAGCTGAGGTGAAGGACACACTTAAACTGATAGACTAACACTGCTGGAAAGGAAGCTTGATTTTCTTCTGAAGTTGGGACTTTTTTTCAGTGATTTCTGACCTGAAGATGAGACTTTTTTCATCTCATTGAGAACTTAGGGGTTCTTGATGGGCCCTGCCTGTAATTTGAAAAGCCAACAGGTATCAGACATATCTACTTGGGGCTTGCAGATATGAGACACAACAGGCAGGAGATTTAGAGCCTTACTGGAGCTGCAGATACTCTATTTCACTTCAAATGGCACCAGACATGCAGAGCTAAAAAGGTAACTTAGGGGTCCGTGTCAGTCTTAGATTATAAAATCTGTGTAGATTTGTCTACATGTATGCTATCTTCCAAAAATCCCATATGAGGCAATGAATGGATCTTGGGTCTAGAATAGACTGGAAAGAGAGCTCTTCTCTCCTGAGCCCCACAGATTATTGCTCAGAGGGCCACTGAATCAAATGGGTGCTTCTTTCATGTATTTGACTATAAGTAGATGCATGCATTTCCTAAGCAGAGATGTCTAATCTAATTTGAGATGCAAGGAGGTATCCTTCCTTGATCCCAGTCAGCATCTCAATAAAAAAATAAGTCTCTTTTAAGACCTGTGCAGATGTGTCTACCAGAGGTGTAAGATTCCTATAAGTAGGCAAATTCTGCTGGAGGTAGCTAACCTATTTCCAGGAGCCTACCCTAACTTTATAGAATCATAGAATCATCAGGGCTGGAAAGGACCTCCAAAGGTCATCTAGTCCAACCTCCCCACAGTCGCAGGGACACCCTCAACTAGACCAAGTTGCCCAGGGCCTCATTGAGCTTCGCCTTGAATATGTCCAGGGAAGAGGCTTCAACCACCTCCCTGGGCAACCTGTTCCAGTGTTCCACCACCCTTAAAGAATTTTTTTCTAATATTGAAATTAAATCCACTCTTCTCCAACTTAAGTCCATTGTCCCTCGTCCTATCACAGCAGGCCTTTGTGAACAGACCCTCCCCAGCCTTCCTGTAGGCCCCCTTTAGGTACTGGAAGGCTGCAATTAGGTCTCCCCGGAGCCTCCTCTTCTCCAGGCTGAACAGCTCCAGTTCCCTCAGCCTCTCTTCATAGCAGAGGTGCTCCAGCCCTTTGATCATGTTCGTGGCCCTCCTCTGGAACTGCTCCATCAGGTCCATATCCTTCCTATATTGAGGGCTCCAGCCCTGCACACAGTACTCCAGGTGGGGTCTCACCAGAGCAGAGTAAAGCAGTAGAATCACCTCTCTGGATCTGCTGGCAACACTTCTTTTGATGGAGCCCAGGATGCGATTGGCCTTCTGGGATGCAAGTGCGCACTGCCTGCTCATGTCTAGCCTCTTGTCCATCAGTACTTCCAAGTCCCTTTCTTCAGTGCTGCAGAATCAATGTAGAGAAAGATGCACCTCTAGAGACTGATTAATTTAACCTTAAAGGATGTCTGAGACATTTGCCCTGTCCTCACTGACCACAGGACAGGCCTGGATGAAAAAGGTGAAACGGGTAGCCAAATGCAAAATGAAACAAACCCAAAAGACTCAGATAAAAGCAATCTTTAAGTGCTTCCATAGGTTTAGGACTCAATCTTATTCTCAGCAAAATCGATAACTGACTTCATTAGGAGAAGATTGATGTCCCCTCACTTATAGTGAAACTATATGATGTATTGATTGCTCCACACCCAATATGTGAAATATGTGATCAGCTAAATGTTAATACGGAAAAACAGCTCATTAAAAAAAGGGTTTGGCTTACACTACAAAAATTGAACAATTCCTAAATAGGATGGGTTAAGTCTGGCTCAATAAGGTTAAAATAAAGCAGACAGAAAGCATTTCATGTTTGAATTTTGGCCATCAGTTTTAACTTAAATGTCAGAGTAATCTCACAACTGAACACAATCTGACTGAACACAATCAGATAACAGTGCATCTGTAAAAGGCTTGTTTTCCAGCTATGTTTGCCCAGGTGAGAATCTGGTTTAGTTCATATGAGTTAAAAGATTTTGTTTGGCTTTGTTTTCACTACAGGTATACCTTAAGTGCTGTGCCATGGCAAGAAAAAAAAATAAATAAAGTGCACATCTTAAAAATTTACTCAGAACATTCACATTGTCTTGACTCTAGTGAGTGAATAAGGACAGACAAAATATTTGAATAATATGAAAATTACATTGGTGACTTAGGACCAATGTTTTATTTCCAAAAGAGAACTGGGACTCAATTTTCAACAGTATTTAAATGCTTTGTAGAATTTTTAAACATTTCACAGCGAGGCAGAGGCAAAAATTCAACTGAATTAATTTCAGTCAAGTGGTCATCTTGTTCAGTCACTTAAGCATTGATCCACATCCTCAGGGGACTAAATTCCTTTGAAAACCCATACTGCACTCAGGTGGCAGCCTATGTCTCACTAAAAATTAGCAGGATTTAGTTTTCTGACAGACAGCCTTCATTTGTCTTCCGTAGCCAGACACCAGGGTTTTCAGGCAATCCTTACAAGCATCCAACTCAGACTTTGCATGACTAAATATCTTTACAAGCATAGCTGTTGTTGGCCAAATCCTTTCTGGAAAACAGGAATTTGCAGTGCCTAAATCCATATCTCAGTGACTTAGAAATTCTGTAGTCTAAAAATTCCAGCCTAGAAAAAATAATTTTCAGAGGTTCTATACCATATCACAGGGAGAAAAATGGAGCCTCGATATGCTTTTACCAGTCCCTTACTTTTATTATGAAACATATCTTGAGAGAAGGGCAAAAACCCAAACATCTTCAAACAATTCTTTGACACTCTCAGGTTTCCTTTAAAATAATCATCAAATCACGGAAAGGTTTGAGTTGGAAGGGACCTCAAAGATCATCTAGTTCCAACCCATCTGCCATGGGTAGGGACACCTTCCACTAAAAAAAGTGACTCAAAGGCTAGTCAAATAAATCCTGTCGTTTTCTATATGAAAAGTATCTCCCCCATGTTTACTGAAAAATATTATCTAGAATGATAGCTAACAGAAAAAAGGGAAGATGCCTACATTTAAACAGCAATTTTAACAAAAATAGAAAGGTGTTTTTAACATATAGAGTTTTTTTTCCCAATTTGAACTTTTTAATGGAAAATGAAAGGAATTCTAAAACTGGTAGAATTTTGTAAAATTGCATTTACTGTCTCTTTTAAATAATTATTTTTTAATTCCCTTTAAGCGGTACTAAAGTAAATCAGATAATTCCATGACTAAAGAAAGGGGAGTGGGGTGTGTGTGCATGGATAAATAGAAATCTTAATTTAGAAGCTAGGATTTTAAATGGCAAGTCCATACAAATGTGTTCAATTGTCCAGCCCTGTTGCATGTAAATATGCACAACTCATTATGTCTATAGGTATAGATGGACATGGTTTTATATACTCAGGCATGCACTTCTGTATGAGCACCTCTTTATTTTATAGATGCACACCAATGCAGCTGTACTTTTCAAGGAGTTTCACCAGCCTGAGATATTTTAAATGAGGATAACAAATGAGGAAACAAAGACAAACCAACCACTTACACTCTTTTGCCAGGTCTGGACTTGAACAAAGCATTCCACTTACATCTGCTCGCTGGTTCAGGACTGAGCCACTGAGCTTTATCTGAAACACGTACAGCAATGCTAATATCTACATTTGGTAATGGGACCTTGATCCCACTTTGAGAAAGCTCAGCACCTTGCAGAATGAGGTGCTAGGATGGCCAAAAGTAATTTAGTCACTCCAGAAATGACAGGACTCTGCTTCACCACTCAGTCTCCCTTTTCCAGCTCCTCCACTACTGGAGGTGTTTTGTGCTTTATTATTGCACTCTGTAGTAATTTTATTCCTGGAAACTAACAAGAGGGGAAGCAGAAGAATGATTTCTATCTGCTAGTTTGGCTAGAGGAAAACTTACACCTGTGGCTTTTCTTCTCCTTCCTATTCCATTCTCCATAAGTCAGCTAAGTACATTAGGATTCTGAGACATCTCATACAGAGTCCATTTCAGATAAGATGACTCAAACACGGGCAGAGGAGCCTGTGTGATTGCTTATTCCTCCCCTCCCCTCATGACAAACAAAGCAGCTTTAACTGGGGGACGGACGGACGGACGGACGGACGGACGGACGGAAGGAAGGAAGGAAGGAAGGAAGGAAGGAAGGATAAAGATAATTGCTTTGCCAGGATTCCACCACAAAAGATAAAGCAATGTATGTACTGGGAAAACAACTAATGAGTCCATCATTACACTTCTCATCATGCAGAAACACTCTCAAGTAGTCACGTATCATGCAAACAGCCAGCATGAAGCAAAAGGGCTGTTGTCAACCACAACCAAGGAAGAATGACACCAATACTAATTTCAATATAAATAGCTTTATAAAATTGCTCGATCAGAGTTTTGGTTATGGAGCTGGCCTCCCATTTGCTTTCATGTGAGAGTGATATCATTCCAAGTTTTCTTTCTCTTTACTGGATGCTACTTCTTACTTCTCTCTTACAAAAGAAGGGGTGAAGAATCACCATACCCACACTGTCATTTATTCTTCCTTGTCTGTTCCCTCTTTCCATAAAAAAATAACCAGCTACGTACCTTTACAATGCATTGCCTGGTAAATAGCACCTGTTGCACTTGTAACCTCATCTCTAGTTTGCTGTAGTTTATTACTTCATACTGGGATTCTTTGATTTTAATCTGTGAGAAAAGGATCACCATGCCAAAGCCCCAGAATGACTGCAGAATGGTGTAGGGGGCAAAGAGATTCAGCTACACAATTGCATTGAATTGATTCTTATCAAGAGTACTGCAATAAATAATATGATTTTGTTCTTATCTGTTGGATTGATTCAACTCCTGTCAGAAACCCTCAAGTCTGACAGCAAATTCTACATAGCCTTCAGAAGCCCTGTGAAAGCAGTATGTCACATAGACACAAGCAGGATGTTAAAAATTTCCCTTGGTGGGACTTCTCCATTTCTTACCCTAGGATGTCTGTGACTGAAAAGAAAGTCTTTCAGCCTCACACTGAAATCATGCAGCACACATAAAATGGGCAGCATATGAGTCTTCAGTATTGTTCCCAATCAGGAAAGGACAGAAGACTTCAGAAAAACAGGACAGGACATTAATTCAAAGAAGAGCATTTGGGATCTTTTTTAACTTGTTTGCCTAATGTTCTTCCTTGTAAATGGGGTTGATTAAATATTAACCTTTTTAGATGTGACATCAGACCTCTCTCTATTTAACTATGCAGAAGATACTCCATTTTCTACAAACAGGAAATACCAATTAATCTTTCATGCAGTTTTGGTTGATTTTTTTTTTTTCTTTTTTTTTTTTTCCCTGGTAGTTGGATTTTTTTTTTCTTTTTTAGAAGAACTGGCAGAAGGTGTGAGTCATATTTAAGATTAAACTGCTTTTGTTTTTTCTCATCTGTGTACTTTTTATTTGCCACAGCAGCAACAGTGTTTAACCTCAGTGCATGATAACCCTCCATATGGCATGAACAGATATATGTTGCATTTTAACGTTTCAGACAAATATAGAGCACCTAAGTCCTAGCAGCTTCCTATAACCCTTGGAGATTCAAGCTACTATTTTCCATGCTTCAGCTAGAGTTATGCTAGAGTATGTTGGGTCTACATAGCCAGCCTTATGAGATGAAGGTGAAAGAGATGCATGGGAATGACATTTATTGTTGATACATATATTGTTGGAAAAGTATTGATAAGCCTAAAAGTTACAGTAAAAGGACAAGAGGTTGGGGGAAGGAGCTTAATGAGGACAGTTTTATTTTTCCTTACCTCAGACCAGCTTCTCAACTATAGAATAATGTAAAACCATTGAAATTAATAGGTATATATCAATTCATATAATTTGAGAATTTGGCCAGTTCTTTATGAATGCTGTAAATGAGCCTGTAAAATTAGTCAGGCATTTTGGTCTCATTCTTTCCCTCTATCCTGTCCCAGTATCTGTAGAGCTACGTGTTCAGCTACTTTACCTCTACTTTACATAGTCCAGCTCTAGTGTAAAGGTGATGAATTAAATGGCTCCAGAGAAAGCACAAATAAATGCAGAGACTTTGAAACATCCAGGAACCCACAGCGGAAACCAGGTGTGCATGTGGATCTTATTTTGTGTAGGGTGGGATAACAGGTCTCTTGAGCTGCAGAAGTAAACTGTGACTGCCAGGTTCTTGTGCAGAGGAGGAGGTACCGTGATTGTTGTCAGTGTTTCCTGTGCAGGGTGGTCTTTTCCAAAAGAAAAAGAAGTCAGCAAAAAATGAATGCTTAAAATAAATCACAACAAGAAAAAAAAAAAAGAGGGAAGAAAGTAAAAAAGGAAAGAAGGTTAGGAAAGTAAGAAGAATTTGCATTGTCCATCAGATGAAATATTCCCGTTTGCACTCGCTCACTGTGTTCTGCAAGTCAATGTCAGCTTTAAAGGAGCTCTCAAGGTTTTCTGGATATTCTTTCTCCTTTGTCTGGCTACTTCGATGTGCTTGTTTATGCTGATAGAGGAATCTGCTCATGATGGCAATGATGCAAAAGATGACGAATATCACAACTGCTATTACACCTGAAGAGGGGCAAAAAAGGGTTGAGTTACCTCAAAAATACATTACCAATGCACAACAGCTAGTGGATATATCAGTTTATCTCAGTCTGTACACAACCATTTGCTTTTATTGAACTTTCACTCTCCCTGGTAGCTTTTAGTTCTATTTTGACACCTTAAGTAAGACTTAAAGGAGCAAGCATTGATGGAATTGACCTTCTAATTTCAGTCAAATTCTGCTTTCACTGGAAGTAAACTTGGGTCAGTGTGTTTGTTTTTTAAAATAATAGATCTTTATGCTCATACAAATTCCTGCTCTGTCGTATTTTCTTCTGTGTTATCTCTGGAAACCTTGCATGAGCTTTGTACACTTCGGTTTATAGCTTCTAGATATTATCAAAGGCAGCTCCCTACAGGGCATCCTATAAAATAAACAGAGATAGATTGCCTTCCAGGTTGTTACAGGAAAATGAGAACCATACATGAAGCTATGAGGACAACTTTTTGTACTGTATAAATGCTTAAATATGATCTAATGAGTTCCACTACAACACTGGCTTGCAAAAATAGAGCTCAAGAAACACAGGATATGAGAATACTGCGTTGAAGCTCTCATCAGAGTGGTGCAAAACAACTACTCATTAGCTGGATCTTGTATCACAGAATCATATGGAATCAGAAAATGGATGAGGTTGGAAAGGACCTCCAAAGGTCATCTTGTCCAAATTCCCTGCTCAAGCAGGCAGATAAACAGACTTTAGTTATATTTTAGAACACTCAGGTTCCTGATAATCCATAACACCTTTTTGGGGGTAATATCCACCACTATTGCCTTCATCCATAATGCAGGTGTCTATCTAGGAAGGTTGATACAGATATGTGCTAATAAATGCAGCAAATACTAGACCTGCATTAGATTACAAACAAAAAAAAAAAAAAAAATACCCCAAACCAACCAAAACTGTAACTGGATTTTATGGGTCCCATATTTAAAGTACCTTAAAATTTTGCCTTAATGGAATTTTTTTTCAATTGTAATCTTTAAAAATAAAGTTACCTCCAATCACAGCTGAATCGCTTCGGACTGCATTGGTGAGAGGCTCTCTTTCATCTGTCTTCCCAAAAGGATCTACAGTTGGTTAAAAAAAACACACCAAGACTTATTTTCTATATCAACTATATTCATTTTCTCTGTGGCTTAGACAGAAGCACCCTCTTACCCTCATGAATTTTAATCTGTTTTCAAATGATATGATTTGGGGAATGGAGAATCGAACAAGAAATCTCTCTAATAAATAAAGTAAGTTTGCAGGACAATTTTCTTCTAAATCTTTAGAAGTGAAGAGTATATTTAAAAGGAAACAGAAAGGCTCACACTAACATCTGAAAGCATTGTCTCAGTTTATCATTAGAAGAACCAGAGAGACATTTAAACTAGATAGCCCATTGGAAGCTTTTTCGTGTCGGAGCTAGGGGTTTTTGTTTGTTTGTTTGTTTTGACACCCAAGAAACAATATCAGAAAAAAGCAAAAGGAAAGAAAGACAAGACAGGTTTAGACCAAACCTATGTTTATAGATGCAGATATACAAGTTGAATTCAATCCCATAAAGAGAAGCAGTCTCTGTTTGGGACAGCTCCTTGGAAGGGATGTTATTCTCTATATTGCATTGGTCAAATTGGATTTAAAACAGGGAGGGGGGCAGAAATTAATTCCTATATTAAATGCTTCTCAGTGCTGGAGCTCTCCTGTACCTGATATATAAATGACTATTGTTGAAGCACTGGGACAAACAATCTACATGCTGGCAGTTTCAAATTCAGATCCAAATCCAAGAGGTCAAGCCCGCCCTGAAGTCACTGGATTTACAGTAATGTACTGGCTTTAGTCCTGCACATTTCAGAAAATGCTGCATTTTTCAATTGCTAGCTGAATTCAGCTTTTCTGCACCTTCACATCTTTTTCCTTTCAGCTTAACCCCTCCTTTGAGGAGATTATTATCCATGTTTCTCTCCTTTACAAGCCTCCAGGCTATCAGACAGAGGCTGTACGTGGGAGTTATGGGTGATTGTCTCTGCTATATATTATAATGCTTTGCCAAACTGATCTTTCTGATGCAAGCGATGGAAGCCTGAGAAATTCGGTGTTGCAAGGATTGTTGTAATTGACCATTCTTGCATTGGTAGCCAGCCGAGGCACATTTTGTTATCTCTTTGCTCAAGAAGATGTTTTTTTATTAAAACAATCAACAATATCGTACTTGTATATCAGAAGGTGCTGAGTTTGTAATGATAGTGGCTTTTGGGCTATTCAGGTTCTTAAAAGGGACACTTATTCCTTATTCTTTACATCACTGATACCAGCCCCCAAAATGTGCAGAAGACATCAGCCTCAAAGAGGCTTTCATTTTTTAAAAGGTGTAATTCTACTGCTAGTTTTAGAGGTGGAAGGATTTCTCAACAATTGCATCCATATTGAAAAGTCAGGGTTCCCCATATCTACAGTTCATTGAATGAGCTACAGGAATAAAAGAGACTTCTGGGGCCAACCTAACATCTCCAGTACATTCATTATTAACATGAATGGTGATTGCCAATAACAGATTTTGATACTCAAGTTCAGTCCTGTTTAGAAGAAGTCCCTTGCTTGGATATTGCGTGCCTATAGTGGTGTTGCAAAGAAACAAATAGTCATGGCAATGCTTCCTCTCATTTATTACATTTGTGGAATTGGAATAAAATTGGGGGTTTTTTTTACATGTAAAAATAGATGACATCATCGAAAAAATTAAATGGGAAGAGAAATCTGGCAGTTATTTTGCCTAATCTTAAACCTTTGAGCATAAACTTAAAGCAGAGCCAAATTCATAGTTAGATCAAGGTTGCTTATAATTTGGTACATCATGGGTAGGTTCAGTTCCTTTATTTTTCAGTATCTCAGTGTATAAATCATAACTAGTAATTTAGGCTTTTTTTATTTAGTCAAACGGAGGAAGAGAGACTACAGATACTTCATATCCTAGATGGCTGTCAAAGATAGACAGCCTAATTTGCTCGTTTATTTTAGATATTATTATAGACTCAAAATGATTCAACTTTCAGGTACTAGAATTTTGGTGAGATATTTTCTACCTCAGTTGGTGGCAGTGAAATCAGTTACAATAAAGATTCACATCTGTTGAATGTGAGCCCTCCCGTACTGGAGAAAAATCTCCAGCAGGTATCTGATGCATGGTATTAGTCAAATAGAGTCATGAAACTAGGTCTGAATATAGCGTGATATTAAATTTCTACCTTAAAAATTATATAAAATTACATTCATGCCTAAGAGTTTATATAAGATCTGACACTAAACACTATTTTTTGGCGACTGTTACCAGAATTCATGCACTGAGACAAAGCCAGAAAAAATGTTGGAGATCAGTTTCAGAATGGACGCTAAGAGACATAGGCCTTAAGAATTATGTTTTACCCGAGAAATAAAATCAGGATACAAGAAAACGAGGGTTTGTTACAGTAGAGCAGATGTTATGTGACAGCAGAACCATCTCCAGAGGGAACATGATAAACTCTGAAGCCAAGGAAAAGCAATACTGTGTCTCATATGAGATCTTAACTGGACATCCTCCTCCTTTTAGATAAAACTGATGACATTCACTTGGAAGAATTTCTGGGGTCAGAAGGCCCCTCTAGAAATCATCTACAGAGATCAGAGTCTATTACAGCAAGTTTCTCGGAGTTGTAAGCATTTGGGTTTTGAGTATATCCAAGTATTAAGACTTTACAACCTCTCTGGGCCTCCTGCCACATTTGGTCCATCTCAATGAACAGGAAACCTAACATTCTTGATCTTGGAGGAGAAGCCTTGAACCAGGGCTGTATTCTGTGGGATTCTTCCAAGCAGGTCCACGACAAGGTCAAAGGTTGTTCTCCTGAAGTTGCATTCACATTTTCTGCTTTTTTTCCTTCCTCTCATGGTCCTGAACTTCAACATCTCACTGTTGCTACAGCTGTCCCAGCACATCCCTGTCCAGCTCCTCTTTGTTTGGAATATCAGATTTAGTACAACTAGTACAGTGAGACAGACTTGCACTGCCTTTCAGAAGCAAAATTTTTCTGTGTAGTTTCTGACTTATGAAAGTCTTTGGAATTAATTGCTTTAAATGCAAGAAGACCTGCTCTTCAGCTGGAGCAGACAGAGAGCTCAAGACTCCACTATTCACAGAGTTAAATCTGCTCTGGCATTTACAATATTTATATATAATGTACGGTAAAGGTCCATTATCTCTATGTCATCAGTGTAGAGTTCAGAATACCAAAACCTTTGAATGTACCTCAGGAAGTAAGAAGGTGATTTGTAGACCTTTGTTAAATATCAAAAACACAGTAAGTCACCTTTCATTTTGTGTTCCCTAATCAGAAAGAGTGAGTGTAGATAACTGAGTCATGAGTGAACGGATTTTATTCTATATCTGTCTGCTAGGAAACTTTCTTGAAGACAACAAGTATTCTTCTCTGAAGGAAAGAGCTTCAATTGTTTTCAAGTTATAAATATAGAAAGCTTTTTTCACACATTTAAAGGGAGATTTCCTAGAGGGCATTTTTTCTGTATCTGTACATTAGAAAATCAACACAGACATGTACAGTCAACTTTGAAGTTCTATTTTTCTTCTCAAACACTCAATAATGAGAAATTGGGAACTGATGAATTGAGATATGAGCAGTAAATTTGAAAGTTAATCCTTAACTCTGTCTTTTTATTTCTTAGAATGTTTTCTTTCCTTGAATGTAATTCTCAATCATGTCTATACAAAGTATAATTTGCTACAAATTGGAATTTTTTTTAAACAAGAATCTACCACTCAGTTCTCTCACTGTTGCATATAAAGATATGAAGTCTTCAGAACTAACTTGTTCTAAAGATCTTATCAGGCTTTAATCAAATCCAGTGTGAATAGTGAGGCAGTGGCAGTTAATATATCATTTGGAGAAGAAATCATATTTTAAAGCAGAGAATGGCAAAGACAGGGATGAGCTTTTATATTCATTCTGCATTTCTGATGTAACAGTGCTTAACCTTGACGATTGAGCGCAACTGATTGTAAGTGTCCAAAGACACTACACCGCCAGTGTTCTGTCCTGCATTCCATGCCTCAGGTTTTACTGCTTTCTAAACTCTTCACAAAAAAAATAGATCATCGAGATGACAGATTATAGGGCAAAGAGTTCAGTATCATTGCCTGTTGGGTATTTACAAGACACGTTTCTTCTGTGCATCAGAGCAGATACCTTAGACAACTCTGGGCAGTGAAAAGAAAGTTGGGGGATGGGGAGAAGCATGCACACACTGGCAGACGCTCTCCACAGAGTAATCAGGAGCCTTTTTCCCTATGCAGAATGCTAATAGCATCATTTGTTTTCTGCTGAATATCTTAGGTGGAAGTTGCAGCAAATGGGGATTTGATGTAAGTACAAATGTCAAAGGAATCATATTATGATCTAAACCAGAATTTTATTAGTTATCAGAAAAGCCAAAGTGGTTTCATAGGTCAAGGAGCAAAAAATAGCCCATAATTTGTACACCTTTCTGGTCACTATAAATTCTGCCACATCCACTGGTGACTAAAGCAACAACTTGATTACCCCTGCTCCTGGTGAGAACACTTCTAGCTGTCCTGAGTTTTCTCCTCTGCATACAAATTCACACATGCAAAATTCTTAAGATTCCCAGAGGACAGTTTCAGAATTGCAAAATATAAACTAACTATTGGGATCATCTCACTGGTACTGCTCAAGTAGTGCTCCTTCTCCTTAGCCTGAGAGAGCAAAGTAAAAGCATTCAATGGAAGTCACACACATGTGTCAAGGGGTATGTACAAAGAGTTTTTCGTTCATTTCTGACAGGGTGGGAACAAATTTGACTTGTTTGCTATATGACTCCTATTGCTTCATCACTCCTGGGATACAGAACTTACTGGAGCTATCTATAGTGGATAAGAATGGCAAATCAGGCACAAAAACATGCTTCCAATGCTGTTTCCCCTATGGTTTGAGGACTTTTTTTTTTGGTTCTACTCATGTTTTAGGCAATCCAGGAACTTGGTCTGAAAACTTTGTTTTAGTACACGACTTTTAAAGGTGCCTTGGCTAACTGCAATGCCCATCCTCAACGCTCCAAATTCTGAGAAAAAAAAGACAACTTCCCAGTTCCAATATTTATACTATCACAATTGCATTACAGCAGAAAGGAAGGAAACCTCCCCCTACAAGATCCTTTAAATTCCCCACTTGCCTTTTGGCAGAACATACCTGATGAGGAATATATGGTGGTTACTGTGTTCACATCAGCTTCCATTATGGATGCACAGCTGGATTCAGTCAAGGAGCCTTTGACAGTCACAGGAGCAATGCTGGGATGGCGTAAGGCAGCTTTCAGGGGAGCAATGTGGTTGTACTGAACAGATGACAGGCAGCCAGTGAAACCATAGGCATTTGCCTTTGAGACTTCAGGGTCCAGTGGCAAACTATCTGCAGTAAAACAGAAAAACACTCCAGGAATTATCTGGTTTAGGAAGGCATTAAAAAAAATCATTTTTCACCTTACACACCCTTTTACTTCTCTTCCTCCAATCTCAACTGTTCAGGTTCTCAAGTTGTTCTGCAAGTTCTACCTGGCCTGACCCATGAGGTTCCAGTTCCCAGTCCTTCCCCTTCAACAGTACTTACATTGAATCCAATTTAGCTTGGGCATAAAAGCCTCCACTGACCTTCTTTCCTCAACCATGTTCTCTCCTGTCTGGACAATAACTAAGAAATTATAGGTGCTAACTATGCCAATAGCAATATTAAAAATAAACAGTAAAAATAGGAACACTGAATAATATAGGATCCTTGGAATTATGTTCTTTAACTTTTTTTCCATCTCCTAACATCAGTTCCAGAAATATGGGCCATTAAGACACTCTACCTCCTCAGTTCTTTTTATGAAGGAACCTGCTCTCACTTGTCTGTTATACAATACTTCTTGTGCCTGATATTGAATGCTTGCTGATGTAGGCTTCCACCTTCTTCAAGAGTTTATTTTTCAACTTATTTTTTTGATGCACCTAATCAGGTCACATTTTTATAATTAGAGCTCCTAAGAATCCTCCTAGTTATGAGCCAGGCTCTCACTTTGCTAGCCTTGTTCCATTAATAAAATAAAATAAAAACTATACCCCTTTTTATCTAAATCAAAACCAAACCCAATATCAATACTCCCAAAAGAGTACGCTCTTTTCCAGCCTGAAGAGGAGATAGTGCAATTAATTTATCTGTTGGTCTGTCTTAATTTAAATTTCACAAAGAGAAAGCCAATTCAAAGGTGTTTTTATTTAGTTCCAAATGTTTTAATATCAAAGATTGCTTTTGAAAGTCAGTGAAGGACAGAGAAGCCATCTCCTCTTTCCTCCAAGCTCTCATTTATTTACTTTCCAGAAATCAAACTTTGTACTGCTCAGATGTCTGTAACATGATGCACCTTATATCTAAGTTAAACAAACAAACAAAACCCCCCAAAAATCCCCAAAAAACAAAACCAACAACAAAACACAAGTGTACACAGATATATTGTCAAAACTTTAAGAATGTAGAATATGCTTTTAAAAGGGTATAATATATTTTTTAGAAGGTAGAATGTCTCACAAGGTAAGACTAAAGAGCTGTAAAAAGGTCACAAGGCCCTGTGAGACCGGACACTTGGGATAACCAATAAATGCCTTGCTGATGAATATACCCTTGAAAAACAGAAGGCTGATAAAAAGAAACATCCCACAACAGGAGCCACCAAAACCAGCTGAAAACCAGACAGCTCATGGATGAGACATGAATTCAACAAGATTTTGCAGTAATTGAGGGAAAAGTAAAGGTGGCAGTTGGAGATCATGACCACCAACTGAATTGGAGGCTAGTCTCATCATGGTATTGGAGCACACACACACCAATTAAAGAACCTTGTAACTTTAAATGAAAGCAAGAGACTGTACTATCTAATAGAAATTTTTAAGATAAGGTACTAACTAATAATTATAGTTAAGGGTGTGTACTTCTATGTTGCAAACTGTATAAATATTTCTAAGAGTTTTTAGGCTGGTATGCTAGCTTTGTGGATTAGCACCTAGCAGCCATCTCTGTAGAAATTAAGGAAATAGATAATATCTCTGCTCTGTGTGTTCAGTGATCAATGCATACTGGGTAAATGACCCCGCTTTGGGTTAACAACATTATTTTGGTGTTCAAGATCCATGACCATTATGTCATGCAGTCAAGAAAGATTTCTGTTTTAATGTCTTCATGGAAGCATAATGTGGAAGAGTTTGGCTGCTTCTCATCAAAGCAGTGTATGGTGTGAGCTTGGTCTCCAAGGGATCTTACAGGAGAGCTGCTCAGTCTGCAAAGCTGTCATGGGGACAGCCTCTGGTCTGTGAGTAACTGCAAGAGAGATATGAAGGGAAACAGTGAGGCTTTGCCAGTCGAACTTCTGTAGTCCTACAGAGATTCACATTTCCTTTTCTTAAAGTGCGTAGGAATTAGATGCAGTCAGGTTTTTAATGAGATTTTGGCAGGAGTGTTATGAAACAGACAAAGAATTGTTTCCCAGTTTCTGCAAGAAGGCTTATATAAAAGACTGATTTACAGTATTTGCCATCTTTGTTGAATTTATAAAACCCTTTGTAAGCATTCCTACTTTCACAGCCTTTCCTGTTTTCTTAGCTCTAACACAAAAGGTGGATTTGTTGTATCTTTTAGGCATCAGGCAATCTAAATTGCTCTGTTCTGCCCCAATGTGCAAAAGGTAAAGCCTAAGAAATAATGAATTCCTTTTTCATGGTACAGTAGTTTGAAAAGTCTAAGATACAGTACTTTTGAAAGTTTTTTTTTAAAACATCAAATTAAGGGCCAGTTCCAGGAGTCTTTTGTCAAAGTAAGCTTTGCATGAATGAGAAGTAGGAGATTTGTGGTTGAAAGGCTTTGATATTTGAAAAAAAGAAATCAAAGAACAAACCAAAACCAACCCCAGAGTTCTCTAGTGAAAATCCCATGTGCACAGATACAGTTTGCTTTACAATATGGCTTTGGGTGCACGCCTTATGTCTTTCAGAAAGAGGGGCTTTCACTGTTCTCAACAACAGACATGCATGACTTGGATGTGAATGACTTGTTCTGCCCTCTGAATTCTTGAGTGGATAATATAAATCCATGATTATGACATGGCTAGCTCTCTGGAAAGCTTATTAAAGGCCACTCTGTCACTAGAAGTCTTAAAATTATGATAAAATGTTTTTCCAAAAGATATTTTCACTACATGACATGGTGCTCAGTAAGTGAAGCAACTCGCTGAAGTTCCAAGGTCTGTGTTCAAGTAAGGTCATACAACACGTCAGTGGGCTTCCTCTGACCTTCTCCTGGTTACGCTGTGAATCTCTGCATGCCTTGTGGAAAATCACACTGAATTGCTGCTGATGACTTGATCTTGACATTTTAGTGCTGCCTTTCTATTCTCGGTACTGGAAACAAAGTTACTTTGGATGATTTCTACATGTGGGGTACGAAAGCAATCTTTTTTAGTTTTTGAGTAATTTAACGGTTCATTGCCCCCAGCTTATGTTTACTCATATTTTTAGGAAATGTTTAAGCTTTGTTTGCTGAGTTGTGCATAAGTTGTTCTGGCTTCTTGATGGGTCCTCTAGCTGCTCCCTGGAAGCTGTCTGCAATGTCACAGCTCAGTAAATTTTGTGTCAGTTTTGCTTTCCTTTTTTTCAAGATATTTGTGATGGTTTTCTGCGATAATGAGGATAAAGTCATAACATGCAGTTGTACTTTTTAAACTTTATTTATTCTACCAACATAATTTATCTTCTGATTCCTTCCTGAGCACCAAAACAGACATCCTGTGCCACTGCTGTTTCTTCTGCCATATACAACAGGCTTCTAAAATATTAAATAAAAAAATGCAATAATTTTAAGTCTTAATATCTCAGGACTGGGGAATTAATTTTCATCATAAATAGCATTCTTCTGGAATTCTCAAGGACCAAGCATTAAGCTGCTCAGCGATGTATCAGAAAATTGATATAGTAAACTATAACTAATATGACAGGTAACTAGAATCAAAGAGAAATCAAAAGAGTTAATTGCATGCAGAGATAGTGGCCCAGAAGACCTTTTTTGTAAAGATATCTCTGTGGAAAATGAGACGATAAACATTATCCAAATCCTTTTGTTTTTTCTTTATAAAAATTAATGTCTCAGAAACTTAAACCTGAGTCTAAAGTTTACCTGTGTGCTCACATACATCAAGGAAGGCCCATCATGGATTTCCTTAATCAAAAGTTATTTTTAACACCAGTGAGAGCAGACATTGCCTGTTTTAAATGTCTGTGCCCTAATTAATTATTCTAAGTGAATCACTGGCAGAAGTGCAAAGAGTAATTTAGTTTGTATGCTGAAGACCTGGTTATCCTTTTTATTCAGCCTGAGAAAGATGATTTTTGTGGAAGTTAAACTATATCCATCACCTAATTTTTCCAAGGTGCTGAACAGCACTGACAAGATCACCTCTTGGTCATTGTCACTAGATTTGAGCCCATGACCTTGAAGTAAAAGACTCTTGCAGTCTCCACACTGCCCCTGTATCAGAACAGTTTTCTAGCAGATAAGTGTGGGGCTAGCTCAAAAAATATGCTGTTTTGTTCTTCGGCAACCTCAGTAAACAGTGCTGATCCTAAGCGTTAATTTCAAAAGGATAGAAAGCATGTTTAGGATTAGACGGGGCCCCACAAAAAGTTATCTTTGGAATAACCTCATTTTCGGGTGTGAGCCTGCTACAAAGGCAGAGGAGTGAAAAACACAGAAATTTTTACTGACTAGAACCATTGAGCTCAACCAGATTGGCTCTTGCTTAAGAAAAGGATGAGTTTGAATTGGAGACCTGCTCCAGGCATTCAATGCACCTCCAAAACAATTCTGAAAAAGCAAGAGTGAACAAGAACAAAGTACAGGTAATTTTTCTCACAGCTTTTCCCAGGAATGAGCAGAAATCACCAGGATTTGCTTGCTGGCAATTGAATATTTCATGCCGAGGTGAACATTTGAGAATTTTTGTTTCATTAAGCTTAGTGTAGATAATTTCAGATGTGCATTTAGTATGTTTTCTTAAAGACAGTTTGTCATTGAAAATGAAGAACTGCTTGGAGTCACAAAGTGAAATTTTTTACGTCACAGTTTTTGATATTTTACTCCTAATCTGTCGCAACACAGCCAGCCCTATGTGATTTTGCATGGGCTCAAAATATAATGTTATAAAAAGAAGAAATATGGAAGAAGATGGAGGAATGATGTGCAAAAGAATACATGCTTTTCTCAGACAAGGAGCAGACAGTTAAAATCAACTCTAGCAAGAATTCAGACTAAAAATAAAATTTCTGGATAGAAGTAGACAACCATAGACACTTATTTAGGCAGTACCATCATCAAGAAAACCAGGATTTAAACATGGTGTTGTAATTATATGGTAAATGACACTGCTGGAAAAAAAAAAGTCGGAATATTTGGTCTCTTTGACAGAGACATGATGATATTATTGGCTTAGACCTTGGATTACTTGAAGTGCCTGTGGTAGCCAAACTGTATATTTTAACTGCTGCTATCTTGGTCCTAAATACTTCTCTTTTATCCTAAATAGTCGTTTCCATTTTCCTTACTGCTTTATTAGGCTAGGAGGAGGAAAAACAATTACTTCTAAAGGTGCCCTATAATGTACCCAGGAGATCTTTTCCCGGGGTATGTTCTTTCTAAGAAATGGGTATTTAGAGTGAGAAGAGCATGCAGTAAAGAAAAGACCTCTGCAGTGACCAGATGAGTCCAGCCACTATCTCTTGCAGCCATTGCTCTATTGTTTAAAATGCTAGAGCACAATATTCTGAGACTGTGACTTTAAATGTCTCAAGTAAATTGTGATCTTGGGAGCTTAAAAAAGGGAATGACTTTCTGTCAAAAAATTGAACTTAGGTCTTTTCAATAGAAAATCTCTAAAAGGAGATGATTCTTTAGGGAAGTTTTTGTATCTCAGAGCTAATGCCAACTTACCCCTTCTGATTTAATTATCCTGTTATCATCTCCCCCAATATCCTCTTGGATTAATTCCTCCGTGACGTCTTCAAAGTATAGGTTCCATTTTCTTCTTGTGAACTTTTAATGAAAAAGGCTATTGTAGAAATCATAGGAATTGTTCTGCACCTCCATAAGGATTTTACTAAAATTATTTTCCAGATAAACTTTCTTCTACTTACACTTTCTAGCAAAGCTGAATGATTCAGTGGAAAGAATCCTACAAGTTGAGTGTGTTTTAGCTTGAGCTTTTTGAGATAAAAGATACCATGATCAAGTGCTAGACTACACAGTTCTTTACCTTGTCAAAGTGGGAAAGTTTGCTAATTCATCACTTTAAAGACACAAATAAATTAGGTCAACATTAACAGGTGCTAAAGAAATCTTTGCAACCTTTTTCTTCAGAATACTCTTGAATCTTTCAGTTCTACTCTTTTACTCTAGTATCATTACACAACTAGTGTATCAAATCACTCAGAAGCAAATATGCAATGAGATTCATTTCCTTCCATCAGTGAATATTTTTCTAGGGGCTATAATGGTGGAAGATTTAGACATGTTGGGGCACAGTAAGAAGTTTTCAAAGATTCATTAAGGTCATCCCCAAAACAAATAAAAGATATTTTCTATTGGGATAGCAGCTTTTTTTAGTCAAGACCTAAATATATGAAAATGTGTCTCTGAGATCAGGAGAGTTAGAGAATAATTTAAGTTGAAAGACACTCCTGAAGGTCATGCAGTTCAATCCCTTGTTCAAAGAAGACACAGCTTCAGAGTTAGGTCAGATTGCCAATAGAGCTCATGTGGTTAAATACAGCAGTATGATCTCTTCAAGGAGTACTTAAAGTAAATGAACTGGGACTCTGGTTAAGATTTCACCGAGGCTTTGCCATAAACCGTATGACCCACCTGGGGCCTGAATCCAGTACTCACAAAAGTCCATGGAAAAATCTCCCAGTGATACTGATGAGTTTTGGATGGGTCCTTTTGTGTCTTGCTTCTATATTTGTGAAGCAAAAATGACAACAAACTGGAAGATAATAATATTTTTTATTGCTGTTGGATACTGTGAGGATGAATTCAACAAATGTCTGTTGGCTACTTGAATGCTACTTCTTTTTACTCCCTTGTCTTCAAAGCCACACTTGTATTTAGATTAATCTTTCTAAGGCAGCTACATGGCCCCATTACTGTGGATCTGAACAGCTCACAGTCTTTAATGTACCTCCTAGCACCCCTCTGATGTAGGGATGTTCTATTATCCATGCTTTACTCATAGAACAGAGATAGTAAAGCTCAGACTGGTTCCAGTGGGAATAAAATGCCTGCTTACCTTTATATCCACACATAAATGGCTTGCTCAAGGTCATTCAAGCAATCTGTGGCAGAGTAAGTGTCCCTATATTTTGAGTTCTAGGTAAGCCTCCTTTGCCTTAAACAGAAGTGTTTTTTTCTTGGAATTCAGAGTTGGGTGTAGGGCACCCATTGAAAAATATAGTAGATTTAAAAAGCAGAAAAAATAGCAGTGTTTAAGAAGCTTTTGACTAAAGAAAGTGTAATGGGGCTGGGGGGGAGGGGAAAGGAAAGGGGGAAACAGTATAATTTAAAAACTAGTCATTGCATAAAAGTCCACTTTTCAAGAGTTCCAGTAGTGCTAAAACAGTTATCATAAGAAAATCTGGTGAGGAAGACGTTTCAAGCTTTTATAGTGTCCTGTTGGAGGCTCTCTTTGAGGTTTCTCAGCCAGTGGGAAATGCATGCTGGAGTTCAGAAAGAACCATTCAGGCTATTAGAGCAGGCAAATGAGCAGCGGTGTTACAGGATAGAAGACAAATTTTCAGAAGAGTATAGCATGGATATGTCAGACATGGATAGAATAGAATTCTATTATTTGGTTCTATTTCAGTGGGCACTGAAATGTTTCTAATGAATGCTTTTAGGTACCTAAAATCTCAGTGGTATCCAAAACAAATACTACAGGAAGTCTAGGTCTACTTCAAAGCATCACGTGCCTCTGGAAGTTTATGCTTTGCCAAGGGGGTGAACAACAGCAAGGAAGAACTTGGAGGATATTGGTTTAGGTCAGCAGTATTCGTCTTCTGATGAGCCATTATTAAAATAAACTATAGTCGACATTTTACCCATATACTAGTACAAATCAACATATTTATCTAAGTTCTACATTCCTAAAATGACATGGTCCAGCTCTCCTCTTGATAAAACAAGGCAATACTCTTGACTATGTAGCAATAGGGTCTCTTTGCTAGCATGGGACAGCGTAAAACCTGATTAAGTTTGGAGATGATGCAAAACTAATAGCAGCTGGTAGACTAGATGGCTGTGTCACCATTCAGAGGGACACTGACAAGCTGGAGAAAAGGAAAACCGGGAACCTCATAAAGTTCAACAAAGGAAATGTAAAGATCTGCACTCATATTAGGAATAATCCCATCCACTAACACTGGTTGGGGCTGATCAGCTGGAAAGAGCTTTTCAAAGACAGACATGGGGGTCCTGGTGGACAACAAGGTGGCCATTAGCCAAAAATGCACCCTTGTAGCAAATGCAGTCAATGACATCTTGGCATCCAGGGTTGTCTTAGGAAGGGCATTGCCAGTAGACAGAATGTGGAGATCTTTCTGCCATACTCTGCATGGGTGTAATGATAGTGGAGTGCTGGGCCCCCTACAGACATGGACTTACTGGAGTGAGTCCAGTGAAGGGCTGCAAAGTGATTGAGGGACTAAAGTGCCTTTCATAAGAGGATGGGCTTGCTAGAACTGAGACTGTTCATCCTGAACAGGAGAAGACTCAGGGGGATTTGTGATTCTGTAGGGACACAAAGACTCTACTCAGCATAGCTACCTACACCTGTGGGATAAAATCTGGAAAATTAAATCCTGACATAGAAGAAAAACTTTGAGGAAATTTACCTAATGTATGAAGAAGGAACCAGAAGTATGATTAGTTTGGGATTAAAGTGAGTAGCTGTGATGCACTGTGTGATTCCTGGTACAGCAATAAGATCTCCTACCATCTGGATGGCCAAGTATATGGCTTTGGTGTCATTACACAATATGAACTATTGCTATTATTATTAGTAGTATTAATATTAGTATCATTATTAAAACAAAATGCCAATAAGCTTTGGGGCAAGAGAGAAATATTAGAAAGATATATATATTAAAACCTGTCTGGAGATAAGTCTGGTGTTCAGTTCCATTCCACCTCTGAAGATACATCTGGGCTTTTTGGCTTTGCAACAACTGTGTACTTATGAAGTTAATCATATTTTTGTGACTAAAACTAGTTTATCTCCATGACGCTGAGCTGCACCTTGCCAGTGTGTTGGCTGCATGTTCGAAGCTCTTTGTGCTATGTTCCATGTTGCTGGTTAGGAAAGTCTTGGATTATTGATTTGGTGTCTATAGCTGAAGCTTTAGGCAAAGGTCATGAAGAGCAATGTTCTTTTAGATTTTCAGCCCTACAACTGACTGTTGACAAAATGAGATTTTTAGTTCAGCTCTGGCTTGAGCTGAAAAGTGCTAGGTTCCAAAAACCTGTCCACAAAGGCTTAGAAAACTGCTGTATTTTTAACAAATATTAAATGTAATTAAGGGGAAAATCAGTTTCTGCCCTTAATCTATTTAGTGAAATATGATGCAGAATGCACTGTCATCGTATACAACTATATTGCACAAGTAGACGCTAGAGGATGTCTTGGGTTTCTGTCTAGTTACCAGTCCTGCAGTCCTTGGATGCTAATAACAAAACAAAATTTTAATAGTAAAACAGTTGTCAGGCTTGATATGGAGCTCCAATTCTAACAAAGAACTGAAATGTTTATAACCAAGGAAGTGCTTAAAATCTTACCAGGAATGAATAAGACTCTTTTAAAAAGTAATATAACATATTTGACAACAAAATAGAGGTATTTTAATTTCCAAATTTCAGGCAGTTTTCCTGGTCTTGTAATGGCTTTATAGTGTGAAAGGGTAAACACGAAGAGGGTCCATGTACAGAATTGTAGCCTTACAGTGTTGCATGTAATATGAATATGCCTTGCAGAATTCAAACAGAAAAGTACTGGGAGTGAAAAAAGGCTAGAGAGGAAAGAGGCTCACAGTGCTGTTCTTCTTATCATTAGGAAACAGAGGTGGCTTGTGAGGAGCAAGCTGTAGTCAGCAAAATCATATCATTAGGCTAAGATGCCACCCTGTACAGCCACATAGGCAGTATGAATTACTTTACTGGAGGGAACAATGGGAGAAGTTAATATTGCTATCAGTGCAGACATGTAAAGCTGCCAATTTTTCGCACTGATGAAATATACAAATAGGAGTACTGGAATGCTGAGGCCAATTCTTACAGCTAAACCAGCCAAAAAAACCCCAGTCCTATTAAAAACACAACACACAGCACAGATTAACTCCTGCACTATAAGAGCTGATGAATCAGGAATATTTTTAGTAGAACCTACCTGTTACCTTGCCCAAGGTGAGTGATTTGATGGCCTTAAAATCAATCTCAGAAAAGTTGTGTTTGAGTTTAAGAACTTGATCAACCTGGAAGAGGTCAATAACATTAGTTCATTACAACAGCATGTAGACACCCCTGGATCTCTCTGTACTGCAAACTTCTGGGAATGCTCTCAGCTACAAATCAGTTAATTCTGCCCCCAAGCGTGATTCAGTTTCTAAAGATAGCAAAGTGAATGTGCTTTGATTTTAACATGAGAAGCTGAAAGGTACACCAGAATAGTCATATGAAGGGCTTTGAAGAAAATTCCCCTGCAGAAAAAGCTTAAAATGTTTGACACTGAAATCCCTCTGCTTCCTAAAATCCTTGTCTAGTCACTTCAGAATATACTCAAAGGAGGCTTCTCTAGAAATGTATTGTGAAGAATTAGTTCTGCATAGAAGAAAACTACAGGGCAGCAGACAGAAAACTGTTACTTGAGGGAAGCCCTAACTTTTAGCACAGCCTTCTTCCTAGATAATTAGGTCTGTCTACCCTAGTTGCACACTGTGTTATCATTTTACCACACAGACATGGAAACTGTAGAGGAAAGAAAAGCTGTGGTGCTCCCTGTGTTTCTGTCTCCTTTTCATTCTATTCCTTAACACATGGCTTCTCTGTAGACTCTGCCACCTTTCCCTGTTAAATGACTGCTGCCCAGATCTAGCCAATTTGCTTTGTAACACTGCTATCAACTGCTATTAGCCTCAGAAGGAAAGCAGAAGGAGCACTAAGATAGTTCTCTTCTCCCTGCCTTGGAAAAACAGGCAATGCAGGGAAACAGGGAGAGGAGAGTTCTTGTCTCTCATAAGGTGGTCACTTTCAGTGTGGTTTCTAGCAAAGAGACAGGGCATTGTCATGCATATGGTGGCTGCACCCTGTGTTCCCTTGGGTTTTCCTTGTTTGTGAGAGGATAAGGCAGCTGGGATCATATTCTCCCTTGGGGCACATACCCTAAATGGAATTACACTCCCAGGTACCAATTCTTCAGCTGGTATTCTCCCTTTGATAGCATGTCAATGATCCATACTGTGTGCTTCCTCTGGGACTACAGGTCACACAGACATCCCTAAGCCCTAGAACCACTCCAACAATCCAAAGGTGCTTCCTAATTCACAGGTTGCTAGAGACAAGGGTAGTATAACTCAGCAGAAACATTACAGTTTGGCATTCTTTGTGGCAGGATGTGGATAGAGTCTGACTTACAGGGCTGTTCTGTAGCTGGATCGGTTTTGGTTGCACAAAATCAATGTGAAACCATTGCCTCTTACTGGCAATTAGGCCCTGAAATTAGGGGTCTGTTTGTGGCATGAAGTATTATTTAATAATACTCAACATAAGCTATGGCATACCTGAATGATCAGCTCTCTGCCTTCTCTATTAATCTTCACATGGTGCAGCTCTCGATTGGCAAAATTTCCAGAGTCAATGGTGAAAATGAGAAGTCCATCCTTACTGAGCTTGTATCGGACCTGTAAACTTCCTTAAAAGCAGAGCAAAATTCTATGTATAAAACCTGTATCAATAATGACACACTGTTCAATATCTTTACACAACATAGAACTTGTTTTCTTTTTATTACAGTGGAGTAATAAGTTTAAGAAGGCAAGAAAGATGTTGAAGAGAAATGAAAGAGTTTCAAACTGTAATGAAAAGTATGAAAAAAAAAATAATGCAGTGGAAGAGTTTTCCTTCCTACTTACAACCTAACAACCTCTGCTATGGAGAAATGTAACTTAATTGAGTATATCAAAGGAGAGTGTGTCTGTCTGCAGGTCAGATGTTTAGCAGTGCCACAAAAGCTGATCTACATTAGTATGTTAAGGATCGCTTCCAGCAGAGGGCATGCAGGTCTTGCACTCTTCCATTAAACTAATATTGGCGGATTGTACTATTCCTTATCATCAAGATGTAATAGACAATGCAGAAGACAGTGACAACTGTGAGAAATATAACTTAATTTCAAACAATTAAAGGCCAGGAATCATTATAATTTATATGCAAGACAAGAAAAGATATATTGTAAGGATTATACGGAAAAATATTTTTACTTTGGTGTTCTAAAGTAGTTAGTATCTACTTCTGAGGAAATAAACATTATTCATATAAAAATGAATGTCAAACATCTCTTTCAGTTTTCATATAAAAAAAAAAAAAGCATTGCGACTTCTGATAAATAACAGTATCATAACAAATCAAAATGCACAATAAAACAAGGAATCCAATATGAATTTTAATCCTTCCACAAATGACTTCAGGGAAATACACACATACACGTATATAATTTAAAAGAAAAAGATTCTATTCTGATAAAATTCTTTCAAGCTTACTTTTCTAGTAATTAAGTAGCAGGAAGAAAAAAGTCCTCTCTACTTTTTATGCATCAGCAACCAAAATCCATGCAACTACAGCAGTACCACAGAGTTAAGAAGGTTTTCTGGGGCTACTTTGTTACTGTCTCCAAGGAGAAAATGAACGCTGACAACACCACAACCCTGAGCAAAGGGTCTTTAACTTATTCTCTGTTCTGAAAATCATCATAAAAAAACCTTCCTGTCTTCTTCCACTTCCGCACTTCTGTTAGCACAAGTTCAAACTATTCCAAGTATCACTAGATTTTGCAGAATACGGGCAAATGTTTTTTATGCTGAATGATAGGGACCGACTGACTGTCACCGAAGGATGTGTTCACACTGTTCTAGCTCTAGGACCAGCTTCACTGTTGCAGAGGCAGCATTTGCATGCACATGGTGATGCAGGACCATGTTGGAGAAGCACAGGGTATGCCTGCACCAGCTACTGCCTATGTGTAGTGCAACACCACGTTATTCACAGGCACTTCTGAAGCAGTCTGGCTGTTTAATGAGGTGAATGAGAAGCTCGCCTTGGGTCCTATATTCAGCCATATTAATGCTGCAAGACTGCTTGCAGGTCTGGAGTTAGTGAGAGAGGACACAGAGCAGTTCTTCACTATATAGTGTGGACATACCTGCTCCCTTCAGGCTTCAAAGTCCTCCCTCGATGAGGTCAGCTCTGTTGTCCTATAAGCTACTGTAAAATCACTTTGTAAAGACCTTAAAACAATGTATAAATTTCCTGCAGAGGGGGAATTTTGCCACCTCTACACAACTCACAGTGAAGCTGGGAGTCCTTCCAGACTGGACCCAGGGTCCAATTAGGATCTTCTCTCCTCCTTTTTACCTCACCAGGGTGTTTGGCTGCTCAGGCTCCCAAGAGCTGCACTTTTTCTAAAATTCAATATATGCCAGAGAAGCACTGCTGCTTTCTGAGCTTTGGAGGATAGAAACAAAGCTTCCAAGAACAGAAGGGAAAATGAGAATATACTAATGTACTACTAGGATGAAGGCTTTTTTAGCCAATTGAGAGGGCTGCTGAATCAAGTGAGCTTTTAAAGTGGGGGAAAAAAAATAAAGAGAGAGAGATAAAAGGCGTTTACTTTCTTACACATAATCATGGATGTTATAGGGGAATTTGTGAAGAGACCAAGGTCAGTAACAGCTGCTCATTCATTCAGTGGAATATTATAGGACCTGATTCTACCCTGAATCATACTGCAAATTACCCCTTCCCCTCAGTGCATAGCCAGGACAAGGAGATACTGCCTATCACCATTAATATCACACTTAAAGGTCCAAACTTAAATCATAGTATCGTTTTTTGGTACTGAATGAAATATGCATAAACAGGGAATAACAGTGTAAACACCTTACAATCACTCTACTCTAGAAAGAGAAAAGAAGCTTCAGGCTTGCTCATTGAGGCAGTGGGAGAGTTGATAAAAATTGAAAGGTTGCCTGACCATACAACACCACAGCTGAGATGACCACACAGAATGAGCTGAAACTAAGATGTGATAGCGTAACAGATTGGTCCAAAGTAAAAATCATCTTAGCAGAAAATACTTCATAGACTGCTTCTTACATGGAGCCTTTGAAAGGGGTGTGATGTGAAAAATGGAACAGGAACTAGATTTGATCTATGACCTTGTGCAGGTCGCTTAGTTTGTAAATGGAAAAAAAAACTTCTCAGTTCTTTTCAAATGCTATGATATAGCATTTACTAATATATAACATATAAATAGTATATAAATATAAAATTAAATATAAATATATAACATATAAATAGTACTACTATATTCAGGCAATCAACATAGCAGACATCATGTTTGTGTTCAAAGACAGACAGCAAGATATGCAATCTATCTAGGTTCTTAGCTGCTGCAAACAGGGATTTACTCACTCACTTCATCAGAGAAGCACTGATTTTAAACCAGAAACCACCTGTTCCATTTGTCAGGAGAAAATGGAGGAGGTTCTTGACATCCATTAAGAACAGATCTTGCTTTCCTACAGTGGTACAATTTTACCTTAAATCATTTTAAAAGATTGTTGAATAGCATCTAATTTTATCAAATTGCTTTGAATTTCAATGGCAACTTTTTTTGGATGGCTGCTCTCAAAACCATTGAATTCAAGTTGGCATTTTGCCTGTGGTCAAATTTGTATTAATATAAACCAGAAGAACTCCAGAGGTGTTTTGGAATTCACACCACTGTAGCTCAGAGCTGTTTTGGTTTGCATTCAGTACCAAAAACTTCTGTTTTCAGAGTGAGAATAATTTGTCTGCTATTTTCCTACATGACAGGCAAAATAAATGGATTATTAATTAAGATTATTATTAAGAAATTTTTTCTCCTCTGAATTTTGATTATCTGGTTCACTGACTTTCTCCATCACATCATCCCAGTGTCACTAACCGCAAATAAAAATCTGCATAAACCAGCTCTATTCTCCTTATTCTCTCTTTTTTCTCTATTTTGCATCATTTTTGCCTCACAATGGGAATTCACACTAATCATGAGAAGTGTAATTTCTGGCAGCCTTTTTGCAGTCATGCCTGTCATCCTCTTTTTAGCTCCCTATGTCTGAGCATGCACACCTGGAGTGCCATAATGCTCAAGCAATGCACTGCCTGTTGTGTTTTCTTCCTTCTCTAATGTATGAAGAATTGCTGGAAGCAATTTCTGTTATAAAAGAAGGAGGGAAGGAAAGAGAGAAATATCATGGCTTTGGCCTTAGGCCAGAAAAGTTTACTGGGCATATTACCCCAGCAGTGCTAGTTAACAGTAGATTCACACTTGATTATTATAGTCATCCTTTTCAGCTTCAAATTCTGCAAACTGCAGATCTGCATAGATATGCTGTGCTAGCTCCAGAGCAGCCCAAGATGGGAACAGACCTAGTTTATCGACAGTGTTACAAAGCACAACATGGCCTCTTTTTCTCACTTCTGGAGGAAATGAGTCCATGTGGCTTGACACGTTACTTTGATAAAACCACTACCAGTATCAAAACTGGTTTGCTACACATCCCTGTGGTCTTCAATCTTTAATCTGCAGTAGTATAATGCATGACTTAGGACTGAATGGCACATGTCTGCTGATATCATAGAGCTACAGAGCTATTTTAACAGGATTCCTGGGGGTCTCCCTGTGCAGAGGAAGTTCTGAGAAATAGAGACTGAAGGGCAGCATTTATACCCTGGTGACTAGGCTATGGATGACTCTGAAACAAAACACTCACAGGACACAGGTGATGAGGCCAGAATTTTAGTACTTCTTAGCAGTAAGCTAATGATCTGTGTCAACACAACTACCTCCAGGCAGCTACAGGAACAGCATGGTGCCTTCAGACCACTTCTATCTTTTTGTGGAGGACAAGAAAGATGTAACAGCAGCTTTTAAGTCCGGTGGTAATCATAGAATCATAGAATGGTTAGAGATATAAGGGACCTTGAAGATCATTGAGTTCCAACCCCCCTGCCATGGGGAGAGACACCTCCCACTAGAGAAGGTTGCTCAAAGGACATAATAAGGACATTAAACTGGTTAGGGATTTTGAAGTGTTCAATTTGAAGAAGAAAAAAATATTCCCAAACTATAAAGTTTGAAGAAATACCTTGGCATGATGCTAGATGTTCTATGTCCAAAACCTTTTCTGATTGAACATGTCAACAGCAGAGCTGCTTTTCTTTTACCTGTGTCTACAGCAGTGTCTGAGTCGAATGTCAGAAACTTTTAGTTGCTTTGTGGCCTATGCCCACTAACTTAACATTCCTTCTGGACTCGCTAAGCTTGTGTTGAAAATCAAATAGTAATTTTCAAATAATCAGCTGGAAAAGGGAGTATGGGAAAATGTTACAGAGTGTTCAAGATCAGGAAAAGACTTTCTGGCTTGAAATACCTTACCCAGTTCCAGGCATTTGGCAAAAAGATTAAAGTAGCTCTGCAGAAAATAGAAAAATAGCTTACAGGAACCTGGTCTATAAATCCACTATTCATAAGAAAGGTTCTTGTCACACGTCACCAGGACCACAGGTCTTGTGTCATTGTGTCATGAATAACCAAACAAGGGAATGAAATACCCTTGGAGTCTGAGACTTCTCTGCAGGACCTTGTTTTACAGAAACTGGTTTTAGATGAGCCCAGAGTGAACCCAAAATCTTTGCTAACTTCAATAGCACTTTTTAAAGATAAACAGGCTGGAGCAGCTGGGAAGACATCTTGCACCTCTCAGAGAAAGCGAGGCTAGTTCAGGGAGCACATGTGGGTGGCACATGTAAAACAAAACTTTTTCACTATCATGTAACGTCAGGAAAACTCATTTAACTTAGGGCATCTGACATCTCTGATTTAGGAGAAATGTGTATGTATCAAATAACAAAACACTGCATTAGGAAAAGGGCCTTGGAATACCCCTGCATGTCCTGTTGCCTCAGAGGCACCCACAAACATTCTCTTGCAGCTGTCTCAGACTAGCAGTTACCCTCAGCAGACTGCAAGATGTTAACTACACCACTGCATCCACCCTCACTGCTCACATGAGCTCTAGCTAAAAGAGAAAATAATTAAGGAAGGCACCAATTAAACAAAGGGTGGAATATATTAGTGAGGCTATTGATGTTGGTAATACGAAGCATAAAAAAAAGAAAAAAGTATTTAGCCTAGAAAGCCATTTGCACCTCGTTAAGGTGGAAATGTTTGTTCATTCCTGATTGTACAACAGCGCATGACAGTTTTCAGTTGTCTCTACTGCAAAATACATCTCTCCAGCAGCTTGCAGAGCTTCAGAGTGACGGTGTCCCTGTTCATGGCCTAGATATTTAAAAATGAACCACTGTTTTCTTGGTTAGGAGCAGCTGGCTAAGAAACCTGCTCCTTAATTAGCAGCTTCTCCCCAGGGATATTTTACTCAGTAAATTTACTCTTCAGTGGAAGTGCTGCTGGTGATTCAAAAGAACAAGGCCTCTCTCTTCAGTGTCCAGCATTTAACTAAGAAAGTACTTACACATGTTTAGGAGGTGATTCTCGCTATTTGTTTTGCATGTAGAAAACAAAAAGATGAAACTGTTGCACATGTTTGTTGATATGATTACTCATTGCATTTCCTTAGATGATGCTGTTACATGGAGTTAAAAAAAAATAAGAATCCACTCCCCAATTTTTGTAGTGAAAAAAACCAAGTACTTCTTTGAATGCCTCCCACTCAATGCTTGAGACATTCAGGACTCAAGGACCATATTCAGGCCACCCTATATTAAAAAAAAAAAAACAAATCAAAACAAACAAGCAACAAACAAAACCCGAAACAGCACGTTCACATTGCATTTCTTCAATTTAGAGAAAAACACATCCCCAAAAGCCTCTAAAGGAGCCTGTCTGGAGCCCCATGACCTCAGTTCACTTTGTAATCCTGCTTGGCAGCGGGAGCCAGATTGAGAATGTCACTTAAACATCAACAAATGTGGCTGGTTCCCTCACGTGACTGACAAATGTGTTTAACCTTCCTAGACATCTCATTCCCACCAGTCGCCCGTTGGCTTAACGCAGACTGACCAGCAATTAAAAGGAACTGGCAGATGCTTCTTGCTCCAAAGCTATGAAATATTGCAAGTCTGAAAGATGACCCAGAGGACCACAGCCACAGAGCTCATTATGCACATACTGAGTGGCTTAACCAGAGAGCTTTTTCCAGTGATTTTAAGAGGAACACTCATCTAAACAGAATAGCCCATGTCCATGTCAATGCCGCTGGGCCTAAAATGGGAACAGGGCTAACCCACAGATGTGGGAAAATACCAATCACTGTCTCCCCATTTAGCTCATGGGTAATCATACACATTTGTGTATTTATGTAGCCTGGAGGTGACAGAGTACTGCAACAATTTGGGATCTGCCAGTTTGATGACAGCTGATTGTCGTCTCCCTTCTTTGTGTCACGGTTTATTCATTGGTGAAGTAGATAAACGCTAACATCCTTTGGAAAAGGACATGAACCACTGACTGAGCAGCAATTTTAAAAAAACCCACAAACTATTAGTCATTATCATTATCTTTCAATTCTTAGATACTTATTTTTTGAGGGGAAGGAATTGGTTGCTGTTTCTTTTTCAAAGTGGTGCTACATTAATTACTGAATTACCTGCTTTCTGATGGTGAGATTTTTCCTGGTAAATGTTAACCTTTACCTTTTCTACACATTCTATAGAATTTTAAGAGTCACTTTAAGACCCTTCAGTAACAGAAGCTGTCTCCATGATATTGTTGGATCAGATGCTCAGGCTTCCTTTCCTGTCTTTAAACACACACTGGATGCCATTAGTCTTCTTGTGTTCAGACATTCAGTATGCCTTATGGTTTACTCATCTTTGCATGCAGAAGAATCTTGCCAGGCTTTCATTTGACTCTGTACTTTTCATTTAAGACTAGTGTAGCAGCATCCTGTCAAGTAGTACTTTTATTCCTTACCCAGTGAACAAAATAAAAAGTATCATCCTATGAATCTTATTCAAAAAACTTCAACCTGGCTTTGCAAATTATGCATCCTCCTTAACTCTGTGGGAACAGCTAGCAGGCAAAAACAAAAGCAAAAAAACCCCAAAACCCAGAACAACAAGAAACTGAGATCCTACTTTGTGCTACCCTGAGGAATTCATACCAACCTGCTGTCACTGAGATCCTGACTTATAGTTGCCATCCTTTTCTACTATCTTTCAACCATTCATGTTTCAGTTTTGACAGTGCAGATACCTATTCAAGTAAGGACATGTTTCATGCTGACCTAACAAATAACCATAATGTTCATCAATAAGAACATGGAAAAAGATAGTCTGAACAGAAAAGAAAAGAAAAAAAAAAAACCAAAACACTAAACCAAAACCAAAATAAAACCAACCAAAACAAAACAAAAACCAAAACAAAGAAAAACCCCAACAAAACAAAACAAAACCACACCAAACCAGAAATAAATCAAAAAAGAAAAAAGAAAAGAGAGAGAAACAATCTGTTTGAGCACTACATGATGTCTGTGGAAGAAGAAAGCAAGCAATAATGTTTGAAATAAAAATATAGGCAAAAAACCTCCTATGTCCTTTTTCTGAAACTGCCTTTTCATCCTTAACTCATAATAAAGCACAGAACTTTGTGGATTAATGGCTGAGGTTAACAACCCTTGTTTGTGTTGAACTCTATGGACACTGCCTGGCTGGTCATGAATCTCTGGGAAATGTTCCGCTCTTCTGACCAGTAAGTCCATCTAACCACTGCCTGTTTCATAGCTTATGCCAGCCTCTGTGGCTGAAGAAGTTGGATCGCTTAATCAGTGCCCTTCTCCTGATTATAGCAAACTCTCAAGGTCTCTGAGTCTCGTAAAAAGCCACAACCATTCACATAGATAGAACTGACTTGTGCTCTTAAGAGAATATGATGGACAAAATTAGAGGAAGGATGAAACATTTACTTAGTAACAATCCAAGTACAAGTACCACATAAGAGTATCCCTGTAATTGCTTTTTTGTAGCAAAATACATGCTAATACACATACACTTCCACTACGTTACTTTCAAATGCACGCTTCTGCAATCTTTCGCAGAATCATAGAACAGTTAAGATTGAAGGGGACCTCTGGAGGTCCTGTTGTCTAGCCCTCACCAGTCAAGCAGAGATACATAGAGCCTGTTGCCAAGGGCCATGGCCAGAGGGCTTTTGAGTATCTCCAAGGATGGAGACTCCACGATTCTTTGGGAAAGATGTGTCAGTGCTCAGTCACTTTCACAGTAAAAAAGAAGTTTCCTTATGTTTAAATGAAATCTCATGAGTGTCAGCTTGTGCCCATTACCACTTGAGTGGCCTTGAAATGACACCTGCCAGCCCTCTCAGCAGTTATGGGTGCATCCTACCAGGGCCCATGGATTTATGATGCCCAGCTTGCTTAAACATTCCATGATCTGATCCTCTTCCACTCAGTGTCTTTCTTGCTCCAGACTTTTCCCCTGGTCTCAGCCTCAGATTTCTGAAGACCAGTACTGCTCATAAAGACTAATGCATAAATACCTAGCTTCATCAGGCAAGAAGGATGAGGTCACCTTTTCATTATCCAGCCAGCATAACTGATACATTATGGGAAAAATTAACATGCTAATCGGGATACTACAAGTGAAATAGAGAAGGAGGTTTGCTTGGGCTCAGGCTGGCTCTTCCAAGTTATTAGCTTGGGCTCTGTGTTGTGTGGAAACAGCTACACTGCTCCAAGGCAGCACTTGAGCCAACAGTTCTGCTGTACTACTGATGAAACACAGCAGTCTACGTCCACAACACAGATAATTCACGAATTATGAATAACTGAAAAATGACTGCTATCAACCTGTAAGGCTAAAGGTTTTGGTAAAATAGTTTCTGAAAAGATCTTCATTTCAGAATTGTTGAAAAGCATATGTAAATATATAACTTGTGGAGCTGTGTCTGAATAGGAGCTTGTGAACCTCTGTCCTTCCTCCCCACACTTTCAGGACAGCTCCACAGAAATCCAACACTAAAAATGGCTTTTCAAGTGCAAAATGCAAGATAGGAACTTAAGTCTTCTAAGAGATAAACAGTTCCTTCAAGCAAATGGTAATGTATGTTTTTTTTTCCTAGCTGATTATCTGCAGCCAGTGGTCTGGTGTTTTATGCCAGATACCAGTAAGTTCAAAGTCAGTCTGTATATATGCAGAGCACAGATCAATTATTAACTGCATGCTCAGCCTTTTCTGCTCAACATAATCCAATTACAGTTCCCTTGTTTCTCCCTTGCGGGTCTCCAGAACATCTCTTGACCCTTCAGTAAGGCAAAATGATCTTCATGAGTACAAACACGTCCATGAATTCAACTAATGAGACAGATCTTTCAGTTCTCTCCTCTTGGAAAGCAGATAAAGAAATCTGCCAGCATCCTTGGCTGAATGTTGTGGCTGCTTATCCTTTCAAGCTAGTTTTGCACACTTAGAGATTTAGAGTACCGTATGTTAAAACAAACTAAAAAAAAAAAAAAAAAATTGGTTTTGGATGCCAAGTCCACCTCTTCCCACTTTTTAGTGCTGGATTTGAACTGAAAACTGATCAGCATTACAATTTGCTGTAAAGCATGCTTAGAGCAGTGAATCAACCAAGGAATCAGAGGTGTTTCTAATCACAGGAGTTTTTCTATTTATATGAAGAAACTGATTGGGAGATCTCCTGCCACCCCAACCCTTTTTATTCCTGGTGCCACAGCCAGCCTCCGATTTACAGGCAAGTTGGAAAAATTTCTTTTACATTCACCATTCCCAAACAAGCTCTCTGGCTCTTCACTCAGTAAATAACACAAGACTTCAGAGCCAGCTACAACAATTGCTTGAAAATATATTTTTAAGATATATAGTTCTACCTGCCATATGAAATCGTTTAATGGTCTGAGAGCTAGACTGAGAACAATTCTCAGTCTCTCACAGACAGTTGTTCAAAAACTAGTCTCCTCAACAAAGCTGTCTTCCATACTTCCCAATACAAGTCACTTTCCTGCTCCTGCTCTGTTAAAAATAACTATATCTGAACCTTGGCACCATTTTCCACTTCAGTCACATAAATTGTGAAGGTTGTTCAATGGCTCTTGAAAGTCTGTAAAGCCAGAAGGTCTTCTCAAAAGATGACTATTGCACTAGTAACAACATATCCTAGAGGGTCTTTCTGCAGCAGGTAGTTACATTCTGTGGTACCCACATATCAAAACTAAAGCCCATGAGGTGGTAAAGCTAAAAAAAACAGCAAAATCACCCCTAAAAACCACCCCAGTGTTTCACTAATCCGTAGCTTCTCACTGATGACATTCACTTCTTTTTTTTTTTTGCACAGCTCATCTCTACTGCAGTTTTTGACTTATTTTCCTATTTATTTCAAATATCAGCTGATTTCAAGACCTTATAGGACAGGGCAGTGTAGTTGTCCTATTATTATATTCTGAGTATGAGAGACCTAACAGAAGAATTACTCAAGCTGTTTTCATTTGCATTTTTGTTCTTAACTGTGCTTTTTTCCCTTGTCTTTAATCTTTCTTACACAATTTCAGAGTTTTGCTTTCCAAAAGAAATTGAGAGCAGAGCTCACTGTGATGGCAACAGGTACTAGACAGAAACAAAAAGAAACAAGGACTAAAATTGTTCAGTTTCCTATGAGATCAGATAAAAATATAGATAAATTTTCAATCACTTTAGGATAGTTTGAGATTCGATCTCTCTTCTTTGATGCTGGCTATCTGCTGTTTTTCTAGATTAGGAATCATATTGTTTCCATGGAGAAAGCCAACAACACTGAGAATCAAAGGCTTGGGAAAACATTTTCTAGACAATATATTTCATCATATTTATATCACATTTGATTACTTGCAGGGGGGAAGGGAGAATGGAGAAGGGAAAAGTACTATCAGTTTCTTAATCTTTTTCTCCCTCATCAATTATTGTCTTCAGGAATCAAGGCAAAGATTATAACACAAAGGTACTGGTAACTTCATGAAATCATGTAAATTAACAAAAAAATACAGTGAAAATTTAGCCTGGGAATGCCAAAACCTATTTTTTTCTTGGCAGTACTTCTGTGGACTGCAACACTGAAAAACCTAGAGATGTTTATCCAATTTCTGTAGCTTAGTAATGGGCAGTATAATTTGGAATTTCTACAGTACTGATGCTAAAAATGCACTGCCAGTTATTATAGTACTGCCAATCTTTTGGATGTAGATCAATGAGATTATGTGAGCTTTACATACATACCCATCTATATAAATATATCCATGTCCATCTATATGCATGTATACATACCCATCTCTATATATGTGTAATTTAAAAATCCATGGGTACAATATGTAAGACTGGGGACGAGAGGATAATGCTAAGTTATGGCACAAAATTTGCAAAGACACATGTATGATTTAGATGCATAACTGTTACCTAATGGCAGAAAGAATCCTTAGGTCATCTTTAAAAATATCAATGTTCAAAAACTTACCCATAAACTGCCAGGACCTGAGCCAACTGATCAGAAGTAAGAACAACCTTGTGATATGGGTAAGTTTTTTGGGTGGGAACTGTTTCTAGAAATATTAGCTGTGAGGCACTACTTAGTATCTCATTGTATAGAAGGACGTCATCTGTACAGGTCTAGAATTGTGGCTTCTACACTGACATACAGTGATACCCAACATTTGTCATAACTTTACCCCCCTTCGTGAACCACCTGCCCTCTAAGGCTTCAAGCCCTGGGAGGGTTTTCGTTGGGGGCAGTATTGATCTGAGTCAGTGAAGCTGTAAATGGGCATGAGGGGATTTTATTTCCTTTCCTAGATCTGTCATTGGCTTGTTGGGTAACCCTAAACGAATCATTTTACCAGCACAATTCTAGTGTCTCAATCAATACTGTATCTTCTAATGACATGACCTATATTACAGACCGACAGTGCAACTTATCTTGGGTTAAATGTGATTATTTACTAATTTTACTGAAACCAATTGATTTTACAAGAAACATTTCACACCTGACTAGATTAGACCAGAGCTGCCTATACAAGTTGACTTTCATATAAGCCACTTTTAATATAGTCTAATATAGTGTAACTATGAATAAGCCTTGCAGACATTTTCACTTCTTTTATGTTAAAAATTTAATACAGGAAGTCTGAATTACCAGAAGTATTCTTCTCACTGTCACTTTTATTAACTAATAATTTCCCTAGTTATTTTGTGGATCATAGAAAAGAGTAATAACAGGACACATGAATAGTATCTTGAAAAATACTTTAAAAAAAGTGAAGTATTAAAGTATATATAGACTGTTCAGATATAGTTTCTTAACAAGTAGAAGGGTCTTGGGACTATGGTAAAGAATATTACTGTTCACCTCTTAAGTGAGAATGCCCATTCCCATTTCCCATAAAGGAGCCTAACCTTTATTTAACCAATCAGTTATCCAGCAGGGACCTGCTTAGGTCTTACTATACCCTGTCAGACTCAGCAAGATTCCTTGACAATGAGCCAATAAGAAAGAAAGAATCATGCTTACTTTTAATGCTATAAAGGACATTATTATTCATAGTCCAGTAGCTTTATAGCAAGAATAAACCTATTGGAAGGAAAGAGTAACATATCTGAACATTATTTTCATTGGAATAATTTCAATTCTAAAAGGACTGGAAAATAAGAGGATATGAGATTTAAAAATTATTACATTTGGGACAAAAGGTAGAGAATATACATGACTGAAATGACTGTCTTGAAAGAATGACACAGAAGCATGCACAGACTAACCCTGAAAGAGATGTTCAGAAGTTAAGCAAGGTCAGCTAGTCATATTAATAATTCTTTGCATAGAGTGCTACATTTTGTAGTCTGGAGTTTTGGAGCCTGACATCTCACCAACCCTCTAAATTACTGTTATCTTCATTTTACAAGTGAGTAAATACAGATACAGATCTGAGAAAAGCACCATTGTTTCAGTTGCCTGTGTGTGCTGAGAGCCAGTCCACCTAATTTCCAGAAGTACTGACAGTCCCAATCTCCATCTGAACCAAAGCAGAGATCTGCAGATGGTGTAGCAGCCAAAATGCAAGGCTTAACTTTGCTCCTGTTGAGCTGCTACAAGAGATCCCTGTATCCTGATCCCAGCCCCTTCCCCAATCATTATTAGAGACTTCTCCCTTCCAGAACTTCACAATTATAGCTTGCTTATGGCTGTATTTCATCAATAATAGTCAGTTGACTCATATTTATAAGGTCATTTTACACTACTCTGGCAGCAGTAAAGGTGATTTTAATGGGTATTACATTTTCATTCACTTTAGGGCTATGTTCAATTGCCTGAGTGGCATTAAGAGACTTGAGTCTAACTGAGAAGCAGATTTCCAGGTTTCACCTCAGCAAGGGCTAACCTCTGCCACCCTGGAGATGCACACAACAATGTTCATCTGAAAATCATAAACACTTGCCTTCAAGAGCAAACCAGAGATTGAAACCTGGAACTTGACAGGAGAGGAGTGAGGGTTTCCTCAGTAGTCCCACCACCCTGCTGCAGCTTCGCTTAGGGGAGATTGGTCAAGGCTGATAGTGTCCTGCCACCCCTCCCAGGGATTTGGATACGTACATCATCGCATGCCAGCCCAAATGCTAGCTGCATAACATAAGCAGGAGATAAACCACTGCAAAGGCCATGTGGATGATGAAACCATTTATTTTATTTTTACTTTTTTTTTTTGTCCCTTCAAGTTTCATTTCACAGAACCTAATGAAAGCTTAGCTAGTTTGGAATTTGCACGGATTCATACTGGTCTGGGTCATTCGGTCAAATGCACATATTCAACCACATAGCATTAACTTTCTATTGTTCTGCCACAGGCTGGTGACTCACCAATACGCTTACTCATCACTTCCAGTGCTCCAGTGCCTAAATAACACTTGAATAATTCAAACATCCTCATTTATCTAGCCTGATGTTTGTCTGGAGTGAGTTTTCTGAAAGCACAAGGACTCAGGAGCCAGAGTCTTGCTCAGAAGATGTAGGGCCTATGCCCCCAAAATCTGCACATGTTTTAAAAAAGTCCCCATATCGTGTACCTGTTAACAGAAAATGGATTTACAGCTCATGTTTTGGTCAGAGAATGTAGAAAACTTTGACATTTTCTGGCTTTAATATTCAGATCAACTAGTTGCCTTCCATTGAAACAACCCAGTGAGGAGCAATACATGTGCCGAGACAGAATGCAAAAGATAAAATGATAATATATTTCTGCACCGAATGTTCTTGTACATTTGTGGTATTTCTCATTCCCTTTTCTTGGAGGCCTAATGGATCTCAGTGTGGAATAAATAGCAAGGAATTGCTATTGTATAGTCTTGCCAAATGAAAGTCAAAGCACATTTTAAGCCCCAACAGCATGATTATTCAAAGACTGACTAGGAAAGTGTAGCACTGAATGCCAAATAAAGGGACATAAACAAGAGTGATGGCAATTTGCATGAACTGAATACTGTGAACTTGATAAAGTTGCAGACACAGAAATGAACTTAAATCAGTGCAGAATTCTATACTATTCTCAAAAAAATACCTAACACAGTAGCAGTGGCCTTTCTTTAGTAGCAAATCAAGAATACTTACCATTCTTGGAGAGAATCACAGCCAAATATTCATGAAAGTAGGTGTTGATGTACAACAGAAGGCTTGGAGTATGTGCCGTGAGAAAGCTAAACGCAATATTTTCCTTGGACATAACAGCATCCACATAAATGGCAGAGCTTGAAGTGCTTGCATTTTTTGTGACAGGATAAGGTTCTTGGAAAATATAGGTAATGGAAGTGCCGGCTTCAAATAATGCAGAAACCTCTGAAAGCATATATAAACCAAGGGAATAATTTCAGTTACTGTATTTGCAGATATCCTAGGCAGAGAGGGACATAACCTGACTGCCTCAGAAGTAGAATGTTGCACAATGTCCCTGACCCAGCTGACATCACCATTTTTTAATTTGGAAGAGCAGCGTATCCTTCCTTACAGTCTATATCTCTGTTACAGAGAAGGACACTGTATGGAGACAGGCCTCTAAATTCAACTACTTTAGTACTGGAATCAGAGCTCCAGAAGATTGAACAGGCCAAAATGTCTGTCAGCCAAATAAATGCTCAGTTCACCGTCTTCTAACAGCTGACATGTAAGGCAATATTCTCTGTCTTGCCCCCCCCCAGTAAAGACAATATATTTGTCCTTTCCAGTCTCGTTTTTAACCAGAGTCATTATTAAAGTAACACATTGACCCCAAGACAGCCAGTAAGGGAAGCTGTCTTTGGTAGCTCCAAAAGAAGAGAAACATCTGCCTGTGCATGCTTAGATCCTGAGAACTCACACTTGTGTTTCCAGCAAACACAATATAATCTGGCCATGAAATACACAGATATGATAACAGCAGGTTTTTTTGTAATGTGAGACACAATAAAGTCAGGATGGTGGTATCTTCAGCTACAGACTGACTGCTAGTACTTTTTCCAGTAATGCAGCTCCAGCTCTGCATCAACATCTCCTAACAGGACACTGTATGGTTATTTGATATGCCTGTCGTGGCATCGGTGCCAAATCCTCAGCTCATGTAAGTGGGCATAGTTCCATGGACTGCAGTACAACTAAGCCGTTTTACACCAGCAGATGATGTGGCCCACTTAGTAAACCTGTGAGAGGCAGTTGTGGAAATTAAAACACTCACATTGCACCTTGTTGCTACTGAGCATGAGTTATGCTATTCCTTCCTCTTCCAAAGAACATGTTCCCTAAACTGGATGTGCTTTAGTTGACCTGCTCCTTTTTTCTGATGTTGGCAACATCTTCTATGAACCACCAGAGAGGTTTAATGAGGACACATTCACCTGAGGCTGAACCATGCAAACCAGTTTTTTCCTGAATGCTTCACACTTATTTTTAAAATCTCTTAACGTTTGGATGGGTTGTCACAGGAATGGCAATAAAAAACATAAAAAGACTACCTCTTTTTGTCACACCATTGCTCCAAAGCTCTGTAAAGAAAAGCTCTCAAGGTTTTGTTAAGGTGGGTAAAGCTGAATGAGATTTTAAAACAAGGAAGCTAAATATTCAGACGTGGGCAGACAATTGCTACAAAAAATTTCAGCCCTATTTATTAATGTCTTAGCCTAGTTATGTGCAATCAAATACAGAAATCACTGTGGGATATAGTTGGTAACTTTAGTGGTACAACTAACACCATGTTAACTTCTGAGGCCATCACTGAAGTTAACAAAAGGAAGTGTTATAGTCCACTTAAGATAAATACTCAGTAATGCTGAAGGAATGGCTGGTATTAGAAGGTCTTCTTGCAACATGGGGGACACCAAGCTGACATGTGTTGTAATTCAGAGACTGCTAAGTATGCAGGATCAAAGCTCACTGCCTACCTTCCTTGCAGAAAGGTCCTTCATAAGCTGAGTTTGTACAATCACAGGAGTAACCATTATACTTCTCCACACATTTTCCTCCATTATGGCACAGGTTACCATAACTGCTGCAATGTCCTGGACATCCAGGTTTAACACCAGCTGTCATTTTAGCTCTCTCTTCAAGGTCAAGTTTCTGTCCATTTAAGTGCAGAGATCGAATGCATCCCAAAAAGCCCTTTTGTCTAGAAGCTGTTCCCCCTGAAACAGAGAGAAATAAGGGCAGGTATTCATTGGTACATCTCCACAGTAATCGAAGTCCTGAAGTCCAATCCAGAGGTACAAATATAAATACATGAATTGTTAAAAATATCTATTCTATATCAATGCATATAGTGGCAAAGGATGACAGAAGGACAGCCCTGGAAACTCAAGTTCTCTATTTTTATGAAAGGACTAAAAAGCTGTATGTGATACTTTCTTGTTGCCATTCTTCTCTTTTCTGCCTTATCTACTGCCCTGTCTGGCATTTAAACTGAAAATTCATTTGGGAAAAAGATTAGCTTCTTTATCGTATGTCTGCATATCATCTAATACATGAGAAACAGAAACCTAAAATGGTTGGGGGTTTTTGCGTGTGTTGTTGTTGCCATAGTACAGAGTATAAATAACACCCTAATCCCAACAGCAGGTGAGTTACACATACTGATGAGTCCAGATAGCAGGGATGAATCATGTTCAGCACCAGGCCTTCTGGCTGAAGGGAAATGATTTCAGTCAGAATTTATGCATGACTGCCCAACCTGATGTTGCATGTGAATGGTTGTTGTAGGCAAGAAGCACGAGTTCAGGTCACAGTGATGTTATTTATTACAATTGTTAAACATAATTGCATTTCCCCCTGAAGACCTGAGCTGCATGGATCTACTGAGGGGGGCAGTTCAGTTTCTACAAGCTAACTAGTTTCTTATCTGGCCGATGAAATTGCTAAAGTGTTATGATGAAGACACTTTTTACATAAGAAGTGGTCTCTGAGAATGATAACAATGACGATTGTTCGAGCACTTTGTGAAAATATCACTATTTCTTATATTGTAGGCTTTGTTTGCAGTTGCCAATGTTTTGCTTTTGAAGATGTTGCAATTTTGATAGCTGCTGAGAAATAGAATTCTGGTTCAGGAGTCAATAGCATTTGTAGGATCTGAAACACTAGCTTTATTGGTGATTATACTGCAAAAGTAGCATGAAAGAAGTTATCTTTCCAAAGTATTCGTCTGTAGAGTTGGTTCTATATCCAAATGCATGAGATAAGAGATTACATCTTTCGACAAGTCCTTTCAGAAAAACCTATTTTTTTTTTTTTCACAAATTTTTCAATTAAAGCAAGACTTCTGCAAATTAAGAGACTAAAGCAATGGTCTGAAAAGCAATCCCACAAAAACCTTACTGCTCTGCTATGCCATTCTAGCATATTTTTCTTTTTGGTATATTGATAGAAATACTGAATTTGGATTAGAATAATTGAACTACAGGACAGTATGTGGGATAAAGGTTTATTTTGGGCTAATTTTGTGATGCTAAAAAATTACCTAGTTTTTAAGAACAGGCTGAAGCAGTGTGATAAAGTATTAGGAGATTTCTTGCTTTATATAACTGATACAAAGATAAGGAAAGAGCACAAGTGTATATGAATCATAATTATGGTGGCCCTTCTCTGGACCTGCTCCAATAGGTCCATGTCTTTCTTGTGCTGAAGACTCCAAAGCTGGACACAGTACTCAAGGTGGGGTCTCATCAGAGTGGAGTAGAGGGACAGAATTGCCTCACTGAACCTGCTGACCACACTTGTTTTTGTCCCCCTCTCCTCTGGTTTTATCTCCAGGCAGAACAAACACAAAGGTACGCATTTTGTATGGTTTATTTTTAATGGTATGTGTAAGAAATCATCACTGCAGTGGAATCTAGAAAACATCAGGCAGTGACAATTTCTCAGATTCTTGCAGATTCTACATGGCTTGCTGTCCAGGGCAAATGCTGGGGTTCTGCTCCCCCCAGGAATATTCCCCAAAGACAGATGTGCTGGGCAGACACTATGTCAGCAAGATGAAAAAACAACCAAGACCATTGAATCAAACACAGAGCAATGAAAGGTGGCAGTGTAGAACTGAATGGAGAACAGGTGGTATGGAAAAAAGTGGCACCCAAAATTCCAGCATTTCTTGGAATACAAGGAATAGTATGAACATATGAGAAGAAGGATGTAATTCTCAACTCATTTCAGTATTTCTTTTATACAATATTGATGTATAAAAGAGACTTTGGAGTAAACAGAAATCACAATGAGTGTGCACCTTTCCAGGATATGTAAAACTCAAGTGAGCTTCTCGATCTATGATGTTGTATCAGATCCAAGATGAAAGCACTTGTGGGTGCATTACTGTGCAGATAATGAATTACAGCTACGCTGTGCCAGAAGTGAGTGAAGAAGATTTCTAGCAGATAGTACTGATAATTCAAGTAACACAATGCGAGTTAAAGCCCAGTAAGAAATGCTGAACATTCAGAGATACTCCACAGGGGCACAGTTTAAGAACATCAAACACACACGTGGTTACATCTAAGTACATAGAGTCAGCTGAAAATTGTTTTTTACCGTAGCAATGGCCCAAACAGGCTTAAGTTCAAGAACATGCACAACTCTATATTAGCATAGGGACAACATAAGTCATGGTGAGACTCCCAGGTTCTGCTATAGCCTCTGAACATCTGGATTTCTCTGCTGGAATAAGCAGCCATGACATAAAACCACTGAACTCACTGGCATTGTATAGCAGTTAGTATCCCTCTGAGACAACTCAAGTTCACATTTTTCAGAGTCTTCAGGACACAGCTTTGCATAAGTTCACAATCAGTGCTTTTTCCATCTAAAAGGACTAGACAGTTGTGGCTTGGGGTTTTTGGGTTTGGTTTCTTATGGAAGAGAATATTTGCCCACACTGTATATTTTTATATCTGAATCCAGCCTTTTTAAATTCTTTGCCCAAATTTAAGAGAGAGAATAAACTGTTCTCTCATATGTTAAGAAAACTGGTAACAGGGTAAATAAGAGAGAAACAGCATCAAGGTTTCCACTTCAGGAAGACTGAAATGTGAATTCATCCCTTACTGGACATAAAAGAACCTAGACACATAAAAGAGAAATCCTTTTCTGTGTTTAGTCATTGGAAAATCTTCAGTAAAAGCCTAAATCTCCTAAAATACCTAAGTTGGTCAATCTAAAGATAAACTTCCAAGGAAAGTCAGGCCTTCTTAACTCCCATCCTTACAAAGTATTTAAAGGCTGATTAACTTTCTCACAACGTGTCGGTATCACTGGATCAGTAGTAAATGAAGCACAGCTGCATGGCTGCCTACAATGTTGCTGGAGAAAGCTTCTGGTCAACTTTCTTTACTATAAATGATAGAAAATAAAACAATTGTTTGGCAGGCCAACTGCTGAGTAAAACCACCAAACCACTAAAAAAAACCCCAAGAGCTAAAAATCTTCTATTATTTACAGTCCCAAATATATGTGCTTCTTGGATTAAAGAGGAAAAAAACTGAAAGTAAATAGCTGAAGAAAAATAACTGAAGTAAATAATTCATAAAACAGGTAGAAACAGTTTACAGGGAATTAATTGGTACAAATTAGCACATTTCATTTAAAATTATGTTATATGCCAACTGCCCCTGTAGTCAAATTTTACAGACGTCCAAATTTCTTTTATATGCATGATCCGCTGTATATAACTCCCTAAAAGGAAAGAGACTTTTCCTTTTAGGGAGTTATATAACTATCACACATATACTGCACATAGGCTGACATCTCTCAAGCAAGAGGAAAATAGTGATAGCTTGAAAGCCACAGTGAATCTCTATTCAATCATCATCGTAATGCTACATGATAATAATATAGTTCCTTCATCCCAAAGGATCAATAAATCCTTCCAGAATATAAATAAACTAAATTAAATTTTGACATTGAGCCTTATCTATGAGATTTACGAAGTATTTAAATTGATTCTGGAGAAGAATCAAGAGGAAAAAAAAGGTTATATCTTAATGACTAGCTACCTCCAGAGTGGAAACAAAGTTCCATGTTCAAATGGAATAAAATAGAGTGATCCAATCAAAAAACATTTGGAATGTTTTAAAAATAGCAAACCACATCATTTATATAGATTATTAATGAAGAATATGCATACTTATTGTGGAAACCCCTTAAGCACAGTCAGTATGCAGAATGCTGCAGAAACAAGTATGTTATGGATTATAGGGAGAGTAGGGAGTATTATGTACTTCTGCTGCTTTCCTTTTTACAATGTTGTTTATGCTTTTCTTTTTCAGATAGAATGAAATTAACTCCACATGGTTGAGGTATTAAATCTGTTGCTTCCTCTTAGATATTAGAGACAAATTATGCCACAAATTTGAGTCTCAGTAATGACAAATTTTATCACATCTGTGTATTGTTGGACTTCTGCCACCTTTCCCTGGAGCACCTGGGGACAAAGAATGTCAGTATGAGGAAGGTGCCCAGGGTTCCATCTCTTCTGACTCTGAGGAAAACTCAGGAAGTCACAGACAGTTTTGGTCTTCTGTGTGGTAGAGCTAAGTGAGGAAGAACCACTCCTAAAAACATTAGGTTTTCTGTTCCTTTTTTTCAGGGCTCAGTCAAAGTATGGATGGACATATTCAGTTGCATGTAACCAAATATGCATACAATATGCATATTGCATATCAGAATAAGCAATATATTTACTGCAAAGTGAGAACTTTTCACCTCCTGGCTGAGACAAAGTAATTATATCCTAGAGTTTATTGTAAATATAAAGTATAATCAGAGAAAAATTTAGGTTGCAAGTCACTGCTAGAGGTCAACTGGTCCAACCTGTAGCACAGCTACATTTAAATGAGGTACAGATTAATTTCTCCACCAAGACTACTGGGACCTTTTCTGCACAGCTGCTAGCTTTCCACTCAATCCCCATCTTGCATGGATGCCTGATGTTATTGTGCCCCAAGTGAATGGCTTTGCATTTGTCTTTGCTCAAAAGGGTTCCTGTTGGAACATTTCTCTATTGAGGTCCTTAAGTACCGTGGATTTTCATGATACAATTCATCCATTATGTCACTTTAAAGCCATCATGAACTTCATTCAGGTAACCTGTTTATATTACTGAGGCAGAGAAACAAGTTTATAGGCAGAGACTGATTTTCTGTTGCACAATGATAAACAGCTGATGTATCTGACATTTCTGATAGACTTAGGATAATACCTCAATTTTTACTCCTTTGAAAGGAAACAATGAAGAATTTCCAAAAGTCTACCCAGTCATTAAATTTTCAACGTTTTCTAACTGGAAACAGTACTTTGGTTAGATTTCTCTGGCGTTTCTAAGGTGTCTAGCAGCCCAACCCTACTGCCTTCAGGCCCGGCCTCCAGCAGAACGTGAAAGTCTTAAGACTCCCTTCTGCGAGTTCTTTAGTGAACATTTCTCCAGCTGAGTCTATCAGAGACCATCTTAGGTATGAATCAGCAACTAAGAGGGAAGGACTCCTTGCCATTGATGCAGCTGTATCTTTTTATTAACAGGTTCATTCATTACATTCAGAGCCCAGTAATTACTGCACATATAGACTATGAAAAGCTCAAATAAATTCTCCCAAATCTTCTTAAATTAAAGGGTGTGGATACATGGGTATCCATGGCCTTTATTAAAATTAATTGGCAGACTGAGGTTTACTATAACATTTCAGCTAAGTAAGAGAACCCATTTTAAGGGATGAATCAGTCGTTACCTGAGTGGCCCTGAATAAGAAGCAGGTTAGAACCCTCTCCATCATTGAGGGGATTACTCAGAAAGACAGTGTTTGAATATTGAAAAGGAAGAAGTCTCTTTGTAATCCCTGATTATATTATCAAATACAAGCTGGTCCCAATCTAGGTTTCATTTGCAAGGGAGATAAGAAAACAAATTATATCCAAACAGAGGTGATTTTTGCTTCCCCCTCTCCCCAGCCTTAGGAGATCACCTTCAGCTAAAATAACTGTATTTGCTTTGACTGTGTTTATAGTTCTCTCACACATGCATTCTATAGCCAGATAAGGACTTCAACAGGCATGCTTGAAGGAACATATTTTAAGACCATACTGTGATCAGGCATTGCACCAGAAACGTATATGAAGAATTTATACCTTTTACATCTAAAATAGTTTTTTTTTTTTCCTACAGCAAATTACATAGTCAGTGCTGCAGAAGAAGAAATACTATGAATTCTTTGGCAATAAATATGTTTCAAGGAATCTTTGACTCTAAAAATACTATCTAGTATAGTACGGTTAAACTATGATTAGTGCTTTTGAGTGCAAAGGCAGTAGTTAGGGTTTACTTTATGTTGCCTATGCAGGAGTGGAAGAAGAGAAAGCAGAAATAGATCACCACAGGCGAGCTCAACAGTGAAGCAATAGTGTTACCAAGGTACGGATGTAGAAATATTATACACATCTACAAAAACCCTTGAATGGTCCCTACCTACAAAGAATTGGCTGTTGAGCTGCAAGCGGAAGTGCCCCTCAGCAGGTGCCTCCAGGACCTTCTTGGGAAGGCTATCCACCTGGAGAGAGGTTTGCTTGAGGTTCCTCTCCGCTCGGACATAGTGCCACTGGTTGTCATTCAGGGGTGTGGGAGACTGCACTGTGGCTTCTGTGGGGCCATTCCCAACATCTATGGAGAAGGTGATCTCTTTGGGGGCTGGAACAGATAAACAGATATGAAGAAGTGAAGGTCTGAATTAAATCATGAGTTTGACATTAATAAATCTTACATAAATATAAGGTCCATTAACTTTTATGTCAGCAAATAGTACAGCATCATTTATCGACCATCTCCTACACAGCAGCTTATACATAAATCTAAACCTGCACCCTCACTGTTTGATCTCTGCTGTGATTATGCTTGGCTGCGAGTACCCATCTTTTTTTGCCATTACAATTACAGTGCTCTAGAAATAGTAGTTTATACTCTTTTGAAGTACAAGCACCAAATGCTGTAGAAAAGTCACATGATGGTAGCAAAAAATTTTGGACAAATAATGCTAAGATGGGAAAAAGGATGAAGGAGCTCTTCCTGACTAAATCTTTCAAAATGCATACATTTAAAAATTACAGAACTTTGGCTACATGTGGTAGGAGAGAACCCTATTGCATTTGTTTGTCTGAATAAACCTAACCCAGGAAACAAGGAAAAGCAGATGAGCAAAAGTAGTTCATTAGTGGTCCTAAACTAAAGAGGCATATGTTACACATGTCCAGGGTTAGTAAGGCTCGTAGAGACAGGATGATAATTGAAAAACAACAGCCATATAAAGGAGTTCTTGCTGTGCTGGAAACCTAAAAGGGGTGAGAGCTTTTTAACATTATTGCTACTGGTTATTTTTCCTCTCCCTAAAATGCTAAATACACCAGAAAGACCAAGAGCTAGGTCCACAGACCACACAACCAGAAGGCTGTGGATTGAAAATTCATAAAAAACCTGTTATTTCAAGCCCAACAAATTGGATAGGTTTGTTTTTGGAAGCTGCTTCTTAGACAGTTAAGATAGAAAATACTCCATAGGGATAGACAAAGATCTTTTCTGAGCCTCTGCATCTGCTAAAAGGCCATTTCCCTTCGAAGCAGCTGGTCTGTGGAACTTCCTTGATACAAGGCCTTTAGGCTGCAAATTTCATCTGGCAGCAAGACTCACACCACCAAACTACTAATGAGAAGCCTAAGTTTAAAAGACAAGACCTTACTCAAACTTTAAAATAAGTAATTTCTCTAGGAATATGGATTTAACACACATAGAAAAGCTTTCACTAAATAATCATCTCTGTAGTTTACAGCATTTGTTATATTTGATATCAAAACATTATTTTTACTTCTGTATCCCTGAGAATGAAATGCAGTACACTGAAGTACAACCAAATTGGACTTTGATGTGCAATTAACAGTAAATCATACCTCATTACCTTGTGATAATACACCATGACATTTACCATTGGTTTAATGAATCGAAGGGCCTTGGGGCCCTGTTTTATTAAATTTTATGTTGGGGCTATTATAAGCATATTATAAAATGCATAGCACTCAGTTTGTTTTTCCTAAGCTTGACAGAATTTGGAATACAGAAGTCATATTTCATGTCAAGCTATGGTAGTCTTTTTGCCACTAATAAATATTTGAAGTAATCAGAACAGGAGTGAGACAAAGCCTTACTAATTAAGTTCCCTGCTACACTCCTTTATATACTGAGTAGCAGTTATACTGCAGTCATTTACTGGATTTTGAAGTATTCAAGGCCCATTACAGCTGTGACAGTCTTATCTTGCCTTTGCATACTGTCCTTTATAAAGTCTCATCTCACAGCTGTACCATATAAGCTGAGCTCCTCTGAAACTCTAAGGCTCCATCAGACTGGCTATGTTGCTGATACTGAATAAAAGTAACCATCCGAGTGGTTGCATTACATTTATCTTTCAACTAAAATTGCAGTCTACAGGATCATCTAACCAGTAGCTTTTTCTCTAAAGAGAAAAAAAAAATTAATAAATTAATACCAGTGTTGAAAAAGTAAATTCAGTCACCTGCTTGTTTAAAAAAGATAAACCTAGCCATAACAAGATCAAGTGAAATGACCAAGGCTATACAGGTAAATTCAGACAGGAGAGGTAGATAAGTCTAGATTAATGATTAGTGATTAATGCCTCTGTCTTTTACTTTTCAAATACCTCTAGGCATCACAAAACAGAAGAAAATATTCCCTTCCCACATCCCTGCACCTGTCAAACTGGGCAAATACACCAAGTTTTCTTGGCAGTAAAACTTACAGCTCATTTCAACTCGTATGAAGTCTTTAATCCCCAGGTTTTCCAAGAATACCCCAGAGACGGCGGTAGTTTTGAAGAAGAAGGAGATGTCCGCGCTGACCTCAGCATGGAAAGTGGGGAACTGCAGGTACGAGGCCTCCGTGTTGAAGGAAGCGGCGTTCCAGAACTGCCCTGCAAACACAACCCCCTTCTCTATAGTTAATTGGCACAGGAGAGCAGCTGCAAGCTGCATGTGGAAAGCCACCTTTCATCAGATAAATCCATTTTAAAATAAAAAAACAAAACAAAAAGAAAGAAGGAACATTCTGTACCTATGGAAATTGAGAAGAGTTAGTACTCACTGTCTCCATAGCAACGCAAAGGGCCGATTTTCCAAGCAGCCTCAGAATTTGATCTGTTTGTGTCAGTGATCACTATCTGAGTTACAGGCAAATGGTCTTTGAAAGCAAGGAGGCCGGTATCATTTGTCCTGGATTATAATAAACAAACAGAAAGAGCCAGATTAACCACAGACAAAATCCCCAGCATTTCTTATACAAGGCAACATTCGAAAGATGCTTACATAAAGATGAAAGGTCTTTTGCAGAATTATCTGGAAGACTTGTGACTGGTACAGCACACTCTTTAAAAGATACGCATGTGCAGATGTGTGCGCTATGCTCATACATAATACCAACCACCCAAGAGGCTGTATTTGGATACAAGCTACTGTCTGGTATGGGCTGCAACTGTGTTCCAGCTGTGCAGAGTGACTGTGAAAAGTACTGTCATGGGCATCAATGTAAACTGGGCTCTACTGGGTTTCCTCAGCAGGATGAATATATGTACCAGATATAAACCCACATCTGTGTTTTTGTTAAGCTAGCTGGAGACAGATAATAGCATTTATGCTGGCTTTAGGCAGGAAGAGGAGACACGATACCTGATCCAGCATGCTGTTAGCATGGGGCAGCCAGACAATACCTGATCCAGCTTCAAGATGGCTGGCACACAACTGACTCAGCACACTGCAAAGACGGTTGAATTGGCAGAGTGAGTTTGTGCTAAATCAGCCCTTCGCATTACCAGCCTGTGGAAATTTTGGTTCAACAACTGAAATACAGAAGGCTGATTTACTGCATTGTCAAGCTGTAGTCTCTTGCTTGTACCAGCTGGGCTTGCTCTCCAACCACAACTAACTTACACACGGCTGCCAGAAAGGAAGAGAAAAGAAAGATTCCTACAGGATCATTTCTTTGTTTCTACTCTGAGTGTGCTGGGCAGCTTGTCCACAAAATGCAGCATGACATTTCACGGCAGCCCTCTGGTCCCTAAGCTGATTCAGTGGCTTTGACTCTGGCAGATGTGCTATGCAGATGTGCATTCATCCCACTGTACTTCATGAACTGAACTGAGTCTCCCAGGCATCCAATCCTGACCTTACTGCAGCCAAACTGCCCCCTCAAGGTATTTCTCTATCAATTGATTATAGAGAGGTGAGTGCTATGATCTATGCGTATCTTATGACATCAGTGATGATTTTTTTCTCTCCTAGCTCTTTTTCTCAGGGTTGAGGTGTGTTGTTCATCTGGCCACATACTGGCAGAGCACCCCTCATGGAGCTGAATCTCTACAGTTTTGGAGAAAAAACCTCCAAATCACTACCTCCCTACTTGGCAATCCCTACCTCTGCATGGCCCGGCAATCTGCATTCAGGGTCTTGACTCAACTCACCTGCCTGCTTGGAAGTGGAAGACTACATGCTGCACATGGGGATGACAACAATGACCAGATCAAAAATGCCAATAATCCCAAATTTCCACCCACTGCTCTTTCAAGTACGTATGGCACAAAGCCTCAGGAAAGAGGTATCACTTTTTAAACGATATCACTACTGAAGAGTCTGACGTACCAAGCAGGATCCCAGACTACTTAAATGCTGCGCATAATACCATCTTCCAAAAACATAGATCTCAGTTCCAGCCATGGGAAAGGGACACAGGGCTTCAATAAAGAAATAATAATCAGGATAAACACTATAGCTGTGCTCTGACACACAACCTCGGGTGTTTTGCTTAGCTAAGTGCCCTACTCTGATTAATGTTAGAAAAGATAGAAGGGGTATTTTGATCTTTTTGATAAAGGCTGCATACATATCATTTATTTTTCATTGATTCTAATTGCATGCAGCACAGTTAATTGTCTCATAATTCCAAGGGGGAAAGGAGAGGTACCCTCTTCGACCCTAACATTTTTTTCTTGCTTCAGTGAGTGTCTGACATGCAGATAATTACAGAAAAATTGCAGCAAGATGAAATTCCCAGGCACAAGGCAGAGGGATGCCTTCAATACAGACTTGGAAAAACATCACATGAATCAGAAGTACATGGTCTACAAATCTCTTCACAGAGATCTCTTAGCAGCATACTCATATAGCTTATTGTATCAATCGGAAAGTTAGTTTAAATTCTCAACAGATTATGAAACAGTTGTAACAAAAGCTGAGATATTTGAGTATCTTCTTGGGAAGATAATTAAGCAAGGTGTTTCAGTGGGTGGGAGGAAGAAGAGTAGGAAGACTGAATGAAAGAAAGGCAGAAAGTTGCAGAGAAAGAGGACATAAATTTTGCAATATATACACGAATAAGTAACTGACATTTACTTTTTTAAAAATAAAAAAAAAACCTCACAAAATATTTAGGGACATTTCCTACAAATTTATTTTCATTCAAAAAATAGTGCAGTCTTTCGACTAGCTGTGATCAGCATTAAAATGAAAATCAGTATCTTCCTACAGCTACCACTGGAGATATCTACAAAAAAAAATGAAATGGTGACATTTGAAAGATATCTATTTCACATCTCTGAAAACCGCATTGCTTATTAGATATGCTGTTATATTGCATGAAGTTCTTTTCTATCGAATTTTATGACTGTGAGTTTTTACTAGTTATATGCCAGTGTCACAGAGAACTTTAGTAGCATAGCTCAACTGTGAGAAAGAAAAATATTCTAGAACTAATACAAATCTTCACTTTTATGTTAATGCCTTGAAAACTCAATCAAGTTTCTCTTGAAACTCAAACAGCACAGTTTATGTGCTTTATTCTCCCACACATGAGAAAAAAAAAGATGTGTACGGATACATATTCTCATACAAGTAGACATTGAAATAAAATCAGTAAAACATTCTACCCTTCAGAAAACCTGTCAATAACAGGAACAACATAACTATTGTTGCAGATGATGATGATGATTATGATTATCATCATTATTATTATTAATTACTATTATTAATTATGATTATTATTATTATTTCATGGTGGGAAATAAAGTTTTTCATGAAAATTCAACACCTAAGATGCTTCAGATAAGAAAATCAGAAAAGAGATTTGAAGACACTATGCAGCCCCTCTTGGGAGCTAAATTGTGTGTTTTAAACTCCCGGTATTCTTTACATTGAATTTATTTCAGATTCCATTTCTTAAAAAGCACCACAGTTCCTCCTCTCTTTACGTGGTACACCATGGCAGCCTCTAAAATACAGTGTATTATACCTCAGAGAGGAGCAAGGGAGCTTCATGTACCCATATGACAATTTCCTGGAGTCACTGTTGTGGCACCACAAAAACCGAATATCCCAGGGTTTGGAAAAAACATTTGGAATTTTGCCTGAAGGAGGTTTGAGGATCAATTTTAATGTATTATGGTTTTCAAATAAAAAAATATGTTTTCTTCTATAACACATTTGCACTGTCATGTGCACATACAATTTTGTTGTTCAGACAGAAACTAAACCTTGTTAGATTCATTTCTTTTGTATATGTTCCCAGAGTTAGATCTTACTTCAGTCTATTTTAATTTAGCAGTTCACATACACTTAAAACCAGATTATATTTCCTTTTCTGCAGTTGCTTCTTAGGTTAGCCAAAACCAGCAGGTTTCACATAGTACTCATGACTACTTTGACCAAGCATGCCCTTTCTACCATGCTCCTCTTCTCAGTACTGAGAAATACAGGAGGGTCCTGCCTGAAGGAGCGTCCTGAGTGGGGTGATGCTCTTTGGCCAGAAGTGTAAGTTAACTCCTGATTTCACAACAATCAAAGCAGGTTTTATCCTTTTCCTGAAAGGAGTCCTGTACACACAAAAGATGTTCGAAATAAATTAATAAACTTGGGAAGTCGACCAGACTTGGCACTCAATTAGGCACAAATGCAGATGAAAATCTGAATATTTTTCAGAGGGTAGAAAGCACCCTTAACAAACAGATGTTTCTCTGAGCTCTTTGCATAAAGGGTAGTATCAACTTGTACTTCCCACAAGCAAAACCAAACCAAAACAAATCCAATAATGCCCTTTAAATTAAATCACTGAAATATTTTAGTTACGGGTATTAAATACAGTTGAATGCCATCTATTTATCCATGTCTGAAGATTAATGCCTGTATCTACCCACAGAACTTCCTCAATAAGCTACGAGCCATGTTACAAACCAAACAGATGCTCTATGTATGGGAGGAGGAGGGCAAAGGAAAAAAGGGAGAAAGCAAATTCGCTGCTGGTGCAGCAATGATAAAGGTAATAGTGCAGCAACTGGACACTTAAGATGTAACACAGGTAGTCTTACCTGTAAATAAAAAATAACTATTTTGGTGGTAACACCTTGAGTCTATTTTTCTTCTTCCTGGCTACTAAGAAAAGCACGCTGAAGAAAATCTCACTCTGTGGTACCCTAACAGCATAGGCCATCAGAAATTGGTAATCTCTTGGTAGCCGTTTCCATATTTTTTCTAACAGATGGTAGAACCATGGTGCCATTAAGTATAATTCCTTCTCATATGATCCTGCATGGGTACATTTTCTTCTTGTACATTAATGAAAACTCTGGTGGGGTCTGAGAATCAGTAACTTGTATTCAGTACAGATTTTCATGAATACATTACATTTGGGGAAAAAATTATTATCAGAAGCAGATGTCAATGAACTGCATAAGGAATGGGCCAATGAAACAGGTTTCCATCAGAAAAAGTTTTGAGCCCTGTGCAGGAACTATCATTAATAATCCAAATAAATACATTTTAATTGATATGTTACTCACTAGTTGCATTCAATAATGCTTTATTGGGTACAGAAACGTAAGTCATGATAAATTAAAAAACAGGAGCATAAGGGGACATACCTTATAGTTGAAGGCAACATGCAATGGCTATATTTTGTTGAATTAGAGAGGAGGTACAGAGAAAAAGTTTGGTAATGATAGTAATGAACTGATTCCTGATGCCTTGGGGGCCTGCTACAGCCAGCTCTCTGCAGGCAGCTTTTCTACTTTGTTGACAAATGCAGTCATGAAGGCAGATATCCAAGACAGCTCTATACAGGCCAGGTCACCTCCGGCAGGGTTTATTTATGAACTCACAGGCTCTGTGGAGTTGCCTCCACTGCTTCTGGGGGAACAGATTCATTGCGGGATAGTGACTGAGCAAACAAAACCTGTCAAATCTGGGCTCGTCAGCATCTGGGTTTCTCTGCCCTGCTCTCATCAGCGCTTCCAGTTTTAGCATCCTGGCATTGGTACAGCTTTGCACAAATATAACCCGTCCAGAGAGGGCTTCACTTCTCCTTAAACAAAGCTGGATATACTCAATATATTTCTGGGAGCCAAAACGGGTCTGACATTAGTAATATCCCCTCTCCCTTTGTTTTTCTCTCCTTCTCTTCACGCCTTGTGGCTTCCTTGTTCCTTGTAGTACCCCAAAGGCATGGTAAAGAGGTTTATGCACGTTACTTTGGAAATGGAAAGACTCAAAGGTTTAGTTCCACAGTGAAGAAGGCTGTTCTGGAAGATAAAAGAAGAGGATACTCCTACAATTTGAATAATAAGGCTGGAGAACAGAAATAGAAGATGGTCAATCCATTGGTTAGAAACGACACTATCACACTTTGCTGAGTTGTCTGAACTTCCTGTATGAAATTACTTCCAGGGATGCCACTATTTCTGTTCAAAATAAAAAGCTGTACCCAAATTCTCACGGCTTCCAGGTGAATGTAGTCAGTAAGACATAGATTTGGTTTGGTGACTGGCTCCAATTAAGTGTTTGCTTTTGCAGTGGAAAACGGATTCCAGACCAAGAGACCAAAGTAACAAATGGACTTCAGGACAGTCACACTGTGCCATGACATGAAAGAGGTTACTCCCTTTAAAATGAAAAGGTTGGTGAGCAGCAAGACTTTCATTGTCAAAGTAAGAGAATTTTGCTTGAGATGAAAGACAACCTGGGAGAGGTATTTAAGGATCCAAAGGATTTCCAGAATGGACTGAAGATAACACAACTGTGTCTGCATTTCAGAAATGCTTTATTCTTTACATCAGTTAAACACTTTTCCCCAGTACTGCCTGCAACAAGAACACACCTTTTGTTTGAAACAAGGAATATCTTTTGAAAGATAATTGCTTTGAACGCAAGTGCTTGAAGCTAAGGCGAATCCATCTCACCTATACATACTTGTCCCAACGGTTAACTATTCTCAGTGTTGGGGAAGGGGAAGAAAGAGAAAGAAAACACTTCCTGGACTAGATTTAGCTCCAGCTTGCAGCCACTGGATTTCTATGAATGTTCCCAGCCACTAGCAAAAGCTTTGAACAGTCAGCAATCTCTTTTATGGAGGCATGCAAAAACTACAGTCAAGTCACGTTGAACACCTTTCCAGATCCCTTGCTTGGGTCAAAGTGACAACTCATGCCTCGGCTCCCACAGCAGAGGTCTTCTCCCATTCACCAGCAAATACCATAAAAGTGCTTCACAATTTCACAGGGACAGAATTAGCAGTCATCAGACTGCAGAGATTGGAAGTATGTTGAGGCACTGGATGGAAAAGGATACTTTTCACTAGAATACTTTAAAAAAAAGAAAGGTGAAAAATAGAAAAACCTTCTTTATACAGCATGCAACCAATTATATTCCTGCTCATCTGGTCAGCATAAGTCTAGGGGGACTACCTTAGTGTCATGTCAAGTAAGAGCCCAGAGACATTAGCCAGCTCAGATGTCTGTTCAGATATCATTTAAAAGTCAGCATGGCTAGAAGTGCATATTGTGTTCTGCCAAACACCTGGCTCAGGACTTTTTTCAGGTCTGTTTTCTCTTGTTTTCCTTCCTTCTTTTTTTTTTTTTTTTCCCTGCTCCAAGAAAGTAGTAGCACATTTTGCCCTTTTGCACCCAAGACAGCCTAGGGAAACCAAATCAAGCAAAATATGTGAAGCGATATCTTAAGCCTGTTTCTTCTTCAGAACGACACCTTAGTGATTCTGGTGAGTTCCTACCTTGGAGCTGCAACGAGCAGCCTGATTTATCTAAAAAGAGTGAAAATGATTTTCTGGTTTTCCACTCTGCAGCACCCATTTTATTTCATGCTAAGGCAAATAAATGCATCTACTGCTGTCTTGCTCCTTCCAGGATAATGTATAGCAGGTTAAAGTCACAGTTCAAATCTCAGCAGGTTTCAAATTCAAATACTCATTATATATCAGGGGGTCAGTGTTCTCACAGAGAACCACAAAAGTAATTGTCAAGAGGCATGAAATTTCTTATGTTTAGAAACTCTTTGCAAAGGTCAGGGGTTTTTTTTAGCTTTAAAAAAGGCAACCTGCAATTTAGAATACCACCAAAATCCAAATTTCAAATGGTTTAAAAAACAAAACAAAACACCTGAACCCCTAACCTGACAAACAGTTAGCTGAGGAAACATCTATGCATATCCTGTTGTTATAATAAAATCTGGAGAAATAAGTAGTTCTGTGAGCTGCCAAGCTAATGAAGCATGATTTCCAACATCTCTCTCCCATGAGGGTTGTGCAAAATCTAATAAAAGTGTAAACTTCCTTAACTTCCTTCTTGTGGGTTTTAATTGGCTATTTCCCCTCAGCCTGGCATAAATTTTCATAGAATTTGTAATTTCTAATACTTCCAAGTTTTCTCTTTCTCTTTGAAAGATATTTGAAATGTGTCTGCTTGTTCAAAATCATTGGGTGTGGGGGGAGATAAACACCCACTCGCTTAGGTGTCATTTCCTTAGGAGACTCAGGTGCAACATTATAAAACTGCATTTAAGCTTTCACCTGGCATTGCTTTATCCAGTTTAGTGGTGAAATGTCCTGCAATCTCAGACTACAACTCCAATGGTCTGCCAGTGTAACACACCCGGCTCTGCTTAAGTAGCAGCTCAGTGAAAAGTGAAATGTAGCTTATGAACAGATCCAAGCACCAGTAAAAACAGATGCATTTGATTATCATGTATGAACCTTACCAAAGTGCTTCTGATAGCCAAACCTTAAAGAAATGAGAGATTAACATGCACAGCCAGGCCTTTCTACTCAAATCCACGCAAATCACATTCATAAACCAACGTTTACATAAAGATACTCATGAAGAAATCTCCTTACAGCTATGATTTTTTAAAGTGAATAGTGACCCCAGGGACATAAAGGGTTCAAGGAAATAATCACACTGTCCGGAAATTGAGCATCCAAAAAGTCCAACACTTACAGTAACAATTTCTGATTATTTTTGTTTTTTCAAGACCCCTTAAAGTTCCTTTCTACTCATTCTCTTTTGAATGAAGGTTTTACAGGGAAAATTTGGACACTACTTCAAACACAGTAGCCAATTACAGGAAGACATTTCTTTTCTTCTTCCATTATTTGTAATTTCTGAACTATTCCAGGTAAAGATATCAATTTTTTTAGAGAAAGTGCAGCAGTTCCTATTGGTGAGTGGTCCAGAATGGAGAGAGAGTGAAGCAGAGTTTTCATATATATTTTGAGTGTTTCAATGTGTACACTCAAGAACACTAACCTGGCATTTCTGTTCTCTCCAACACAAGTACAGAATTAACTAGAAAATTCACCAACTAGCTCTCAGCTGCTGGAAGGAGAGTCTCTGAAGGTTGCAAGAACGGAAGAAGGTTGTGAAGTGGCCTTTGCAAATTCATGTGGCATCAGGGCACAGCAAATGTCTGAACCCAAGGAAGGCTTTGAATGTTCATGCTCTAAATTTAAAACTTCCTATGGAGGCTGAACCAAAATCCACAGAAGCCAAAGGAAGTTTTTCCTTTACTTTAAAAAGCTTGGGAACCAATGTGAAAGAAGAAAGTTAACTCATATACCGATATACTGTTTCATAAGACAAATACAAGTCTTTTTGACAGTACAGATTTCTTGTTCTTTAGCTGTCTTTACCTAAATTTTGCCATCTATGCCTGAATTTTCTGCTCTCACATATACCCACACACCAACATCCTACAGCCTTTATTTACACAATGCTCCAATTAAATTAGTGGAAAATTTTGAACAAGTCAAATTACTGGATTTCTCATTCAACAGCAAAGGTTTTTTTGAAGGGAGCCCATCCCAGCAACTTGCCTCAACCAGGTATCTTTTCTTTGGCTCAAATAAGAAATTAAGATGAAATCAGAAGATCATATTCTAGTTTGATTTTCATTTTCATTTGACCATACTCAAGCCATTCAAGCATCCTCAGCTGTCAATCATGAAAAGATTTAAACCTTCTTGCCCTAATTCCTATGCCCAGCTCTCACACAGACACTACTATACAGGTTAAAATTATTACCATTCTTCTCTATCTGCGTCACAGTTGCAAAAATATCTCATATCCAGACAACTTTCTTCCAGTCCACATGCACACTGTTGAATGCCCGGAAGAGATCCTCCCCAGTAAAGATGCTTTTCATTGGCACGGCCAACCCACCAAGCAAATGGCATTCCATCTGGATGAAAGGGAAAGAGGGAGGAAAAAAAGAGAAAAGAGAAAAAGAGAGAGAAAGAGAACTTGATAAGCAAATTGGATTCTCCCGAGAATGAAAAAAAAAAGAGAATGGACATGGACATATTAAATAATACAGAAAGAAAAGATGTGAACTGGAGATGAAGTAATAAACCATAAACTTTGCCCAAGTTCCATTTTGTGGAATACATGTTGAGCTCTATCATAATCCCCTTTGGTTTGAGAAGGTGTTTTCCCCACAGGGCTCATGTGCCAATCAACCATGAGAACCTTGGTGCATTTCAGCTAAAAACACCAGCTGTGTCCAGTGTTTTTGTGTGAAGTTAGGAGATGTGATCACCAAAGGAGTCTGAAAACAATTGTCTTGCCATGACTCACCCCGCGTAACTTTCTTGAACGAGCCAGTATTGGCCCAGGACCTCTTGCAGAATCTACCTGCTATGAAACAGATTCTGGTTCTTAGATCAGGATTTTTAACCTTCAGATTCATATATAAAGAGCAAAAAATCTTCAGAAAGAACACAGAATCTGGCCTACTACTACAGGTTTAATATACTTCCTCTCAAAATCAAGAAGAAAATTTGCATCATTTTCTAAGGGAGCAGGAATAGGGATTTAAATGTGCTCTCCAAGGGTGGAATTTGCAAATGCAAAGCTCCATAAGATATTAAAACATCCTAGATTAAGGATTCAGGTAGGAGATAAGTGGGGAAAAAGATTTCCCTACTTGGGAATTAATTTGTCTCGGTGAAAATATTGTCTATCTACAGGATCTCTAAGAACTATGTATTTATATAAACCAAGATAGTTTTTGTTTAAACTTCATAATCCATTATACATCAAGCATTAAATATTAATAGTCAGATACAGTAAGCAGATTCAGATGTAATAAAATCCATGGATTAACATTTTGTTAAGATTGACTTTGTCTTCCAGCTCAGATAACTTTTTCATTGACTTCTTAATCCTTAAATCAAGAAATGTAATCAGTTACACATACAGGTAGATGGCAAAATTTAACAAAATTGGCATATCAAGACTTTTTGATCAAAGGAGCTTGAGAAATAAACTGCACTGCTAATGTAGAAAAGTGTATCAACTTATTCTTCTGCTGTACTAACATTATTAGTAGGGAGTATTCCTCATTATACACAGCAAGAAAGTCTAAAATATGAAATGCAATCAAGGTTAACTGTAGAGTGTAAGGGACTAATTAAAATGAGTTTTAGAGTCACTTGGCAAAATTAATTCATATTTGCTTTCCTTCTAAGCTGCTCAACTGTAAATTCATGGAAGAAAGGAATAAAAATAGGAAGATTAACTCCTTTCTCATGATACCAATAATTAACACATGACAAGTTTGACCAACACCCAGTGGTATTCATTAGAAAACTAAAATTCAAGAACGTCTAAGGATTCCTCTTACAAAAATGTGTACTCTTGTTCTAGGGTTTATGTTACTGTAAACACATTTATGTCTCCTTTCTTTTCTCTTCCACTGATTTTGCTGAAGAAGTTGATTGCTGCGGCCAGCGAAACAGGTCTATACTATATTACTAGGATATTACTTGGTAAAGCTTGGAATAGTAATGTTAATTGAATAAAAGGGTGATTTGTCTAGGAGTTGAAGTAGATATTATACAGAAGTGCTTGATCTAATTTTAAAAGTACCCATTCTGGAAAAAATATTTAGATAAAGATAAATCCTTCCAGCCATCAGCAAATAATGGTATTCATTAATCAAATTCAACCTATGTCAGATTCTTTTGGCAAAAATCATTATATGCTTAAACATAACAGTGAAATAAGCAATCATTCACAGGAATTGAGAATAAGTAGTTTTCTGATGTCTTTTTCAGCTCTGTTGCTATTTGTTTTATCGAGCAATACCAAGCAAACACATACGCATTCAGATTTATGATATAGACTGAGGAAGTGGTAGAAGCACTGCAGTTTGAGTCATTTACAACTAAATTAAATACAGTGCTAAAAAATAGAGCATTCAACATTACTAGGAACAATCTTAGATTGTCAAGGGAACAGACTATTAAAAACCAGTGTATTTTCAAAAATTCTATTTATTAGACAGAGTTATGCCACCCTTTATTCAAGTTGAGTAAATTTTTTTCCCTAACTAGTCGCTTAGAAATCAATTGTAGTATTAAGGAAAATCGTGCCCTAATTCTTCAAAACTCTCTTCTATGTTAATTTTTCACACATGAGAAATCACAGAGGTATTCAGCAAAGCTTTTAAATCTAAGGCACTTCAGCAATGTCCAAAGTGTTTAGGAATTACTATATGTTGTATGTCATACACTGCATGTCTATATACTACGTATATTGTATGTCATATACCTGTAATGATGAGGTAATGCAGTATTTCACTAGCAATGTCAATCAATCTATCACTGAGCTCTTTCTAGGAAGTTTAAACTGTTTATACCCAAGTTTATACCTTGGGAGGTGCCTTGCACTAAGATTGAGTTTGGCCAAGAGAGGTTGATTGTTTCTTTCTCCTAAGCCTGTAGATTTGTTGCGATATCTTCACTTATTTTCATGCTGTTTTTTCAAAGCATTATCTATTCTCCACCACCTCAAAACTAATTCATTTCCTTCCTGTGGTGAAACCATGAACAAAGTCAATGATATTAAGGTGCTAACATGGCCCCGTAAAATAATTGTTATATAGATCATTAGAATTCTACTTTAAAATTTCTAAGCTAAAAGTCTATTTAATAAGTGTGCTACTAATTCTTCCTTCTGTGCTTACCTTGTACATAATACCACATTAATTTAGTCAAAAAAGTTAGTCAAAAGCCTACCACACAAACAAAAGTATTACTTGCCATGCATTTTTGTCTATTTAGAACTGTCAAAATACCTATTATAATAAATATATTGAGGTTGTCTTCAAACTCCATACTATGGTTCTGAAGGAGAGTGTGTGTGGAAAATATCCAAAACCCAAGCAAAGCAAACAAGCCCCAAGGTGCCTGAATTCACCAGTAAAAGAAGCAGAGACCAATCAGTTTATTTCAAGTAATTTCTTCCCATGTTGCTCAAGCTGCCTTTGGAAGGTTTTAAATTTGATAACAAAATCCTCAAAAAAAGGCAATTTTTAATTATTTTTTTCTTATTTCCTGCAGAGCACTATAATCCTTTCTGTGATGATGCTGTCTGGAAGCATCTACAAACAGCTGTGATATTTACATCGCAGCTTGTACCATAATTTAATAGAGCATTGAATAAAAGAACTGAACAGACAGACAGTATTTTGTATCAAAACAAGTACTGCTGCTTGTTAACACTGCCAGGAACAGGCTGCAGAAAGCAAGGTTGGCACAGGTCTTCTGAAAGGTAACTATAAGGGGTTTCATCTCCCATTGACCATCTTGATGTCTGCCTTTGCCCACCTCTGTAGGCTGGTTCTTTGTGATCTATTGGTCTATTCAACAGCTACTGCAGGTATGTATCTGAAGAGCCAAGTAAGACTTTAGCAACCCTAGCATATACAAAACTGAAACACATGGACAAGAATTCAGTTTTCCTCCATACTGCAGGGAGCAGATAGTAAACTTCTTTTGGATGTTAATTCTTCAGTATATGCCTAGTACCCGCTCTATCAGGGCACTTAACTAAACTCCTCATTAGTAGTTCTCTGCATGAAATCCGTTTCAGCAGAAGCAAGGCTGGCACAGACTGTACAGTTCCTGAGCCCAGCAGCTGAGGATGACAAAGAGAGTAGCACTGAGACACAGGGAGGCTGTTTCCAATGATCCTTAGAAGGAGATATGGCTTGAGATCAAATTCACCTGCAATGCGTATCTGGCTCTTCTAGTGACAAGAATGGCCGAACATGTATCCAATGTCCCTCCACCAGCTTACAAGAAAATGTCGGTCCTCTCAAATCTCTCTTGTACCAACAGTTCTCTCATTTTCTGTATTAGAGGCCATTGACATCGCTAGCAAAACAAACTATCTTTAAAGGTTTGAGGCTTGCTTGTGTTTTAAATAGCAGAGATTTTTTTTTTTTTTAAATTATTTGTATAGGCTTTCAGAACCTGGAGGAGAGGGAGGAGCAGCACACTCCAACAGCATTTAAGACTAAATGACTATATATATAAATCCCAAGTAACTTCTGTAGTGTCAGAAAGTCTAATATAGGCAGAAAGTCTTGGCATTCATTGTTTATGTTTATGCAGCATGATTCAAAACAAAGCCATGCATTTTAAACAGTATTACACTTGGAATATTTGTAAAGACTTGTATGCATCATTTGCCAGGTGGTTCTTGCTACTGCAACAAACAAAAACCTAATGGTGGAACCACAACAAGCTAAACTGTGCTGCACAAACCTAAAGTCTGAGCCATGGCACCCAAGTTGCTGAAACAGGTCAGTCAAAGGTCTTTTCATCCACCAGAGCAAGTGAGTTTACTTGTGTCTGTCTCTTGAAACACTGAAACCATCTTGTATTGAAACAACATTCTCTTGTCAGTCTTATTATGTTTATTCTCCAAAATTAAACTGAGTTAAGCAGAATTTGTTAAATCTTACATCTATAGATCTTATTGATGAAAATGTAGATTAATTAACATCTATGCTGTGGAAAGATTCATATATCAAGAGATAGTGAAAACTAGGAAATAATGATTGTAGAATTAAATAAAGCAATCAAAGCCAATTCTTCTCTAATGCACTTGAAAACTTAGAATATCTATTTGCAATAAGCACTTCAAGAATATGAAATCCTACCAATGGCTCACTTAGTATATTGAACATTTTGTGAAACAAGCACAAATAAACTATATATGTGTATACACACACACAAATATTTATGAGACAATTTCCACCCAAATAACTGAATCTAGAGATCAATCCTGAGCACAAATTATTATCTCAGCTAATGCATTTTTAAAAGGCTCTTGAAAAACCAGAGAAATGGTTTAGGGAGCAAGAACAAGGGAAAACGGCAACTCAGTATTTTTTGTAAGAGCTTAACAAGGTCTTGTTTTGAATGCTTATTTTCTATTTTTTTAAATCACAACATTTTTCTAGCCTTTTTAATGATAACTTTAAAAATTAAATTGAAAAAAAAATCTAAATATTTCCCCTTTGGTCTTTTCAACAGGAAAAATAAACTTATACTTTTGGAAATCAAATAAAAAGGGATTATAATAATTCTGGACAAAATTATGGACAAATGGGAGAAATATTCAATATTTAGTTGATGACACAATATTAATATATTCTTAGAGGCTGTTCATTCACTAAAGAGGCCTATGGTGTTAATGACTTGGAATTTGTATTGGTTTAAAGGATAGCTCACACCTCTTTGAGGCAAAGTGGGGTGAATTCAGATTGTGCTGCATTAACCAATATTTGACGTTTATGCTGGAATTTAACTGTGAAAAAAATTGGTCTTTGGTTTGCATCCCCTAGTGAGGATCGCGTGTCTCTGCCCCAGCCAGAGGGAAGCAACACACACCCTCTGAGGTGGCAGACTCTCATAACCTCACAAATAAAACCCTCCAAACCCAGTTTTTAACTCAAGGTGAGAATATCTTGGGGGGAAAAAAAAAAAAAAAAGAAAAAAAAACCCAGGAATATATGTAATATGGATGAGGACAAAAATGAAAATCCCCAATGACATGGTTCATTTGAACATTATTCACTGAGCGAGCCACCAAGTCATCCAGTTGCTTTTGTACTTTACTATTCAGCTTCCATGTGGACACACACCTGTTTAAAGCCTGGCTCTTCTCCTTTCAGTACTGCCATAACGACCATTTAACAATTCCTCCCTTTTACTCCAAACCTTCCCCATACAAATTGTGCAACTCAGTTTTATCGCCCAATTCAGTATTGTCCTTTTTCTTCCTCAAATCTGTAACCCACAAACCACTACCCTTATTGTCAGAGATGACAAACATGACTGTACGGGAAATCACGTCTGATCAAACACCACAGCAAGACAGACACCAGTCTACACTGAGTAGCAACACTGGTGGCCAGTGTTATTGAGTTTCACACTGAATTCTTTTTCAATTTCTGGCCAGATCCTGTAACCCTTACTCAGAGCAGTTATCTGAAATTGAAGCAGTCTTGCTAATGCAAGTGGACTTACTCCCTGAGCAAATGTTATTTAGTCACAACATCTGTCCTCATTTTAAAATTATTTTGTTAACTGCGGTTAGGAAGGAGGGAAAGAAAGGCAGTATTTTGCTGACATTTTCTCATTATGCAGCTTTTCTGCCAAGGTGCACACTTTCGTATAGAGTCCCAGGCTTCCCAGGCTGAAATAATTGCTTAATCCAATAAAGAAATAAAACCAAAAACCAAACATGCAGCAGCATTTGTCTGCATTTCTTTGTCTTAAGCACAGAAACTACATTTCTCTCTGGAGCAGCTGTTACCATGGTGTGCTCAGTTCTTCCTGGACTTGTTAAGATATTCTCACAGATGAGAATGGACAGAAAGAAGGTAAATAAACATGCACCTTTGCCTCTTCTAGGTTTAACAGGAGGCTAATGAGAAGAGCTGCTGAGCTTCAATGACAGAGCTGTGCCATCACACGCTAACAGAGCTTTAGTAAAAGCAAAATCATCATCAACCCTTTGAGAGACAGATTTGAGGATGGGCATAAGGATTTCAAACCCCAACACTTTTATATGCTGAAGAAGATTAATCTACATTCAAACTAAAATTTTATACCTCGTGAATGTTTCAACTGAAGGCCAAAGAAGGATGGAAATACTATGAGTACTTGCATTCTTCTCTGCCAGCTCAGGCTGGGTTATTTTCTCAATAAATTTCTGGCCAAGTGACAAGTTCCCTGAAAAATGCAAGTGGGACTCCAGCCAGCAACAGAAACTATGGGAACAGCTGAAGGCATGGAGGTTAGGAAGAAGAAGCAACAACAACAAACCAATCCAAAGACAAAAGTGCAGAGAACACTACAGCGTTTAGAGACAAATGACAAAACAGAGAAAATATCAGCTTGGAATCCTCAGATGTTTTGTTAAAGAGGGACTGGATCTCCTATCCTGTTAAAACCAAAAATTTATCTCATTTCATTTCTCTCTTACATTCTGGCTCGGCTTTACTTCAAACCTGTCACTCTTGCTTTCAACTCCATTTCTTCTTCTTCATTCCCCTTTTCCCATTTTCTCTATTTAGCCTAATTTCTCCAGGTAAACTCTGCTAAACAAGCCCTGCACTGCCTTAACAGATAGGTCTATGACATTGATGCATGTCCTGCCACATCTTAACTCTGTGCTGGGACCAGAAACTCATCAGTGGCCCAGACTCCATTGCAATTGGACAATCACCATGGAAAAGCCACAGCAGGCTCCAGCATGACCCTACTTGGTCCTGCTCAGTAGATGATTGAACTTTTTTTTTTTTTCCAATAAGCCTGTGTAGCCAATAAGAATAATGGCAATGAGATAATGCCATAATTTGTTGCCCTCATAGTGCTTATTCAGCTCCTTTCAGTATTCATTTGCATCCTGTTTCACCAGTTTCCACCAGAAACTCACCCATTTCAATCAGAAGGCCATCTCCTGCAGTGACCTTGACAATAGTCTTTTGTTCTTAATAAGTTCTGTGTAAGTATAAAATAGTTAGAGTAAATAATAGCAAGTGCTGAATTAATTGATTAGTAAACAGAGATAAACCAGATCATGTCATTCCAGTTCTTGTGAAAATGTCCTGGTCTACTGAGGGATCATATGTTAATCACTTGGGGTTCTCTGTATTGGCAGCAGACCAATGCTCCTCAGTTGCTTCCTAGTGGTTGAGGAAGATAACAGGAGTGACATTCACAGCCACTCTGTATGCCCTTAGCAGCACAGCCCAGTCCCTCAATGTCCAACTGAAGTGTTACCTGTTTTATCTTAGGAGTTCACCTGTTGAGGTGGCCCGATTATGATCACTATATACCATGCAGACTGGATGAAAGCATGGAGGAGCTGAATGGGTTTGTAAGTTTAGACAGATCATATGGCTCTTCTTCAGAGCATTCTTTTTAAAGTGCTTTATAATGGATGTGGAAGGACTATAGGGTAAGGAGACACTACCACTACTGTAAGGTGAGAGAAGTAGTTTATCACAGCAGTTTTTGTTCTTAAATGCTATTTAAGTTTTCATAGAAGAAAGCCATTTCATAGCCTAGAAATAATACCACAGAGCACACAGTGGAATTGTTGAAGCATCAAAGACTATGAATGGTGCGTCAAACCATAAACCAATCATTACACCACAAGAAAACTTAGTATTCAACTAATTCAATATTCGTGGAAATATTGAAGAGACAACTTCTACAGAACTGTACAAATGACACCACAAGCAACTGTCCCAGGAAAGACTGACAGAAAGAAATGCTTTGCAGTTCATTCATTCATTATTATTTTCCAGGTATAGAAATAGGCTAGATCCAGCAACTGGTTTAAATGCATCTGGCTCCAGTGAAATCAGGATATTCATGCTGATTTGCACTCACTGAGCATTGGGCTGATAGCCGGAGGACAGAATGGTTGAGGCTGGAGGGCAAGCTTCAAGCTTCAAGCTGTTCTGAAACAGATTTGGGTCATAAGAATTCCTTGGACAAAATCTTGGGCTGTCACTGGGACAGGTAAAACCACCATCTGCAGGTATGCAGTGAATGAAATAAAGGCCTGCAGCATCTATTTTTAAAGAGGGTTTAAAAAGGAATATTAATTATATATTTGATCCATTTATACTTGAAGGATACATCATGACAGCTCAAACTCTTGGGATAGGGCATGAATGAAGAGTAAGAGGGGGACCCTACTTTGCACCTCATGCACTCAATGTGGTGGAACAGTGGAGCTCTAACAGCAAAGCCCCCAGCTCTGCACAGCTCCTAGCCTCATGCACATTCAAATGCTACCAGTCTGAGACTTTAATTAAGAGAGTCCAAAAAACCTTGGTCTACAGCCTGGCCTAATGGTAGTCTGGAAGCCAGGGCATAACTTAGGGCAGGTTCCTCAAGTTTACAGACACAAGTCAATTGTAGTAAAGTCAAATAGATTTCATACAAGATTGAATCCAATTCTTGCAGGAACCCATGGATGGTTTTGCTGGATCATGTCCACAACAAAATCCAATTTGATAGACTAGAAAAAGAAAATAGATAAAATAAGGACATCTGGACATTTAATAGAAAACTGGATAAGTTACAGGAAAATCACAGCACGGAAAGCAATGTTTCCTTGGTCCTCTGGGAGAAACTACATACACTAATAATGGTTCTTCTCCCCCTATTATATTTTGAAAAGTGTCTGAGTAAAAATGGAATTACCTTACTCAACAGAATTATTTCCTATAGATGCAGTTTTAACTAGCAGCATTAATAATGAGCAAAGTGTCCTTATTATTACTTTTTTTTTTCCCTCCCTGCTCACATTGCACCAACAGTCACTAGTGACTGCAATGGACTGTCTTCTGATTTGACAACCATCTACATAAGACAGATTAATTTTATTCCCATTGTACTTGCAATGACAGCTTCTAGGAATAATAAAAACTAGGTTTGGATAGAGAGAATCTTTATTAGCAATATTGATTCACAAAGCAACGAGAACACACCTTGTCTCTCAGCTCCCAGGTTACCACAGCATGGCTGACAGTTAGAGAATAACATCTACTTACACAGAGTGAATCTGATCAGAAAGTCATCGGGACAATGTCATTTCCAAAGAGTGAGTTTTTGAAGTGCAACCACTAACTGGTTTCTGTAAGTGTCTGATAATAACTACTAACTTTCATGGCTTAGATTGATCTTAAAGAAATTAGAAAATATCATCAGTAAATATGCTGATTTTCTGACTGGAAGAAAAATAGAAAAACAGTCTTAATAGAACATAAATTAGAAGAGAGAATAACATATTGTTAATCACTTTGAAGCTATGATACCTAATTAAATAATGAGGGGATTTTCTTTAAACTGATAATAGCAATCACAGATACCATTGCGATGTGCTTCTGTTTTGGAAAAAATCCTTTGGAAAATAAGATGTGAACATCTCAAGTTCCCTGTAAAATTAATTGGGCAAATTAATATCTTCAGTAAGAGGGAAATCCAGTATCATTCCCCATGCAGCTTTAGATAAAAAGCCAGAGGTTTTGGTTTTGGGGTTTTTTTGGGGTGTGGTAGTGTTGGGTTTTGATTGTGGCTTTTGGTTTGTTTGTTGTTGGGTTTTTTGTTTGTTTGTTTGTTTTTTAAGGCAAAAATATTTAAATTTAGCTAATTAGCTGAAAAAAATATCTCTGTGCAGAACATGCAATATATTTGCTGTACTCTAGAAACCAGCTCCTGTAAACAATCAAAAAATGAAATCAACATCCAGAAAAGAGTTTTAAGCCTAATGCGGGCGCATTTATGAGTCTTATACTATGAGCTAAGCTTGGACAGGCAGAGTAAAAACCACACTCTTAGCCTCTCCTCCTATTCTTCTGTCATCCCTGCTGATCTGGTATCTCACAGGGCCAGATGAATTGGATTGCTTAGTTTTTGCTCCCAAAACATGTTAGTCGGCAAAAGACAACATGCTGTTGCACTTGCTATGATCATAATAGTACTCATCTAGACATTCAGCACAGCAGTGGAGAAAGTCTAGTTTTAAGCGCTTTAACAAAAAAAAAAAAAAAAAAAAAAAACCAAAACAAAAAAAAAACTAATTGAGCTGCATCTTAGTACCTTTGAGAGGCTACAAGCATTGTTGCAACTCATTAAACTTCTTTATAGTCCGATGTGTTACAACACATTATGGAGAAATGGTAAATAAATAACTGCTGATTTGACACTGCTTTCAACTGCTGAGCAATTCTGCTTTCCTCAATGTTACAATTAATGTCAGCAGTTAATGCCTTAAGTGGTGGAATTGGAAACTCGACTACAATAAACAAATGCAGTTGAGTTTCAACTTAAGGATATACCCAAACTGCAGCATGGCGTTGGTTCAGCTGTCCCCGACTCGGGCTGCAATTACAGTTCTGTTGGTCAGAGCAGCAGGGGCATCATTTGTCATCCTAAGGAAGGCTGGAGTGCTGTGAAATTGGGCACTTTGGAAAAATGCAGCTGTAGCAGAACATATGGATAAGCAAGACCATGAAATGAACTGGCTGCAAGCCAGCATGTAAGGAGAAAAACAAGAGAATATAAATGAAAAAAATCATAGAATACTGTACTCAGAAGATGCTCCTATTGATATATCCTGACCAGCTTTAAAGGTCAGGATGACAACAATCTGTCTTCTCTGTGGAACAGCTTAATCAATTTGCAGCTCTTTTTTTTTTCATCCTGTTAGCAATGAGTTTACATCTTTCAAATAGACCTTCTATTTAGTTTTTGCTGTTTAATTAGTCTCAGGTTCCTGTATATCTCTCTATATGACTGTAGCAAACAGAAGGATATATAGGTGCGTATATACATTCGTGTACAGAATATACTGGATAGAATATGAACTGTGCAGCTATGCTCTCTGGCTCCACTGTCACTAACAGAGATTATTATTTCGCTCAAGAGACAATTTTCTGCTCCTGAGGCAGAAGGAAGAACTTGGCTGTAGCTTTACCACTGCAGTGAATACTGGAATGGGCAGAGTCTGCAGAAGAATGACAACCATTCAGCCATGAGAAGTTCTCTTTCTTTTTCCAAACACTGAACAGAACCACATGGAGACAGACTCCTTCCCACAGCACACATGCATGTAAACACTGTGGAGGGGGCTGGGCACTTCAGAGGCTCTAGGAAATGTATAAGCAAATGCCGAGTATCAAGGAGGCAGTCACAAAACTTAACAGTTTTCAGAGACAGCATTTTCTACTTTCTGGTCAAGAACAGGGCATCTTACCCCAATCCAGCAGAAGATGACCTGGCCTCATTCACTGATTTACTGGCAGTACTGGGGCACACTTCCTGACTCTTGAGAGAACTCCATCTGCCACATCACTTGTGCCGATCACATAGGCTGCCATGAGCATTTCAAATACTTTTTTTTCATTTTCTTTCTTCTGATGGAATATACAGTCAATAAGGTTACAGTCCTTATTTTCAAAGTAATTAATCTCATGTTGATTTAATCTAATTTTCAGCACTTAACTGAGATGGTTGTTTCTATGTGCCTTCTGTATTTAAGTGAGAGAAAGAACCACCATTGGAGCCATTCAATCAACCAACAAGCTTCATGAAGTAAGAATCAAGATCTTTACACAAAGTACAACTTTTTCCCACAGGACTTTCATCACAGCTGATGACAAACCTTTCTTGTGGGCTGCATTAAGGCTGTGAAGTCTATCACATAAGTCACCATCTTTCCTTCCAACAGTAAAGCTCCTTAATTGAATGTATTTTTCTCAGGACAAGCATAACCTTCTCTAAAGCCTCTCTGCTCTGGCTTGGAGAGACACAGGCATCTCCCTCATGTAGTGATGAATAGGTGGAAAAAACACAACCAAGTCTGGTAAGTGTCTCTAAGACTGGTGTAGGATTTTGTCAAGGTATACATTAATATACATCATCAGAATTCTCCAACAGCAACGCAAAAAGGAACTGGGCTTAATCACTTCCATTTAATTGTCTACATCATTTTAGAATTATAGAATCCCTCAGGTTTGAAAAGACCTTTAAGATCATGGAGTCCAACTGCTAACCTAGCACTGCCAAGTCCACCACTAATCCATGTCCCTGAACATGTCTTTTAAATCTACATGTCTTTTAAATACCTCCAGGGATGGTGACTCTACCACTTCCTGGGGCAGCCTGCTTGACAACCCTTTTGGTGAAGAAAGGGTGCCTTCTCTCTTTCCAAGACACAGAGCACAGGGGGCCAGGGGTCAGAGGAAATGAAGTCATGGACAAGATCAGACTTAAGACTTGTGTTTTAGAGCTAGTCCCAGATCAGACAAAATGGGAATCCAGGAGGGGCAAATTACTTTTAAAAATACACAAGAGCCCCTCCTCCAAACTCTTGTCTCTATACATATGCTTCCATGCACATGTACACCTCCATAATGGAAGCTTTTCACTCAGATTTCTATTAAGAAATTAATAAATATAGGCTAAAAAATTATGGCTGTAATACACTCCTAAGGATTATGCTTTTTCTCACATCTGAAGAGCAGAACAAATGCAAAGGCAAACATTACTCTGATATATGCTTCATTACAGAACAGACTGCAGAAACAATCAGCAATATGCAACCTCTTGCAAAGAAAAATGACAACGTCCCCCCCCCCATCTTACTATTTTTTTCCCCCCTTCTCCCTCAGACAAATGGCATTTAGTAATGTTGATGCCGTGCTGTGTATTTTCTTCCACTTGATGCAACTGGTCAAGAAAAGGTACAGATGCCCAGAGATTCAGGTAAGATGTGGCTGTAAATTCAGAGACACAGAAAACTGTTGGGTGTAAAGGAATCAACCCCCTAATACAGGAAAAAATGTATTTGCCTGAATTTGGGTTTCTTTCCATGTTTTGAGTAAAGGTTTTAACTGTATGACTTTACTTTTAAATAAAATACATAAATGACTCCCAAACAGCTGGCCTACTTAACACTACTATGTAAACATCTGTTCACATTCATGCATGCAAATAAGTACATCAGCTAGCAAGTCTCTTAGGCTCAGATTAGTCTTTATCAAGTCCTCCCAGAAACCACTGGGGTGGAGGACAACAATTATGTGAAGGGGGAGAAGAGGGAATTCGGAGAATTCTTAAGCTTTTTTTGGAGAATTCATCCTTGGAGAAAAGATGGATGTTGGAGAATACCAAAACCCTCAACTCCCATGCTTTCTATTTTTCAGTATGTTTGCTTTAGCGGAAATCTTCTTTCCTGTCCTTTGGTGGTGGTTTCCTAGTTCATCAGATATTTTATCAGTTCGTTCTATAAATGGGCATTGTGTCAAATTTTTATTCCTCTTTATTCAGACCATCTCTTGAAAGCGTCAGGGATCACAGGCCCGCTCCTGTGGAATTAAATGGGATTCTTGACATTGATATGAATGGAAACAGGATTAAGCCGGCTGTACGCCTCATTAGATACGCAATTCTATCGCACCCTCTAAAATTCTGCTGAACTCTCCCTCTCAAGCAAATAATGCAAGTAAACTCAAAGGCCATGAAATGTCACTATTACATTCAGACACTTAAAGTGAGATACCTGATGAATTAGCCATCTTCTTGCCAGGCATCTTGGAAAACTGCAGCCCCTGAGGGATTTCCCCTGGCCGTTACCACTTATTGCAAAGTCAAAGAGAGAAAGCTAAGGTTATTGTTTTGCCTGTGGAATCAAAATATGCTGAGAGCGCACGTCATTCCCCAGACTTATAGGTTTATTGTGTTTCTAATTCACACCTAAGGTCACCACATGTCAAGTGAGCATGCATTCTGCTACCATGGCTACTGTCATTATTTTAACTCTAAAGATAAACAGTCCTAGACTGGAACAGTACTGTCTTAGAAACAATGTAATTTAGTGCCTATAGCAGAAGACTGGTCTTCTGATCAAAGATGGAAAATTAAATGTTCAGACTCCACCTTTGGGTTTGTCAGACTCTCCAAAATCATACAAGTTACTCAATATCTCTGGACCTTTGTTTTTACAGAAGAAAGCCAAACAACAAAAAGCCCTGAATAAACAAAGCTAGTACAGCAACAACTGTGTCTTCTCTACAGAGAAACTTTAATAAATGAATCAATCTTTGATCAAATTTCATTCAGCCTTTAAAACTACAGACGATGTTTGAAACAGTTTCTTGTGGCATGATACAACTATGCCACAATGATGATGCTTCTCTCTGCATAATGCATTAATGTGAACTTGACCACACAATTGTCATTTCTTGTCATTTAAGTAGTCTTACAGTTAAGCAGCTATAATTGTCCGTCGGGTATTATCTTAAATACATTAAAAAAGAAATTGAATGCTTTCACCACACTTTTTCAAAGCTAATTTCTATGTCTGTGAATTATTCATAATATACTTCAAACAGGGTCTTCTGGATAAGGTAATTGACCTTGTCTGCATGAAGCACCTACTACCCTGCCTTGGGCTAATTAAATCTATGATGTGGTCCATTATTTAAAGGTAATGTCTTTTCATTAGCCTAGGCAATATATTATCACTCAACTAGCCACCTAATTCTGCATTTAGCGCACTCAGGTTTTCATTGTTTTGTCATGGGTTACATTCTTCATAGCAATATCTCACATTAAGTAACATGGTATAACAGTAAGACAGCATTTCCTTGATAAATGGAAACAACTTTAAGGACTACAATTTGAAGATTTACCTCTATTTGCAACCTCAGTTGGCTGTGCTTGCTTTTTCTGTGGGTGAAAGAGATAAAGTGTGTATTCAGTAAAAACTAAAGTCAGGTCAGAACTCAAGTAAAACTAATGTATAATGTGGAAGTAGCTATAAAAATTTGCATACTGTTCAGTGGAAACTGTTACGTGCTGTTGAAAGGTATGCTAAAACACATCTACTGAATATGAATACCATGGTCAAAACTAGCCGAGATACTTCTACACTGTTTTATTTTTCTGTGTAAAGAAACCCTTGGTTCACCTGCCATCCAAAGATGCTATTAACAATTCTGGCTGTTGCCCAGGCTAGCTCTGAACTATTTCAGCCTTCCCTGTAACAGATTACTAGGACTTAATTCCCTACTACATATTCTCTCGAAAGATGTTGCTCAGTGAAGATCAAGGTATCTGATTTTTTTTTTTTTTTCATTTTGCATATACACAGAGTGAAAACGTCTGAGACAGAAAGGTGAACAGTTGAGCACCCAAATCTCTCCTGTGCTCCAACTACTTTGAAACACTTTGGCAAAATAAAGCAACTCTAAATCTATTTCAGTCAGTCACTGACAAAGTCCTCGTGCATGGGTAAACTCTTGAGTGGCACAGCAATCTGAAGAAGCTCCTGCATCAATCCCTTTCCTGGCTCTAAAAAATGGCTGGAGGAGGTATTCTAATTTATATTGTATCACTTCAGTAACCAGGCTTAAAGATGACTCTCCACCCCTTTCTACTTCAGTTGTGCAGGGTATACCTGTCTACTTTATTACAGGAATACAGTATTGGCTTTTTCAGTCCATCAGTGCTGAAGACTCTGATTGCAAATACTGCACCAACAGGCTATGGATGAACTTATTAGCTTCTCTACATATCTAAATTTTTACAATGCCTCTATATTTTGTTGTTTGTTTACATTAAAGGGGAATTTTAAGAAAGATGCAATAACTAAGGAGTTAATCCACCATCTTACTTGCCTAAATCAGTTTAAATATACTGAATCCAATGGAACTGATCCTGCATATCTTTAAGCTTTGTATTTTTTCAGTTGAATCATTTGATATTGTAGCTTCTCTCAAGTTGCCCATTATTAGAATGTTATGATTATGTTAGCTATTCAAAGCTTTTTAATCATGTTATACAAACATAGTTCAGCCTATGAATTGTTTATCTTGATTAGATATTGTGTGAGTGTTCATTTAAAATTATGAAGCATTGTTTTAGAGCAGAAATAAAGACAAGGGCATCAAAAAGACTTTAAAGTGTTAGAGTGAACCTTCATACTGAAGACCTTTGGCTGAATTCCTATTTGCATGAATATTCAGGAACAATCTGTCATGCCTCAGGAACATTTCTGCAAACAAAAAAATCTCAGTATTGTTGTCCTGAATAATATAAAAAAGGATTATGAAAATTATCAAAGTGAAATTGAAAAGAAATTCCAGTAGGATAGGAAAGAAATAGCTGCCATTTATCATTTTCCATCAGCTAAAACAAACTAGCCAAGGAAAGTACTGTTCTAAGCAAGATTACCTGCAACTGGCCTGCCTCCTAAATCATATTTCATAACGGTTGACTGCTTTCCATCGTGTAACCACAGTTGTGTACTATACATCGATAGCTCCTGTCACTATAATACAATTATGTTTACCCATTAGTTTCTGCTTTTGTGCCACAATCCAGCAAGTACAAGATTACAATGGTTCTAATGGTCTGTTTCACTTTGTTCATTTACCTATTAATTTTGGCAACGGCATATTTCATGGAACATAAATTTCATCATCTAAAAACATGACAACCTGTAGTACAATATGGTCAGACAGATTCTGGAGCTTTGCACAAAAGTGAAATCATTTGTCCAGGGTGGCATTTTGGAAAGAACATACCTCCCTCTGGAGGCATTGGTTGTATCTAAGGTGATTACTTCAGCAGTAATAGGATGTAATTATTCACTCAATAAAATTCTGCCTCTATTAAGTAGGTACTTCTAATGTTCTGCAGATTGACTGGTGGCCCTAGTCTTTCTCACAGAAGCAGTAAACAAAATACAACACTGAATCTCTTTGTCTGAATCCAAAACACAAATGTGCATTGGGAAGGAAGTGACCTAGAAAGCTGGCACTGCTTTGAACCCGGAGGCTCTGAGAAGCAGGACCCCAAAACAGAACTTGAAAAATGCTCATTGCCAGGAGGACCCTCCCCAGTTTAATGATAGATGACAAAATGGTAAAACAAACTGAGCAAATTGACTTTCATAGCTAGAGAAAAAGTCAAAAGGAGCTGAAACAGAGTTTACTTGAGGAGAAAACAACTTGTCCTAGATTCCCACCCTCTGCTGTAATATTAACATGCAGTCATGAAGATCTCTGAACAACAGCACTTAAACTTTGGTCACACACCAAAATATTTTCATTTGGGTCAAATCTGAGAGCTTGAAATAGTGGTGACAACAGATGATAAACAAATGCTAACGTACAGAAAGCTGAATGGGAGAGTAAGCAACAGTACCTTGTCTTGCACCAGACCTGACAATGATCAATCTATCCCAAGGAATTAACTACAGTCAGTCTTCACTCTTTCTCCTAGCACATAACCACATAAATATGGAAAAACATACTTTACCAAAAAAAAGAACACTCTATCTATATCAATAGGTAGCTTTATGGATTGTACAGACCATTTCAATCAGCAGCCAAATGAAAAGTTACTATTTAAAATACACATGCCACATAATTGATGTCACTTTTTGTTCAGACCCACTTCTCAAATCTCTACTCATCCTATTATAGGCTTGGATTCATCAGTAAAAAAAACCTGTCAGACCTGAATTAGATTAATACAAAACTGAGAAAAAGAACAGACAAGGGTCATTATCATCTTTTCTTTCCTACAAACAAGTCCCACTACTAGCATTTTGATCGCATTGAATGAGACAGCTTGAATAAAAAAAGAAGACTAGAAAATGGCTACTGATTGTAGACTAAGCTACTGGGAACACTTTTCATGTGCTATTAATGTTAATATATTGAAGACACTACATGTTGTAAATTAGACATGTCATTTTAAACTTTTTTTGGCAAACTTAAAATAGAGGGAAAGAGGGACATGGAACTAAGCATCCTGGATAAAGAGACAGGCAGTGCACGAAGCAGGACAGGCACTAATTTGAAAGAAATCCAGCATAGCAGGATGTTTTCGAAGTTAGTTGATTTTAGGATGTACTTTTGGTTTAAGTTTTTATTCTGATGCTGAGGAGGCAGACATTTGTGTATCTGGCATGGTGAGAAAATATGCGCATTTGCATTTCATTTTACCCCAAATGAAGATTTTCTCTGAGCACTAGGACACTTGGAATCATGAGAATTGGTATAGCACTCTGAAACTTATTGATTCCACCCTGCCTTAGTCTATTTCTGGTTTTCTAGAGAAATGAGACATTGGAACATACTCTGCGAATGTTTGTGTGTCCATTGTTCAAATAAGTCATGAACCCACTGGCCAATTTCAAGTGTGTTAGACTGAAAAATATGTTCCTATGGGTTTCGTGTACTGTCTAAGCAGAAAAGCAATGTATTTTCAATCAGATATCAGACAGTCCATACAGAAGCTCAACATTAATACACAAAAACATGGGGAAAATTAACAATTTATTACTCAACCATCTATTGATTTATTGTTTTAGTCAAAATAAGAAAAGAAACAATGTTCTAAACTGCCAAAAAACCAACAGCCCGGGTAAAATAACCAAAACTGCAGATTTGTGAGAGAATGCCGTTCACTAGGCAGAGGCATGAGAATATGCAATGTTTAATCATTTTTGTGAATTCCTGGTTAGAAAGATATCTAAAGTAAGTTATAAGTATCATCTTCAGTTGTATATTACTCTGACTGGAAGAACCTGAGCATCTACCATGGGCTGAACATATAACCTTAAGACACCTATAGTAACCCTACATGGACCCCAGACTAGAAATGCAGGCCTGGAATGAATTCTAGCATTAAATCAGCATATTCTGAAGATTAGATTACATGGAAGCCCTGCCTCCTGCATCTGCTTGTGTTAGGACCCGTTCAAGCCACCAAGGCTAAACTAACATTTTCTGAATGCATTTCACTCATTCTCAGGTGAGCTTATCTTTCCTTAAAAAATCTATGAACAAGAAAGATAGGATGATCCATATGGCATTCATACATCTAATAAACAAAATAGGCTTGGGGTTCTCACAACCCTCCCTCTACAATCTACCGCTGCAACAAAGCAAAATCCAAAAAGAAAGAAATTTGGATTCTTAAAAGATGCTTGAGACTGGTGATACTATTCCTGGGCTGCAGTGAAGAATCACAGCTTTGTCTCCTTACCTGGCTGAATATCCCACTGTACCCCACCTGAATATATTGAACACACCTCCCTTATAATTTGGTAGGTCCATAACAATTCGCAGAATCAAGCCCTCTTTGCTGAATCAAAGTAACTGTGTTAATCGGTTCACTAGAAAAAGCAAATGTACCTCTAAGAGATGACACGTTCATTCTTCCACTACTAGCACGAAACGTACAAATTTAAATGTTACACTAAGAGTGGAAGACTTTAGAGGTGGTCATCTGGGAGGAAACACTCTTTTTATGGCCCGTTTCTGTGGCTGGACAAATTCGGTCATTGGTTTTAGGGTGGTACTTTCAAATAGACCTAATGGCCCCTATCAGTTTCAGGCAAAACTGTCATCAGTAACAGCCTGATGACTCAATTTTCTTTTCTTCTAAATGAGATAAGAAAACTACCTTTAAAGGAGGACTGCATAGATTAATTGGTTAACCTTTCTAAATGCTAATGTTAAAAAAAAAAAAAAAAAAGTTTTCTTCTGGGACTTTTGAAGTCTGCTCTTGAGAGCAAAGGAAGAAAGCTCTTAATGTTGCTTTGAGTCCTGGACAGCTCAGGCAGGAACACACCCCTTGGCTAAACCAGTCCCCATTAAAGCTTGAACCTACCTCCTATCAAAGGGGCTTGGAACAAATTCAGATTCAAAAGCTTTTTCATTTTTGTTCTTAATCTTTCTGGCCAGCCAGATATGAAAAGAAGACTTCTCTAAAGAAAGTTTTAAAAGGGCTGTTTGCTTTCAGGTCACCACATCTTTCTAGTTACTTGTCAAGCCTCAGTCAGATCTGATCCTCCCCAAATCAATCTGGCTTGTGGGGAGGTAAATAAGTCTCAATTGTTTTTAGAAGTTTCTCGGGAGGGGAAGAAGTACATAATCTTTTATCCAGAAGGTCTGGAGATGTTTTTTCCAGGTATGGTCTATATTTTGGGGGGTGGTGGTGTGGTGATGGTGTTTGTTTGTTTGTTTGTTTTGTTTTTTTTTGTTTGTTTGTTTGTTACAAAAGATAGTAACAGACACTTAGAAGAGCTACTATTATGCTCCCTTTCTCATCAGACAGTTCACATAAGCAAAACATTGAACTAAATATTCTTAGGGAGGGCTCTTGTTCTATTGCTGTTTGAACACAAAGTAATCTGAAAATACAGCCTTCAGCTCACCCTTATTGTTCTTTTCCCTTGTTTCTGCCTTCACACTATCAAAAATGAAAACTACATTTTACTATCTTTACAATGTAGAGGGGCTAAAATTCCTGAACTTAAGATTTACAAGCAATGAACATGAATGTAGCCCAATCTATATAGAGTAAAAACTTGACTCCTTTTTCCCATAGACTTACATTTTCTTTGCTTCTAATTATATTACATAATTAAATTATTTCATTGTTCATTTCATGTAGAACCTTAACATCTCTGTCTTCCTGGATAGGTCAGACCAGTTAAAATAAAATCAAAGCAAATGAGTTCTGTCCCATTCATTTGTTCCATCCCATCTGATTGTCAGCAAGTGCCTTGCTTTGCACATACTTTTTTCTCTAGATCTAAACCAGGAGTCAAATGAACCCCAAAACACACATAACACTGAGATATTACAGTCCCAAATGCTTTTCTGTCTTCTAAGATAATGTGAATAGAAATCTAAATTACTATTATTTGACTCATGTGGCATCTTGGTAGAAGAGATCAGCTGAGAACTGTTCTACTGTTATGATTTATATCTTCTGTTCTCTAGAATTGGAAAACACCACTCTCTGCACTGGCCCAAATTTGATGGAGAAATGAGTTTAATGTAAGTAAGACAGTTTGAGTCTAATGGAGCCCAGGATGCTCAAAGTAGGGCAGGTGAATGAAGCAGACAAATGGAAGTGTGATGAGAACACCCTCCCTGCTGTGGCTCTAATGAGGGAAAAGGCACACTTTTCTACTCAGGCAGTAGTACTGCTTTCTTTCTGGAATGGTAGACAGGTTGCTGTCATAGTTAATGACCCATTAATACAACAAGCCATGGATTAGCTGTTTGTTTCTAATTGCCATTATTTATTTATTGTTAACAATATGCTGAGTCCTGTAAATGAAAAAAAAAAAATAATAAAAAAAGTATCACTGCTCATGATTAAGGAATGCTGGCTGGGGTAGCCTGAAAAAAACATGTAATTCTTTCATTCTTTAAATTGTGTGTATGAATGGCTTATATGACTGACTGTCTAAAATCAGAGCTGTCATTCAGACATTTGGTTCTGGCACATATGTGTGTTTCATGAAACTATCCAGAACTCAATAGAATTCCCCTGACCCAAGGTTTCTTCATTACTGAGCTATAAACACTTATAACATCCCATAAGTTTCACAAGTTAAGCAAAAAAATATCATCAACTTTACTCCAAAACAGAGGTTCTTTGGGAACAAAAGTCCCAGCCAAACGGAATACAAAGGTTAAGCAAACATCTTTCAGCATCAGTTCACAGCTCAGACTCACTTACAGCACAATCAGTAACAGTTCACACAATGAATTCCAGATTCCAGGCTCAAAATATGTTGTCTAGATTTATATTTCATTTACCTGTCCTATCTATCTTCATTAATAACACTGGTACAAGCTTTCTGTATATTGGAAGAGATAATTGTCATGACAGTAAAACACAGTAAGTCTCTTCAACTTAGACTGATAAACTTGTTTACTAAGTAAACTACAAAAGATCTCTTAAAAAAAAAAAAAAAAAAAGAAAAAAAAAAGAAAAGTGTAATTCCAGAATTGCTCCTTAGACTTCAAAAAAACCATCAAAAATTATTATATTCAGAAAGGAGGAAAAAAAGCCACAGAAATATCCAGTAAAGGACACATTCCGCAGAGTTACCCACATAAGGAGTTACCCACATAAGCTTCTTCTTATCCGTGGTGACTCTATCAGTCACCACCTCAACACATGTTTTTAAATTCACCTGACATATTGTGTCTAAAGCAAATGCAGATAATGGTGCTCCACTGTTCACCAGAGTAGTCCCAAGAGGCTACCCAGAAGCATGTTAGGTAACATTAAGCCTGTCCCCTGTCCTCTCCTGCAGCAGGGTAGGCACATGATTTCCTCCCACTGGGTTAGAAGCCACCCAGTGAATGCCTGAGCAAAGATTTCTTACCACATCTTTCTCATCACTTGGCTTCTTGGCTGCATTGTGGTCTCTAAGCAGCAAAATGGGACTAGAGAAGAAGTAATGCCATCAGCTGCAATTCCTTCCTTGGCAGCTATAGCACACTATATCTCACTGCCAGTCAGGAAGAATCGTATATGGCGAGGGAAAGAAAGGGTCAGAAACAGGGATAATGATATTTTCACTATTCACAGGTGCATCCATACTAGGTGACAAGTTAGCTCCCGCATGCAGCAGGTTTTTTTTCATTCTGCTTAGACCACCTGCATTTTAATCATCTGCCCACTACTGACAATACAACATTTTTAAAAATGGCCTCTATATCTCTCCCTACACACAGGCTAACTCTGAAAGTCTCTAAATATAGCACAAGTTATCCAAAATTGTGTTCGTGAGAAGCTGTCAGCACTGCCACTTTGGAGGGTAGAGACAAGGTATGGTGATGGAAAGACAGATAGCAAGTCAATCATTCTCAAGAAGGGAATCCACTTTGAGGGCAGGCCGCCCCGTTCTATGCTATTTTCTGCTATGACAAATAGTCTCCTGGTAATGCAATAACAATTTAAAGTACTTGGAATGATAAAATGGAAATTTTATTTGAAAGGCATAAAATAATAGTGAGCAAAACTCCAGTGGCAAATGACTGCTTGTTATGGGTCATTTTATATTACCTCATTGTAAGTCTGAATAAAAAACTTTATCAGAACCCAGGTTTCATGCTCCTTTCTCCATAAAGATTTATACTGCTCTAAAAAGTGGTTACATGAAACCTGGGTGGAAACCATGCCTCAAACACTGTGGGTCAATTCTGTTTAAAATAAAAAAAATACTAAAGCTAGTGAAGGTCTAAGAACAGCAACTAAGAGGACTATAAAAGCACTGAATGAGTACAGAACTGGGATTCACCACATCTAGTATTAAAACCAGAACTCAGCACACTGAGTAAAACATTAGTTTAAAACATATTTTAAAGATATGTGATTTAAAATCATGTTTAAACTCATATTCCTCCTTTGGGGAGAAATAACACCATGCATCAGCACAGGTTGGGGGATGACCTGCTGGAGAGCAAGCAGCTCTGTGGAGAGAAACATGGCAGTTCTGGTGGACAATAGGATAACCATGAGGCAGCAATGAGTCCTTGCGGCCAAGAAAGCCAAAGACATCCTGAGGTGCATCAAGAAGAATGTGGGCAGCAGGTCATGGGAGGTTATCCTGCCCTTCTTGTCTGTCCTGGTGATGCTGCATCTGGAGTACTTTTGTCCAATTTTGGACTCTTCAATTCAATAAGGACAGGGAACTGCCTGAGAGCAAAGCTCAGTAAAGGGCTACAAAGATGATTAGGGGACTAGCATACCTCTCTTATGAGGAAAGGCTGAGGGAGTTGAGTCTTTTTATTTTGGAGAAGACTGAGGTAGAATCTGATCAATGTCTACAAATAAAGGGTGGGTGCCAAGAGGATAGGGCCAGCCATTTTTTAGCGGCGCCCAGTGAGAGGATAAAAGGTAATAGGCACAAACTTGAACTCAGGAAATTCTATCTGAACATGAGAGGAATTTCTTCACTTTGAGGGTGGCAGAGCACTGGAACAGCCTGCCCAGAGAGGTGATGGAGTCAGTGTCTCCAGAAACATTCAAAACCCGCCTGGACACGGTTCCTGTGTAACCTGTTCTAGGTGGACCTGTTTTGGCAGGAGGGTTGGACTAGATGATCTCTAGAGGTCTCTTCCAACCCCATACCATTTTGTGATTCTGTTAAAAGAAAGTAGCTCTGTAAACAGGAAGTGGGAACTGTCTGGAACTTGCTTTCCTAGGGGGCTGCAGAGGCACATGATATAACAAAGTTCAAAAAGTTATTAGACAAATTTATGAACACCAAATCCATAGTGGAAACTAAAAGGGATGGCCTTAACAGAGCGACTGTGGATGATGGGAACATATTCAGGGATGTGTTGAAGACATCCGGACTTGTGTACTCACCCCAAGCTATATCTCTCCAGCAGCCACTACTGGAGACAGGACATTCTTAGTACCATTTCTTATGCTCTGACATCACTGGAGATCTCATCTGAATCTAAAGAGGGAGCCTGCACAGACAAAGAGCTCTAGCAACATACAGGACATAGAATAAAACACCACTGAACGGTCTCAGCAGCATAATTAAGTCTAAACTCAGGCATTAGGATGTGTTCCCTGTTGTGAGGTAGTACTACACCTTTTTCTCCAATCACAGAGATGCAAAATGCAATTGTGGTGGTTAACAGGTAAGGACAAACAGCTGTCTGGCATAAGGGGTCCAAGACCTGGAGATGGCATGTGACATATAGGTTTAGCTGGGAGGGAGAGTTGAGGAGGTAGAAACCTGGGTGAAAGTCATATAATACTAGTATTTGACAGATCTTAAATGGGACAGGCAGAAAGTTCAGGGAAGAAGATGTGTAGTTTAGGATAGATGTCTGAAATCAAACCTTGAGGTGACATAGTGTGGGACTTCTACTGGAAAGAGAAGAACAAGGGAGAAGGCAGAAACAGGCCTAAAGACATTCCTCTTTCTTTGATTTTTGCTCTAGGACTGATCTTTTCTCAGTCCCTGCCTACATAAATGTGCTATGAACTTGACAAGCTGTCAGCCAAGTATTGTAAAGCAAGCTATCCTGCCACTGATACAGCTGTCGCGGTGTTAAGTCCTTGATATGGTGGATGTAAGGCAGCTTCCCAAATGTTAATGTTTTGAGTACACCCACTGCTCCTAGAGAACTGAGCTAATTCAGTCAGAGCTCAGGCTTTATTCAGCTAATAAAGTGTTTATAAACCTCAAACATCTTGTATGTTAACAGTTTAATTAAACATACCTGTGCACACATGCACCTATCCTTGTACACATACCCTTCTTTCTTAGATATTACCTGAGATGCTCCACAAAGAAAGTAAATCAGAGCCTTGGGGACCTACATTACTTTTCAGATTCCCAGAATACAGACTGCACACTTAGAGGTAGCTCAAGCTTCCTACCCACCCACCTCTTCTGCTACCTTGTCTTTACCCTCATCATGTGTCCTGCACTTCTAGGTGGTAAAGCCTACAATCTTTTATGAACAGTGTGAGTGACTTTCCTAACCAATGCCCACTGTCAGACTCTTTCTGGTTATGTGGATATCTCTCCAACAGGTATGGAGAAGTCAGAAGAGACTTCCAAATAGTGGTCATAAATTATAAATAACATTTGCCAGCATTGTGAGAAAGCTCACTGTTCCTTTGATGAAGAGATATGTATTCTGATGTTCGCAAACCTCCTGAAAAGCTATCTGATGGCAGAGATGTACAAAAACTCAGTTCAGGGCAATTTAATTTTAGTTGTAAAAGACATGCTTGCAGCTAAGCCGTAGTATGACAGTGAGAACTGATAAGGCTGTTCCAGACAGCAGGAGGTGGAGATGAGTAAATTCTTTGCCAACTGCCAGATTGTATGTCTGACACATTGCAGATGTAAATCCAAGTAACTCAATGGGGAGACTGTGCTGAATCACACCGACTGGGGATGTGCCTATGTCTTCAGGGCAAGAAGTAGTAGAAAGAGAAGAAAGACAAATTCCTTGATATAAACTGGAACAATGTTATGCAAGCCAGGAACTTCCCCTGATTTCTCCCTGAGGCAGCCCGGAGTGCCATGCTTGTTCTTTTGCCTACTCACATGATACCTTTTTTTCCTTCTTTTTCCCCCACATCAAAGCTGTGAAAGCCAAAGTTGTGTTGTAACAACATGCATCTTTGTTGAAGAGTAACATTACCAATGCAAAAGGACAGAGAAACCTTTTTATTGCTTCTCTGTGAAAGATGATAGTGTTTAGATCCTGAAGAAAAGGATCTGGGGTTTTGGTGCTACCAGAGATATTCTAATCATGCCTTCCATCTTCTCAGAAAAAAATAAAGAACAAACCCCAAAACTAGAGGAAGCTCACAAATGGATTAGATTCCTTGCAGGAAGGGGAAATTGTATAGCTCTGTCAAGATCAGATATACCCCTGGGAGATGCCCCTCCATCTAGCATTCACCGCTGGGCTCAGTCTAGAGGTATTAATGAGTAGTGATATTCAGCAGGCTGGATTAGGTCATGTAAAGTTTCCTGCTGGCCGAATGCAGCATTGCCATCAATCCATGTGCATTTGTATACCAGCTTCTGAAGTGTGGTTCATTAACCATAATTACACATTATGACACCCTTGTAACAGCAGAGAGTACATAGCGTTTCAGACATCCAAAAGCTTAGGCCGAATCAAGAAACAAAAGCCAGGAGTTTTGATTTTTGTTCTGTTGCTCTGACTCCAAATCAATCTCCCTCCAGTTACTTCTAGGAATAAATGACACAGGTAAGAACCTTCTTCAGCGAGTCTAGCAAAATGCTGTAGGATTATTTTAACTTGTAGCTCATCTGCAAATTTAGGAACAGAAATCCTTTAAATGTTAGGACTCTTCCAGACAACTGTAGTGTTCAGCACCACTGGGTCTCTAGGCTCTTCTATAACACAGCAGCAGTTCACCTCAAAATGGACATCAATAGGACTACTTAAGGCTTTGGGAAAAAAAAAAAAAGTCTACTATTTAGAAACTCTTAGTACTTAGCTAAGAACAAATTGTTATCCATATCTTGTCATTTCAAGAACTCAAATGATTTATTTTTGACCATGTTGCACATCTCAGCAAGCTTACAGCCCTAGGCAACTGAGAAAGTTCAGGATGAAAAATTGAAAGAGTAATTAAAAAGCATACAACAGGAGGGAAAAAGAGAGAGGAAAAAATGATGGTATCTACCACATGCACAGCACTGGGTTGTAATTTTTTCTGATTTATCAGCTGGAGTTGTACTAAAGAGTTATGAGTCATACAATTCTTTCGTGGTCAACTGTCAGGACCACAGTGGCACTGCAGCAGCTGCCAGAGCACAAGCTAGGCTGCTGGACACCATCCCTGCGCTCCCTCCCTTGAGGAGCTGGAGTCACAACTTTGGTCCTGGACAAGTGGAGAAGGAGCTGCCTCTCAAGATTTAACTTAGCCAGTCTGCCAGTTGGTAGACAGCTTTAGTCCTGAAGAAGGATATAAGATTATCACTACTTTTTTTTGTTTGTTTGTTTTTAAAGGAGAAACAGCTTTAGATCCTTAAAAAGTGTCCCTAGCTTTACAGAGGCACGTCCTGGTTTGGAAATTACTATGTGATTATAAGTTTAAAAAAAGCCAAGAGCAGTGTGAAATACAGAAGCCAACAACATAAAGTATTTGTAAGACGTCAGTTCCCCCTCTTTATGAACAGTTATTCCTGCATTTTATTCTCCCTTTGTGCTCTACCCTGGGTGCTGATATTAAGATTTCATTCCTTAAAAAATAATTACCAAAACAAGCTGTACTTGGCTTCTAAATTCTGATAACAACAAAAGATATAATTCACAGGTTTTAAAAATAAACTGGCTGTAAGGCATCTGATTACTGGATCCATAAACACTCAGTGTTATAGCAACTTTGCTGGAACCAGGTGGGTTTTTGATACATCTCATTAGGCAATGTATTTTTAACACAATGGGAACTCCAATTACAAGCTCCTCTTAAGGCTTCTGTGGGATTTCTTCTAACCTACTAACAAATGTAAGAGTTGATAATAATCAAAGAACAATCAGGACCATACAGGCATTACAGGTAACCAGATGAGACTTTGAAGACATTCAGAAGCCTGTCCTTAATGGCATCCATCTCTCTGGCTAAGCAAACATAAAATCCCGACCTCAAGAGAAGGTTTAATGGAAAGCAGCCATCCCGAGTAGCCACTAGAGATTTGCTACTACAGAGACACAAACTGATCAGACTAAATCAATTTAAATCAGTACAAAAACCTTATTCTTTCTGTCATGAGGGGAACATTAATTTTGCCTTAGAAATGGTAATACCAAGCACCTCAAACATCATCTTCAGGGCTCTGGGACTCAGAAGAAGGTACATACCTCCTCTTCAGAAACATCATCAGAGTCTGGAGCAATCTGAATTCTTTCTATCTTTGATATACAGTTTAAAAAATCTAAATGAATGAATGCATCCATTTACCATAAGCTAAATACATCTTTTGTGGTCTCTAAGTAGTATTTTCCATTGTAGAAGCTTTCAGAGCTTTTGTGCATATGAACTTACAGAATGGAAACTTCCCTGCAGAGCTCTGACCCTCTTCCATTAGAGGACAGACACTGAACAGAAGGTAAAAGGCTTTTCATGGTATTCTGTATTGCTACTATTTGTTTTGTTTTGTGGGGATTTTTGGTTTGGGTGTTTCATTTTTTTTTGTTTGGTTGGTTGGGTTTTTTTGCTGTTGTTGTTTTTTTTTTGTTTTTTTTTTTCCCCAGTCCCAGTGTGGCCCGTATCTGCTCTATAATCGATAAGAGTTAACAAGGAAAGATTTGAGATTGTGGCACTTACTCGGAGTGTTCAGGAGACGTGACTTTTTGCAGTGGTAGGCTGCCTCCTGTTCGCAGTACTCTGCACTGTTTATCATAGCTTCAAGCTGCTCTGCGCTGCTGTTGTAGTTAAAGGACATGGAGTACGGCTTCTCCAGACCAGCTCCTTGGACTCTGGTTAGCCCTGTGTTGTTGTGCTGCACTGCAGTCCAGATCTTATCTTCTGTTAAATGAAAAAGGATTGAATGGGAAGTTAACAGCAAAAAACTTGCAAAAAGCAAAGAACAAAAAAGCAATTGAAGTCTAACACTTTACTGCATTGGAGAGAAGATCAGCAGGACCCTGATCTCTGAAACAGTGCCAGTATGATGAAGACCTGTTCCAGGTCAGTGTAGCCTACAGAGCTGTTTCTCCCTGAATGAGCTTGAGCAAACACTACAGAGCCTGCTGGGCAAGAGAGAAACTACAGGCTTGCTAGGAACAATGGGAGATTTCCAGCATCTTTTATTGCCAGGTACATGAAGAAAATTAGATATGTTTCAGCTGGCTTTGGCCCTGAGAGAAAAAGACATAATAGCATGGTTCATGATGGTAACACCATCTTCTACAAACACAGCTGTACCTGAGAGCACAGTCCACAATGCTATAACAACAAATGGCAGTGGAGAACTGTGGCCGATGAGCTCGCACAAACTCACCACAGACACCTTGAACTCTTGCCCAGAAGCTGAAACTGAGAGTATGTTCTTACCTCCCAGCTGGAAGTCAAATCACTTATTTTACTCAGTTCTGAAATTTTTTTACATTTAAGTTGAGTGATGTTCTGCTCGGATGATAGTACAGAAAAACATATGACTTGACATCTGTAGTTAACTGTAAATGTTGATGCTTTTCCATGCTGGGGAGACCATTCTGATCTCCTTCATTGCATTTACTGGCAGAGCAAGGGATTTCTTAGGTGACAGAAAGCAGAATCTAGGCTTAAACACAACCTGCAGCTTCACAACCCATGATCAGCATTGGGGTTTCCATGATAAGAAGAACATTGCAATTAGAAGCAATTAGCTTAGCAGAGAGGCTGTTTCCCCACTAGTGCTGGTAGTGCTTGATACCAACAGCTAAGATAACAAGTACAGCCTCAATGGCCAATCTGATGACCTGATCCAGAGTAAAAGGCAAACTCTTTAACGAGGATTAACAGGACTGAGCCCTGCACATCCTCCACAATGTTACCAAGAGTCACATCCAGTAAATTCCCTTTTTATGAAAGACCCTGCCTGCCCAGGGAGGATACATGATACTAGTAGGGGAAAAAATTTATGGAAGTATATTTTAATAATTTGATCAGAGGAAGACTTTGATCTCACTTGCAGAAACCTACAGACAGTTATGGAGAAAGCCAAGATCCAGGCAAGAGATTTATATTTTGTTATTCATGCTTTAACAGAAAAACCTTGCATAACACTGAGCAGATCTTTTCTAAACTGATCTTAAAAACTGTACGTTGAAGTATTCAGATTTTACTAGATTACCTGATATGAGTTCTTGGAGAGCATGAGCTTTCCAGTTACACCCCAATTCACTGGCATGATGACTGAAGTAGCTTTGTGGCCACTGCAATGCATTGCATCACATTGTTTTCCTTGAGCTGCAAATATCCTACAGATTACTTCAATAGAACTCTAATAGGTGTATAAAAATCCTAAATGGACTATCTGTGCAAAAACACTCAAATGATTTAATGGATTGTCATTATGGAGGCATTCAGATGACAGACAAGTAACAAAAACCATCTGGAGACCATATAAAGAGGTCTGCTCTAAGACCTGGCTGCAAGTTACAGAGAAATTACTCTTCCAGTAATGTTTGGCATTAACTGTATGGGCAGTTTAAACTCAGCAAACCATACATTCACTCACAACAGTTTCATCATTTCTGTGATAGTAGACAGAAAGAGTTTTCACACAGATCTTTAATTCTGTGGTTCTTGTTGAGTTCAGGATTCTGCTTGTGGGTCTTTTGAGTTGGAGCTCAATAAAATACTGCTGCAATGTGTGCTACACGAAAGTTAGATTAAAATCACAAGAAATATTACAAATTTATTGCTTGTAAAACTTGCCCCAGTGGTTGTAATCACTGTCAACAGTGTAGCACAATACCCTGCACAGTCCTGCACAATATATTGCTTCCAATATGATATAATTCAATGACTTCATAACATATATCTTGTACCTCTGGAAGTAGTGATTTGTATCAGCCAGAGACTCTCTTTTTTCTTTTGTTCTCTAAAGGATTGACATGAACAGAGTAGATGTTTCAGAATCAGTTGAGGGTGAGCTAACTTTCCTCTTATGGAAGCTAGTAGAAGTTTAATCCATGTCTTCACTGAGAAATCTACTAAAATCCCAAACATTAAGTTACTGATACTGTGAGTGAGATGTAAAACTAAGAGATGATGAAACAAACAGGATGCTGAAATTCCAGATGGGCAGTCATAAGCTCCTACCCACTGAAAGTTATTAACATAATTTTGAGAAATTACAACAAAAGCAATACTCACAATAGTGACTACAATGCTGCTCAAGAAGTACAACAGCCCAACACTGGAGTTTCAGGGTGGTTAACACTACTGCTTTCCAGGCTGTGTACTTGCACACCAGCAAAGGTGCTGTGTGGCTACTTGAAAAGCTAAAAGTTTCAAGATCTAGCAGTTTGGAAGCAACAAAAGATTATTTGGAAAATTTGTTAAAAGTAGCATAGCACCAGCAGTCTTCCCAAGAAGTGTTGGAAATTTAATTAATTGACATATTTGAAAGGAGGTTGGAGAAGACACTCATTAACAAGTGTGTTGGACAGGTAATGCAATGTGTCTTTCTTTTATTTTCCTCTGTGATTGTTCATTAATTTTCAGTGGTCTTGTTATCATTACAGCTGCACTCAGTTGTCCCTCTGAGATCTGAACTTTGACATGCAAGAACTGCTTTTCTCTACAGGATCTTTTACAAATGAGAAGCTAACTGCAGATATTCCTTCCCCTAGATTGCAAAGGGAAAGGAAAAACAAATCAAGTTTCTTTCTGTACTCAAAGTAATTGTGATCTAGCTAGTACATCAGAACAGTGTTAATGAGGTAACGGTAGAAGGGAAGAATACTGGAGGTACATTACAGACCTTTCCTAATCTACATATGCTTGATCTGTTGCACTCACTACTTTTACAGATCAGATCTGTGTTTTGCTCATCGCCTCTCAGGTTCCCTCTGTGCTTCATCTTTTAAGTAAAATTAGCCGTTAGTACAGCTTCTCAAAAGATACATATGACTCACTGATCTAGTGAAATGAAAGTCACAGGCACCAGTGAGCATGTGTCCATTCAAAAGTTTGTTTCTTTTCCCTATCCAGCGTTCATGTAGAAAGAGCAGAGAGAAACACATCTTCTGCTACCTTTTTCTATTTTAACAAAAGAAGGGGAGGGAAGGGAAAAAGTCTTCAGATCAGAAATGTGGCCCGACACACTGCAAATGTAAGACAAGAGAGCTGATGACAGCAATGTTAGAGGAGGAAAAGTAAGTACATACTTAGCTATCTCAGCCTTGCTTATTCCTGCTTCCCAGGGAAAAATTAACCACTTCAATTTTAGAAAGAGAGATGATGTGTAGAAAGGCCAGGTAATGTGCACAAAAGTCACACAACCTGCTAGAAGAGTAAGGGATTACTTTCACAACACGGTAAAAACCAGAGAAAGTTCCTTCTTTCAAAAGGACACCCCTTGGTTTACATGCAGTAAATGAGCCTGAAAACTATTTACACTTTAGTTTGCTTTGAACAGAGTTGGGAGAGCCAACACTGCTCCTGCATGTGTCTCAGATGACTGGGGGATAAGTAATTAAGTAATGGAGGGCAGTAAATTCACATTGCAACACGTGAGCAAGGCCATATACACCTGCTTTGGTAGATCAGCAAAACCACACAAAAATAACCCAACCTTTCTTCCAAAGACCATCACCATTTAGGTCGACCCTTGGACTTTATTCAAGAACCATTTTTGCCTCCTCAAACCTAAGAACATTTAGAGAAATATCATACTATTTTATCAAATTCACATGCACAAGTTGAGCTAGGGCTGCCCCTACAGTACAGCTGCCTGCTTCAGAAGGAAATAAAGCAATTATACCCTTGCAGCTCAGTCAGCATATACTCTGAAGCCTACTGACAACAAGCTGGGACTTTGTATTTCAAGTGTGTTTTAGGACCTGTGCAAGCAATGTAGTTGCAGTCTGGTCATATACACAGATCACTACAGCTAGAAAGCAGTGCAATAGTTGTCTGCAACATGGGTTCGTGACTTATACATGTTTTTTCAGAAGCACACCTCTGCACGGATTATGCTTATGGCTTTTGAAAATGGGACTTCACATACAGTTCCTCTTTTACTATATGAGGATTGGCCTTTTTTGGTTTGGTTTGGTTGGTTTCTTTAAAAAAATCCTTATTGTTTTTTTTTTTGATTTCATTATATTTTTAGGTGATGACACTGCAATTACATGCACAAACCAAGTTGACCACCTTGCTTCTAGTCGTTTCCATATCTGGAAACTGTTAAACTATAAGATAAGGCTCTCTTTTCCTTTATTTCAACAAAGAAGTTATCATTATCTTTTTACATCTGTCCATAATATATGTTTTTTTCCTATTTACTCAAGCTTTAATAAGCTCTCCCTGCACTTTTGAATTTGCAATAAGAATGAAAAACCTGTTTTCTAGGCAAAGGTCATTGTTTATTTTTACCTTCTATTACTCCACTTTATTATTTTATTACTTTCTCAGCTTGGTAAAATTTCAAACCACACACAAGCTAAAAGTCATTCAAAACCCAGTAGAAGAGTGCAGCCACATCTTCTACTGTATAACTTGGAATAGTTAAATGCAGCCTTGAAAAGCAGATTTCCTAAATGCTTGTTAAATTGTTCCATAATTCAAAGGTGACAATGCTTTAATTTCAGGGTAATGCAACAGCTTTATGACTTCACAGTTTTATTTAATGGTCCAATTTACTATGATATTATGCTGCCTGCATTTGGTCCTAGGAGATGTTTTTACAGCATGGAACTGCAATGCATTCAACACATTTTAGACCCTTATTTTAGCCTCAACCATAGCTCTATCATCTTGCTGGAAGCCTCCAAGTTGCTTTTGATGGCACACAAATTAAATTGTGGGAAATTAGAGCAGCTGGAAAACTGGTTTTCAATGAGTTCTGTATTGTCTAATTCTTATTTTTATTCTTCAACTTGAAATATGTCTGTGGAGCCCATTTCAACCATACAAACTGCATCATTCCTTTGTGATTTAGGAGGTTTGTCACAAAACAAGATTATTCAGACTGATTAAATTGCCAACAAGCCAAACATACGGTAAGTGCTACATGAGAGAGAGAAAAATTGCTCTGAGAGCACATGTGATACATTTGTTTCATAGTGCTCTACACTGAATGCCAAATATCACCCTGAAAGCTGTACCTATAACTATGGGAGTAATTATACGAAAGACAATACTGTTTTAAACTGCAGTGACAGTTTTAACCCAGCCATTCTAACATACTGCCCTGAATAATATGAAAAAAGATCTTATCACAATTAGCTTTAATTCACTGACTCCAAGGAGATGTTTTCTGTTTTCTGAGTCTCTGATGAAACATAACCATCTTTTTTCTACCTACATTTTTTTTCTTTTTTTTTTCTTTTTTTTTTTTTTTTTTCTGCTGGCTGGCCCAGCAATATGTGCTTTTGAAGTTTGTTTTGTGCTCATCAGCTTCCTCCTAGTTCCTGATTCAGCCACTTCCAGCCAGTGCAGAAGCACTGTAATGCATTTCCATGGAAACAATTCTGGGGGGATTCCCATCCCCCTAGTCCTGAATGCAGCCCACTTTCTGATGGTACTGGTGGACTGCACCTGCCCATGTGCATTCCTCAGGGATGCTCATTCCTGGGACCCTTCTGCATCTGTAAATCCTTTCTGGCAGTCAGTAGCCAGCATCAGGAAGACACCACACCCTTGGCCACACAGACATGCTGTCCCAGCCCTGGCAGAGAAGAAAGAGGTGGGTTCCCAACTCTCTTATACCCCTGGACATGAAGTTTTCTCACTCTCTGGCATGAGATGTCTCTGTCAGCAGACTGATCATGCCAGACAGCTCTAATGGATGAGAATGAAACACCTCTACTGCACCCTCATCCCCCATGCTGTGCTGAAGCCCAGAGGTGGCAAACCATTATCTTCCAGCCTACTTTTTGATGATTGTCCATTTCCATATTTCCTCTAATACCCAGTATCTACAACAAGCCGAGAGAAATATTCCTCTCAAAAAAGGGAAGAGGCAGTCATTGAACTACTCTTAGCATAAAATGGATGCTTGTCCAATGTGTTCACGCTTGCTACACCCACACAGCCCTCTCTGACTCAATCTCCTTCATCTAAGGTGAATTTTGAGAGACTCACTTTTCTGCTATTTCATATGCCTTGTGTTGACTCAGACATCTGCATGAGCCTGGCAGACAAGCGGAGCCCACAGGAGACCTGCTGTTCTTTTGATGCAGCACCAGGAAATCTGCAGATTTCCAACACAGCACTAGATTTCTATGTCTGGGGCAAATGGATCCCCTCCTTGTAACTGAGACAGCTGGAGTGACTTTTATGGAGCCACTGCTCACCTCTAACTTCTGAACACTGCAAATGTGTCAGGAAAGTGATTAAGTTACAGTAACTCTTGATTAAAAGGTAAAAGCTAGAGGAAAATCCTACTGTTACCTTCTTCTATACTAAAACTTCCTTGGTGTCCTCCTGCAAGTGTGACAGTGAAGAAGGCCTGCAGGACTTCTGCTGTGACGGTCACCAGAAACACAACAATTTCACTGAAAATGGCACGGCAACTGTTAACAGCACAATGTCTTTGACATAATGTAAGCACTAAAAGTTTTGCATTTTATAAAGTTCTGGAATACTTAATAAATGTATTTATACATAAATGTATAACTTGTCAGACCTACAGCCTGTCAGAAGACCTGTAGTGTTTGAGCACTGCACGTCTTTGAGGGCTATCTCTAATCTAAAGAGTATTAAATAATTTGTAAAGGATTCCCATTTGTTGTTTTCTCCAATGGTAAAGTCAATCACAATTACAGTCTGTAAATAAAAAAAAAAAAGACACTCTAAAATCTTATGTAGCTCATTCTGAGACTCTCAAGGAATTTCACCATATAAGTTCTTGTCCCACAATTACATAGTTGCCGGTAATATAACCAGAATTAATGGCATGACCTCCTCCTCATTCTCTTTTAGCCTCAGCCTAACCAGGGACAGCCTTCATTTTCATCTGTAAGACTACCAATTCCACAGGAAATCTAACAAGGGTCGAATCACAAGATTACTTTTTTATCAGTGTAATTGCTGTACAAAGTGAAACAAGATGATTTCTAATGGAAAAAAAAAAAAGATTAATAAATTATATAAGCAGATGAACTGAGAATTTTGTGTGAAAACAAAGACAAAGGTGGATGCTGTGGACAGGTGTACCATTTTGGAGCATCAATAGGGTTCCCTACTGCAAAGACTGAGGTCTAGCCATCTCTGCTTTGTAACAGCCCATCTCTTTGTTACTTCAGTCTTCCTTTTTTACAGCAAAGTGAGTAAAGCTGATCTGATGCAGTATTTTCCTCAAAAAGCTCTCCAAATCTCACACTGTAAGGACTATTCAGATACTATTTAGACACTTAAGCTACCAGCACAGCTTGTATCCTCCCGAATTCAATTCTCTTTACATGGCATGGAACATGCACTATATGGACGAATAAAACTGTATTATTACTAGCTGAATGGGAAAAAAAAATAAAAAAAATAGAAACCAAACCAAACCAACCAACCAACCAACCAACCAAAAAAACAACCAAAACCCAAAAAAGGCTAGAGGCAATTTATAGTAAATTGCAAGCATAACTTCAGCAATCTCCACATCTTTATGGAATCTCTTACTTTGTGATTTAAACAGTTTCTATACAGTTTTCTGAGACAGAGAAAATAAAGCTTTGCTTTTCTTGCATCAGAAAATAGGCAATATCTGCATTTTGAGATGAGACTGCAAAACAGATATGATCTGCAACAAGGAGAAATATTATTTTTTTCATTAATGATTTTTTTCATTATGACAGTCTCAAAACCAGATCGTGGACTAGTAGCAAGAGCTAGAATAAGGATTCATGTTTCCCCAATCTACACCATTACAGAAAAAGAAAGTGGGAGGAAAAAAAAGCAACCATCAAGCTATCTGAGGACCGGACAATTATCTGGCCAAGATAAAATTAACCATTGATCTCGTCATGGCAATTTCTAAGCATTATTGATTTTATCGCCCAGGGTCGGCATACAGTAAAACAGCATCAGTAAAGAAGTATGGTGACAGAATGACTCAAGAGTATTGTTAACAAACCTTCAAATATCAAGGAGAAAATTTACTCCAGATGAGAGGAGGAAAGGTCATTACAAATACTTTCTATACAGGGTTGCAAAACAAGTACACGTATGTATATTGCACATCTACAGAGTTTGCATTGGACAATATGATTATTAGCATTTAAGTCACATTCAAGACAGATCAATAGATTTCTACCAACAGAAAAAGAGTAAGCCTCACAATGACAGAAAGACTGCCAGCACAGAGGTTCAGGAATCCATAAGCCATTTTCTTTATTGATTGTTATCAGTCACTTCAGTGGGAAGTGAAGATTAATTCAAATGGGCTAATTATCAAACTATCTACGTCCAGGGAAAATTTCTTTCCCATTGCTGGTGGCTGTTCATTACCTCAAAGCATGATAACATACATTCTTTCTGTATTTTATGCAAAAAAAAAGTGTGGCTGTGGACCATTATGGGTGATGGGAGAACCTAGGTAAAGCAAGTAGAGCTAGTTCACATTCCCATGCAGATGTCCTGGAGCAGGCTAGCTATGTTCCCATGGCGCTGCACACAATCATAAGGCAGTTAGATGTGGTGCTTAGGGGCATGGTTTAGTAGTGGTTTTGGCAGCATTAGGTTGATGACTGGAATCAATGATCCTAAATGTCCCTTCCAACCTAGATGATCCCAAATTAATAACCTCTGCATGGACCCACACAAATCCTCACTGTGTCTCACACAGCATCCACCTATACACGAATGCAGTTTGGGCATATATGCCTGGTTTGCTTCTCACACACACACATATTTGGTGTGGACTTCTCATTATTTCTAAGAGTTGATGAATTTCCCTGTGAAAGTGACTTTGCTTTGGGTGTGCAATGGGTATATAAGGTGAAGAAAACATTATGTTAATAAGGTGCTGTGTGTCTTTTTTTTTTTAATCTAATTTTGAGTTTACTGTCTTTCGATGTCATTGAACTCTCTCTTTATTCCTATTGTACGAAAATGCAAATGAAGATCTCTTCTGTCAATGAGGCCCATTCACTTTGGATCTTCCCAGTCTAAACAGCCCTGGCTTATTTACTTTTAACCTCTCTTTGTAAAGATACCTTTTAATGCCTTTAATTAGGTAAATTACTGTTCCTGACAACCTTTAACAACATATTTTACTTCTACTTGAAATAAACAGTATTCAAAATAAGATCCTTTTAAGGTAATTCACATACCCTTTCCTCTTCTTGACCAACTTAAATAATAGTATGTCATCTACAATTTTTGTCACTTTGCTTTTTCAGCCACTTCTCCTGACAATGAATAAATAGATTTATCCACTCTGGTATCACCATATATCCTGTGACAGTCAACTTTTAAATTTATTGGCATGTTGAAAACTGGCTCTATATTTTTTTAATACTTTTTTCCTCCTTTATTTTTCCCTGCAAAATTTCCCTTTCCTTATTTTTCTCTCCATCTTTGTCTCTGTATGGCCAATTCCCTCTCAACACACAGAATGACAATTTTCTGCTTTCTTCAGAGCCTTTATTCAGCAATGGGCTGTTAAAGTTTTCAGGCTGCAGAGAAATCACCGAGACCATAGACATAATAAATAAACTTATAATGTCGATACTTCCTATATCCACATCACACATAGGTTGCTTGTGACCAGACACCAATATGCAGCAAAGCTCGTGTTAATTTGCCCTCGTTAATAACTGCCTACAAACAAGTTCCCTTTCTGTTCAATTAAGCAGGTAACAATTGGAAAGAATTTTAAACAAAAAGAACTGAACATTAAGAAACACCACTGTTCTCTAAATGCATCAATGCTGCTCATTTCTGATGATCTGATTCCTTCTTTGAATTTATCCTTCAAAGATTCAAGACTCTGTAATTCCCAGAAGTCATTAGCTCACTGCACCTCTGCTTTTAAAAGCACTAAATGAGTCATTTCCCCTCCAAATTCTTCAACCTGAATATGTTTTGGACATAAAGAGGTTACCTCTTCTTGAACTGTATACAGAAAGAACTGCCAACCTGAGTAAAAGCAAAGCTTCATTTAGCCCAGAAGGGTGAAGAGATATCCAGGGAAATGAGGGAAGGCAAAAGGTTTTCCTGACACTCACTCTCATTTTTCAGCGATCTTTGCCTCACACTTCCTGAGCTGGGAGCTGTAACTAAGCCTCCATGTTTAACTGCGCTTTCTGAATCTATCATACAAGACTGGGGTTTTTCCCAGCCTGGATTTTCCCCCTCTGTTGATACACTGGCCTCCTTGATACCCTGTAGTAGTAAGTTTCAAGCAGAATTATTCATTGCATCAGGAAATAGAAATATTGAATATTGATACTGTCAGGAAAATATACAAAAGCACTACCTGAAAAGAGTAAAAAATTCAGTAGAGTTAATTTTTTCTATACTTTGCATTTAATCTATTACTGTAAACAATTATTATCAGCATAACAACAAGGTATGCTCCCATAGAGAAAAGAAGCTTTTGTGACTAAGACACTCAAATAACATTAAGATGATACAGAAACATAATCAAATTGCACTTCAATGTCTCTGGACAACTGTAAAATAACAATTTCTTTCTGTGCCTCAGTCCTCTTTTATGCAATAGAGATGCCTGTGACAAATGACCTTCCCCTGCCTCAAATGAGACATCTAGGGCGAAAGAAAAAATACGAAGAAATTTTCCACGCTAGGAGGCTCTCAGTTTTCCCCACCTCCACTTTTCTCCTAACCAAAATAAAATAATAATGTCAGCAAGTTCATTACAGATAGAGAGAAAACCAGGTATGTGCCTTCTGGATTTCTGCCAGGTAAAATGTTTTTGAGGAAAGCAGATGCTTTCTGCAAGGAGTTTGTCAAAAATCCTACTTCTTCAGCAGAGATAAAAAGCACTGACAATGTTTTGATCACACGTATTTATATGATAAATAATAAAAATGAGCATATTTCCTATACTGAAGATCAAGGGAGGATATTCAGATGGAAAGGTGAAACTCTGTTTCAATTCTTACGAGATTCAACAACAGTGAAGAAGACACATCTTATTAAATATTTGTTACACTTGAATAAAAAAACATACTTAATAATTAACTGGTGTGCATTTAATTAACATAATGATTGCCCAATTAAATAAAAATGAAAATTTAATTTAGACACTTTACATAGAAGAAGATTAAAGATAAAATATGAATATCCTGAGTCAGTTTTCAGGACTGAGTGTGGAGCTGATATGTGGTAAAGGAGCTCAACCAGATTTAGCAATTTAGAAGGGGTAATAAAATATTCTTTCATCTGCACCTGGCCACAGGAAGCAAAGAAATGCCAAACAGGAGACAGTCTAGGAAATTTGCTCTCCATTTCAAAAATAAAAACCAAAAAGGATGCTCTACCATCTACCCCAATTCACAATATGGGCAATGTAATATTTTTTCATAACCTTGCATGACAGTCCCATATACAAAATAGGACCCACTTAAGGGGAGAATTTGCCAGACAGGTATATTCATTTGAAACAATTTTTATTTTAAAACTACAGAACTCTAAGGTTGAGAAGTCTCAACCAACAGGTCACCTTTCCAGGCTCTTGCTCTGCTACCTATGGTGTCCCTCGTTAGTAGAGCCTTCTCCACCATATAGATACCCAGAATGATCAGGTTTCCTATTCTCTGGGACATCAAAGACAGCACAGTCATAAAAAGGATGGTATTCCTGCTCAAGTCAGACTGGAAGGGCTTACAGCTAGCTCAGTGCAAGTAGTTTAATAATCATTCCCAGATCTAGTGTTCTAATAAAGCAGAGAAACCATTCGCCATTATAAAAGAAGGCTTCAAAAGAAGATTTCTACACTCTTAGTAAAAAATACAGACATCTCACTAAAAGTTATGATATTATGAAAAATACATCAGCAGTGCCCTTTAAAAGGTGCAAATGCCATTGTAAATACCACTTAGCAACAGTACAAGGCGAGTCCTTCAAACTTAATATTTAAAAATCACTTTTACATGAAGGAATTTAAGGAAACACCTCAGAGTGGAACCTCAGTAACTACCAGTTCTCTCCTTTTTCCTATTACTGAAACACTTGTGATTGTGGGGTCTTCTTAGTACAATGATAGACATGCCAATGACATTAGAGGTAACATAAAGCTCCAAAGACATGGTTAGGTCAATACCTGTTATATTGCAAAACACACGGAGTGGTCCAAGTGGTCCACTTCCATCAGAATCAATGTAGAAGAAACCTGATGTCTTCCCTTGGTGTCGGTAAGCCTCACAAGATTGTTCATAGATAGCTTAAAAAGAGAGAGAGAGACTGTATCACAAAACAAGGAGAAAACAGACAGACACATTTCAAACATGAGCACTGATTTAATCATTACCATAACAAAGCCTGTTGGTTCACTGCTGATTAGCGTGTGAAAGTTTACTGCATTTGGACCTGAGTCCCTGCTCAGAATTAGCCATGTACTTAACTATTTCCTTGAACTTAATATATACTGGCTTTAAAGACATGGATAGTTGCCTTATTTTGGATTAAAGTATGTAAACACTTCAGTAAATGAATATGAACTTTCAAATATGCCACCACCTAGTTATGGAGTGATACATATATGCATCCATGTGCTGATACTTCAAAGACATACATACATACACACATGTACACAGTTAACTACTTATGCATGTGGTCAACCCTTCTCAATAGAGAAGACAGATATTTTTGTCAGTCTCCAGCTTCCCCGCAGGATATTGTTAGCTGGTATCTCTAAGCCCCTACCACCACGATCCAAATGAAAGCAAGACATTGTCCTCTAAGCAGAAAAGCTCAAGCTCAGATATGGTCTCCATCCTGGGTGACATCTTTTTTTATACAACCGACTCTTCCTTTCTGCTTATCAATACTCTTCTTTCAGAGGATTAGTGGCCATGAAAATCCAAGTGGACAATAAAACAAGCACAGCAGGTCTCCAAAAGCAAGAACAGGAGATAAAAAACTCCCACATGTCAGTGCAATTATTCATATTTGAGGCGAGTTTTCAGGCAAGATATCATAACTCTCACTTCACATGAGGTAGCAGAAAGTCACATATATGATTTTGGATCTTGAACAACAGTAAGCTTAAATGGCATTGCAGAAGGATTAATTTTTTTTCCCACCCATTTAAACACTTACTCAATTATACCAACAAAGATATTCTCTATAACAGCATATTGTTTTTCACCTAAATGTTTACAAATACAACAACAACAAAAAAAAAAACCAGATTTACTTGGCAGATAGATCAAGACTCCTTTTTTTTTTTTTTATTCCAATGAGATACCTACGTGGAAGACATAGTAATGGAAATGCAAACAAACAGAATTATTCCTAATCTTTAAGTAAGCTTCTGAGTGCTCCCAGTAGCAGAACAGACAGAAACATGTTTGAGTATCACCTTTGTCTGCTGCAAGGTCAAGTCTATCTTTTTCTCATCTTTTTCTTTTAAGGACTCTTTTAGCTACTATTTTACATCATTATAAGCAAACAATGGATTTGCACAGATTGGGGGATACTCAGTAGCATTTGTGCATAACACATTTGTTATGGACTGCAAACCTTTTTTCCAAGGTCCCCACTCTTCAGGCAGCTGAGTGGTACAGTTAAAGTTGCTATAGTGTAATATCTGCTGTGTTGAGATTGCAAATATAACTGCAAAGTTCCCAGTGCCTGGAAAAAAACTCAGGGAGGTTTGCAGGCTGAGTGCAGGGAGACCACTTTCTTGCCACTTCTGAAACCCAGTCCCAGCCTCTCTAGAAGGCAGCAACTGTCCTGGACTAGGAAGAGGAATAGTTCATCACCCCCACTCCTGTACATGCGTGGACTCACATCTCTCCATTTCCCTCATTCCCTACAAGTAGTTTCTTTAATGAAACAGATTTCAGAGAGGTTTAACTGGTTAGCCTGAAGTAGTCTTTTCTGACTATTATTCTGAAGAATGCTACATGAGAATTGATCACTCATATTTCACTGAAATTTGGATAATTCTTCATTCTGCCAACAAAATAATAACCACAGTTCTAGGGGCTCTGATTCCAAAGTGACCGTGAATTATGAATCTCACCAATCAATCACTTGTGCCACTCACCAAAACATGCTTTACACTTACACATTTCTCCCTGACCAGACTTTTTTAGCAGGCAGAACATTACTAAGTGCTAAATATGCACAGCATTACCCTTCCTGGAGTTAAGAAGCTGTTTAAGGTACTCAGCACCTGGTGAGACAGTGCTTTAATTAGTGTCCATCCTATAATAAACAGAATTAAGAAAACTTCTTCCTGACAGTCATTAGCCTGATGTAGAAAGCACTGTAGGAGTCCAGAACATCTCTAAATTTCCCCTCTGATAGCTGGCCAACAGTATACCCTCAATGCAAATAAAATAAAATCCCCAAACCAGAAACTATTCTTCAAGTATTCACAACCTGAGGGGCTATCAGTGAGTCCCCTCCATCACTGAAGTGCTGACAAAAGCAAGTGGGATATGGAGGGTCAGGAAAGAGACTGTAACAGGCGATTAAGTAAGCAATCAAGGAATCATGCTTTGATCAATTTGCAAAGTTCTCAAACTGCAGTTCACTTAGTGAATCTGCTGTCATCATCATTACAGGACACTTTATCTTATCACATTAGGGAATATGCCAATTGCTTCCCCTGAATTCTTTGCTGAGTATTTTTGAAGACAAAGGATGGTGCAAGAAGCAGAGAAATAAAACTAATATGTTGTCAGTGAACTGGCACAACTAGAAACTCATTCTTCACCACAAACTTTTTTTTTGCTAAGTGTTTTGCTTGACAATCATTTTGGCTGGACCCCAGACACACTTTTTTCAAATTAGTAAGGTGAGATGTGAAGATTCAGCTGTTAATAATGTGGGTAGATGCAGAGAGGATCTACTCACCTTTACATGGCTCCTTTGTCTCTGCAACTTTGGAAAAAAAGTCTATATAGTGCTAGAAATCAGGTTAGGGGTACTCAGCTGGTATAAATCTGAAAGGATGCACAAGCTTCAGTGAAACTACAGTTATGTCTGCCAGGAGAAAATTCATCCTGGTATGTTTTGCTTTTAGTTATATGAGAATTCCAGCAGTAAATACTAGGGAGTAGCAGAAGTGGGGAAAGGCTATAAACTTCAAATTCTAGCACATAAAACATATTCTAACTATCATGACTTAGATAAAAGCTGGTTTTGTGGACCATTTATTTTATAACTGCATGCTGAAAGTTTCACATGCCTTTATCTTAAGCATATAGTGTTGCATACTTCTAGACTGGATGGGCCATTGCTTTTAGTTCTCTTTTTTGCTATTTTATGCTGTATAATGCATCAAGGAGAAAATGATACTTGTTTTCCAGTCAGTGGCAGATAGATGCCCCACAGACATTTCAAGTGCACCATCCATTCCAGGCTCTGCTCAGCATCTTTGCGCGCTGATCTGATCACCTGTTTCAGAATAAAGTTATGCAATTCCATTTGCTGAAAAAGGCCCTATTACTCCAGTGACAACAACTTGAAATCGTCTTTATGGTTCAATGAAAGACAAGATCTCTTTGCAGTCATTTTTCTCTTTATGCAATCAGAAATACTATACAAAAGGAAAAAACAGAGGAACAGTCAGTTGTGACCGTTAAAACCCCAGAGCCTTAACTTTGAAAACTGCCTTCTGATTTATGTCCCATTTTGTGCCAGAATTCTTGGATGTAGATGGAGATGTGGTCCTTTTTGAGAACAGTAGGAAACCATTATTGTAGTTGTCATTAAAGAGTCACCAACCATTTATGCATGTAATAGGGCCTCACTTTTGAAAAGCAAGCACCAGGTGAAATTATGGAACTGTTGAGAAATGTGTACATTTTAAAGTCAAACAACATTTGCGGTAATTACACTTTTTTAATAAAGTAGACTTATTCATCAGTAGTGGAATAGATGCTGTCAACAATTTTCAAGTTAAATTATAAGTTATTATAGTTAAATTAAAAAAAAAATATTCCTTTTTTTGAAGGATTTTAATATTGTTTATACTTTCACTCTTTCAAGTCCCATCAAAATAGGACCAAAACAACATAAAAACAATGTTCCTTATAGGCTGCCTATGCAATGCTTGTTTCCTCATTAGCACTTTTTGAAAACACAGTTTCAAAAATGAAATCTCCAAGTTGTCATTTGTCTCAGAGAAGCAAGATCAGGTTTACTTATCAAACTGTCTCACACTTTCTTTTGACTAATTCTGACTTACGTCAGCCATTGAAGATAAAATGATAGTTTCCAGCAACATATATTTCAATGAGCCACAACCAACTGAAAATCAGTTTGTGACTTTCAGGCCCTGCCTGTGTTTCCTCAGGCCCTTTAGGAAAGAGCTTTGCTGCCATGCAGCAATAGCATTCCTGTTTCTGCAGTCAGTCGGGATGAAGCTCTGCTTCGCAGGGTTGCATTATACTAGTGCTCAATGGAAAGAAATGTCAGCAGTGCACATGAACCCACACTGACCTCCTGCGGGTATGGTTTGGACCTCACAGTCATGTGTGGCTGGTAAAAGCATTAGGGTAAACTACAGCACAAGGCAAAAAAAAAAGCGTAAAAGGTGTCACGAGCAGAGTTTGGCTGATGGGCTATTGCTGGTAACAGCAGCTATTCCAGGGGGATAAAAGAAAAAACAGCTCGCCTCCAAGGTATCAGAATTAGTAAGGGAAAGGGGACATCAGAAATATCTGTTTTATTTGGTCACAAAGAGACTGGATGTCTTTTATAGCCCCCTTTTTTTCCCACCTTTTCTCCAGAATCACTTATAAGCTATAAAATTGGACCTGTGCTGACATTTTTGCAGTGCTCTTGAAGGAATTTTTTTAAAAGATACTGCTGTGTTTCACAAAGAAATTTAAAATTCTCCCAGAGCTAATTGCTGAAACTGGTGCAGCCTGAGAGCACCGCTCTGTCTGCACGTACCATTTGTGCTCTTGCTTGCCTCCTAGGATAAGCCATGCTGATGGTGTTCAGGCACACACAATACTGACAGAGTTCAAGATATCTATCTTCCAAGGACTTATAATCCTCTGTGAAACACGTATACCTAGTTTCTCCCATGGGTATCTCTTTCAGTCTTAAGTATCTCAAATTAAACTAGTATTTCAGCTCAACAACTCATTCCATCAGAGCGTTCATCATGAACACTGAACATAATGGCCACCTTTTCCTTTAGTCCTCACTTTTCATTTTCCCAGGTGCTTAGGAAATGTTTTTTGAAATTTTGATCAGTGTTTATAAAATAAATACTTTATCTGCAGTCAGGTCAACATAATCCAATTCTACACATTCTCTTGTATCTCCTGGGATATAAAGTTTCATAAACTCAAAAGTCAAAATTATGGATCTGAAATGCACACTTCACTTATTTTTTCAAGCCACACACACTTCATATGTACAGAAGCGTCTTAGCAAAACTATAAATATGCATTTTGATTGGTCAAGATTCAAGCTACAGATCCGTGATTCAGAATTCAATGTTAGAAAGGCATTAAAGATTTTAATGTCACTATAATAATCTATTTTGACCTTTTGTGCAAAATCCACTCCAAAATTTCATTTTCTAATTCCTGGATCAAGACCGTTACAGCTGGTCATCCAGAGCACATACAGAAGCTCTCTGCAGTCAGGTCCAACAGGTCTGGGGTCCCTCTTAGCTTGGCTTTGCAATTGAAACTTCAGCCTTGATTCAATATGCTCCAAGCATATTGAGCCTGCCAACTTTTAAATCTGAGCCATTTCATCATTATTCAGCTCTCTGAATTATCTTGAACTTGCTAATCTAACTGTTTTAATTGCAGTCCACAGACCAGCCATAGCTGAAACCTTTTAACAGCATGTGGACAGACAGGAACATTTACTAGGTCAAACTTCCCTTGTACCAATAAAACAGCTTTTCATTCACTTTTTCACTGAGTACCTGTTGCTGTATTGACATTTGGCTTCCAATATCACTTTTGCCCTCACGACCTCACCTATAGTCTCCATGAGAGCATTCACTGAGCACATGTTCACTGTTTCGTTGCAGAGTTCCTAATGTTCCTTATAAAATTTGTCCTCCCTCTCAGACCCCTTTAATTTCAATTTTCACCTCTCTTTGAACTTTGGCTAAAAAAAAATTTCTTTGTGCAAACAACTTGAACTTCTACAAATAATCCTCAGGAAGCAATATATTTAAAGCCTCCTCTGTTCAATTGATGAATAAACTTTTAATTCATCCAGGTACATGCACCCCTTACCCATATTTAGGATAGTGCTGGCTGTTGGACTCAACACAAAGGCTACAATGATACCAAGACTGGTTTCAGTACTGGGAGATGAGACCAGGTAACTCCCTCTCTCCCCTCCACTCAGCAGTATGTTTCTGGTACAGATACAACCAGGAGCATAAACTCCAAATCACAAGGAATTAGGATTTTTTTGTTGTTGTTGTTTGGTTTTTTGTTCTGTTTTTGCTTGATTTCGTTTTTTAGTCAAAGGACTCCATACTTTTCAAATTTCATGGATACCTACATGATTTTTCTCTGAAAAAAAAAAAAAAACCAAAACATAATTACAAGTCAACCTTAAAATTCCTAATATTTCTTTCGTAATATATTTCCAATTAGGTTGGTAATTGATCACACACATTACTCTGTGTGTGCAAATACTCTGAGATGGAGATTCAGAATTTGAGCTGTCCTAGTTATCTTTACCAAAATGGATCACATAGTACTGCTACGTGTAGATTGGATTCTCATACCCTAATAAACGTAGTTGATAATTTTCAATTTCTCAGACAGAGATAACATTTTACAGTGACATAGTAAATAAAATGCATTAAGGAGACCTAAAGAACTTTAATTCTTTATTTCATTAGGATGAGCTGACATTTTGTGTTCACCAGATGAAACGTAGCAAAGATGCATGTTGCTTTCTCCACACCCAACAACTGCACAATCATGAACGCCTGTAGGCAGAATACACACTGCCAGGTCATTTGAGACTCATTTCATTGCTTTGTAATTCTTTGTACCTTAGGTGCAAAAAGTAATAGTAAACCCTACAATAATAATAATAATTAAAACTGTATCCTGAGGTGAAAACTTACATACTGATTAGAATGGAAAGGCCAGTAAAAGCTGGGGATTCAGTTTGGGTCTGCAACCAGCCCTGGACTGACCTTGGACAAACTGAGAAGCACAAAGGCTGACGCAGACTGAATTAAGCGCTCACCAAAACACTCAGAGCTCCTGAAGGCAGACCGGAGATGACTGTTTCACCCTCTATATGCATACCTCGGCCTGACAGATTTGTTCTTGCAGACTCATGAGTAACGAGTGTTCAATCAAAGATATTTCTAAATAACAAATAAAGCAACGTGCAATGGGAAGTTTCTTCTTTTTACATTCCAACAGCAGAGGGATTAGTACAGGCAATGAACTCTGGGAATGATCGTCATTCTCCCCCTTATAATACAATTGTCTTGTTAAACGCCAGAAAATGAAATCTGTACTCTCGAAAACTGGGTTTTGACAGCTCTGCTGTTGACAGACTAATGCAGTCTTCGCTGTGATGTGCCTGGATGACAGATTGCTTATTTTTCCTTTTTAAAATATGTTTTTACTCGTGTGATAAAGAATATGTTATTTCCATAGATAGCTTTAAAATGACTTTTACCACAATGTCACCTAAATGGATGCTTGGGAGGGATCCTTCCATTACACTTGGGGATTAGACAATTTCCTACAATTCAAGCTAAGGCTCCCCTTGGCCGAGGAACAAAAGGCCATGTCACCCCATCCTCCCCTGTCGCTTCCCCACTGTGGTTTGAAGGCGGCTGTGTCAGTCACATACCCCGGCGGCCCCTGCCTGGTGCTGGTGCAGGGTGACCTGCAAGTACCGCTGCTGCAAGAAAGCAGTCACGGAGACCTACACCATTTTAAGAGCAGCGCTGGAGAAAAAGGAGAAATCAAAGACTTGAAGGACAGTGTGCAAAGCACAGTATTTCAACCTTGCTCTTGAAAGTACTGGTGTCCCTGTGGTGATGGTCACACCTGGCACAGGCAGGCTTCAAAAGGCATTGAGTTAATCCCCCACCCACTCTGTTCTGCAGTAAAGTCCCAAAGCGGATATTCGCTGTGATATAGATACAGAAGGATATGTAGAAGGAAATGTCAGACAACGAGAAAAACTTTTTTTTTTTAAAAATATGAGCACCACTGAGCAATGCAAATGTACAATTTACAGATACACAAACCAAAGGAAAAATATTAATAAGACAATAACTTATTACAAAATAAATAATGAAAATTCATATGCCAGAAGCACGGGGTGAACAAAAATATGCAGGAACACCAAGTACAGTACTGAAGGCTTGATATGAATATGAAATGTGGTTTTTTTTTAATCATAGAACACCAACGTGTTTAATTATACATGGAAAAAAACACTGTTCCAAGAATCTCACACAGGAAAATTGGCTAGTCAGGACACGTAAATTACATGACCAGACTCAGTGATAGACAAGGGGCAGTTTGAAACTCTCTGAACCTCATTTGCCTAGTCAGTAAACTGCGTACGCACTTCCATACCTTGGAACACGAGAGAATTACCAAATCCGTGGCTGGCACTTTAAGATATAGCTCCAGTACTTCTAATGATCTGGCTGAAGCTATATTAAGCTTTTCAGATCAAAAATGATATATGCAGTAAGCATATTAATATTAAAAAATACATTTTCAAAGCCTGAAGTTATGTTAAGTTTATGTCATATCAATGACTACATGACATTTCCATTATTGGATGGATTTTTCCTCCAGCAATTACCTAGGCCAATACAACACATGCCTGTATGTGCAAGATAGATCACACACCAAAGCAAATAACCAGAATTAAATTACATTCTGTTAATTATCACCTTGCAAAGCTTTGGGACATGTTGACATCCCAGAATATGAAAAATAAAAACCATTATTTTATATTTCTCATCATCCTTTATATTAATGTTCAGCACTCCGGAATAAAAAGATACTTTCAAGACTAAAGGCCATCTGAAAACTATCATATATAAAAATAATAGAAATACAGAAGGGGAAGATGAGGCTTTCTAAGGGACTAATATAACTCACAGAAAGAGAAGATTACTAATCATTACCTGGCAATAGAGTTATAACTTTCTGTATCTCAAGGCCATTTTACACCGGTCTGCTGCTTTCACTGTCACATGATAATTACAAGAACTAACAGTATGAGAGCGATGACTATGCAGGTTTTAAACTATGACCTTTCAATTGCAAATATTCTATACATATATATATACACACACTTGTAATTCTTCTTCCTCTGTTCCTCTCTATATATACACACCTGAAATTCTCATCTAGCTTCAGTTGCCTACTTTTAATCTAATCTAACTAGCTTCCGTTTCTAGATAACACACTGGTCATCTATAGGGTGTTTCAGAGGTTTTCCATGAACTTACCACGGGCAACCTATCTCATAGTGAGATTAGTCAGATTCTGAAAATAGCTCACTCTCCATTATTTAGAGAGGGAGCAGACCACTATCTTAGATTAGATGCTACACTATCAGACAGCAAAAATTAGATGAGTTGAATCCCACCCAGGCCTTTTCCCCAAGCTGTGAGCTAACATCAGTGTTTCTATCTAAAAGAGGAAAACAGAAAACAAACATTACATTATTATCTATTTTGCTATGGTTCACACATGTGATTAGATAAATAATCCTCTCCTATCTATTTGGATGATATCAGACTACACCAATACCTGATGGATCAGTAGGCTACTCACCACACTGTAGAAACTGGAAGTATCTATCATTAAAAAGCTTCAGCTGAGCTAATCTTCCAACCTATTTAAATACAAGCTGTGTGAAGCACATTTGAAAAATAAACCCAAAACAAACCCATGCATTTTACAACTCAAAATAAGATTGTATCCTTAAAGTACTGTCTTAGCTACAGACCAGCTCAAGTGGCAGTAAGCCAACAGTAGTTTCAAAGGAAAGAATCCATATCATTTCAGTAGATGATAGATATAGACCACACACTTTCTAATATACCTGCAAATTGGATCCTATTTCCAACAGAAGTGGAGAAACTAAGGCACCACAAACCTCATACACAAGCAAATGTAACTCACCTACTGTTGACTTAATATCCTATAGGGTTATTCCATGACTCCTAGTTTTCCCTGAACTGTGAGTAGTGAAATAGGTACTAGGGACAGTCAGTGCAAGTTCTATATTTCTGTCAAATTGCATGTCCACATGTATTCATGACAGCTAGGCAATAGCATATGCTTTAGAATTTCACAGCTACAGATAGTACAGAGATGAAAACACAATTGCTAATCAGTGCTGTGACTAGCCAGCAAGATGTGTATTGCACTGGAGGCTGGAATGAGGAGAAGCCAAATTCTCTTTCACCTTTGGGGGAAAAAAAAAAACCACAAAAACAACAACAACAAAAGACTTGAATTCAAAATGTGGCAGGTTGTGAAGAAGAATTAGCAGTTACCTAACATAGAAATCAACTCATGCATCAGACAATAAGCTATTCAAGAAAGAAACAACCTGATAAGAAAACATTCAGACTCTTCCCATATGTTACTGAAACCCAGAAAACACTAATGGGTTTTAGCACTTTTTTACTTATATTTACAACAAAGTTCAGAGAAGAGGAGGAGAACAGAAGCATGACAAGATGAGACTTCAGGGTGAAACTTGTCTGTCACAGAATAGGTATTTAACAGGACATGATCTTACACCCTCTCAGTGGTGGACCCTCATCTGGATCAGGTAGATTGCCATACCTCCTGTGATTGTTCAGGAGCTTTCAGGATCAGAAGGGATTTTGAGTGAGTAGGAGGATAACTGAGGTTTGCAGAAAATTGGTTGCTTCTAGAAAGATTATATTGAGGCCATATCTAGACCCAACTAATTCTTCATATGTACCTTGAGATGTGCACTTTTGCTTTATCCACACATCTTGAATTGCAACTATACCTTTTTCAGTCATGAGAGACACAATCTCATCCTACTTATCTGACATGGTTATGCAAACATTGTCCCAGCTGTGTCTCCTATCAACTTAGTGTTCTGCCATACATCTGCCTACCTCATTTCTGTTGCATCAAATGTAAACTATTAATCTTTGCTTTTCATGGCATATTTTCAACCTCTCTACCTGTCGTGACTCTGGCATTTGCCCTGTCAAAAATGTCAAACTACTCTGGCCATAGCCTTATACTTTTCAAACAAGCACATTATTGCTTTATCCCATGTCACTCATTCATGCCTGCGAGCATTCCATTTCTTCCTCTTTCTAATCTCTACCTTATAACTTTTTGCCTACAAGAAAGAATAGCAATAATTATGTACCTGGTAGATTGAAACTGCCACCTATGATGCTGATGAACACTTTCTGGCAGTCCATCACCTGTGCTAGCGTGTTTTTTCCCCTCAGAAACTTAACTGCAAACTCTTTGGAGTAGGCACAGTCTATATTATTAGCTGTTCTTCACAGTGGGATCTAGTATGGTCCATGAATATTTGGAAGAAACCAGAAAGATTGCTTATGCATCAACCACAAAATGTATTTCAACACTTGATCATCACAGATGATGACAATAGTTAGGGAATATATACTATCAGATCTCAGTTCTTAATATTCTAAGGAGTCCCAGGATGGGCTGATAAAATATAAATCAACTAACTCTGGTTTGCAGATGCACGTGACAAAGTTCTTCCTGAAAACATGACAAGGAATTAGTCTTTTTACATTGACCAACCAGTGCTACCCACTTCTCACAAACACCACACCGAAAAAGAGGCAAAAATCATACTGACACTACTGAAACAGAAAAGAAATCCAGCTGTCCATGGAACTATTCACGCTATGTTTGACTTGCAACAGATTGCCAGTTAAATCTGTCCACTGTTGCTGCATAGACTTGGGTCTGAAGGGCAGTTTAATAAAAGAAATACCCTGTCCAAAGTGGTACAAGTTCAATTTCAGGCCTGTCAGCCTCAGTGTTCTAGTAAAAATCAAAATCTGTCAAGGTAATGCTTCAAACCTGCAGAAATTAGATGTATTACTTTGATAGAACTACACTGCATTACATGATTGGAGGATATGCCTGTACATTGAGGATATTCTGGAATTATGCTGTGATCAGATCCAAGGCTTTCATTCATCTGCTACAAGGTACTCCTGTACATCAACCACTATCACCTGAAAGTGGTAACGTCTCTTGTTTTGCAGGTTTCTTATCAACAGTCTGCATTTGCCCATCGGCTTTGAAATGGTTTCATCGCACTTTTCAAGCACAGAAATGAATGTCTCCAGACTAATGTTGCTGTTTATCAGTGTTGCTTGGCTTGCAGGCCATCTGGTTCTTCAATCTAACTGGGATCAAATTAGCTGTTGATAATATGGTTGTAAATAAACTGAAAACTGCTGAATAGCTGTTTATCACATGTGTGCACAGCTTGATCTGCTGGAAAGTCTTAATACAAGATCTTCCAGAGAAACTTCTCAGAGTAGTTTTTACATCAGTGAACCTTAAATAACTGCAATTATGAATGTGCCTTTGAGAGTGCAGCCACAAGTTCATACAAGCAGGAGACTTCACTAGCTTCATAGAAATGTCTGTGGGGAAAACTGGTCATGAACCAGTCCTCTGCAGTAATGAAATGGTGTCCTTTGAACACAAGCCACACTAAGCTGGCACACACATAGTGAGTCTCAGGCTCTGAGCTAACATGACAGCACCGATGTAGCCTAGAGGTTAGAGTCCCTGATTTCCTGTGATGGTCAGAAGCAACTGGCCACTTCCTTCCCCAAGGAACCTTACCCTTCTGACCAACCAATTTGGCCATCTAGTTTTGCACCAACCATCAGCTGGTGTAAATATCCTGTTATGACCTCAATCACTGCACGTACTCTGAGTTGGGTTTGGAGGTTTTGAAGAGAGGTGGTACTTTTTGGAATGACAGAAACATTGGACAAAAAGTAAACCCACTTTTAAAAATTATAAACTCAGCATTTTTCTTCCCATCCTTCATCTGGCTTGGCATGATTTCTGCACCAAACGCTTAGCTTTCTTTGTCCTTACAGTACAGAGTTCAGGTGATGACTCTATGAATAGAACTCTCAACAGCCTCTCCCATCAGCTGCAGACCCAACACCACAAGTTATTTCATCATTAATTAGCAAACTATTAAATTCTCCAGAATTACAGTACAATTGCCCATATTCTCAGCTTCAAACCATTAAGAACCTTTTCTTCTCTTCTGCTTTTTACCTGAACAGGGAAAAAAAATGCATCTCTTACCAAACTCATCCTATCTGTGGTCTGAGTGCTCATCAAACACCTGGAGCAGTTATAGCTGTGTTCCTGGAATTATTCTTATACACGCCTTTCTTTTCTCTGTTTCCAGTGATGGAGCAGGAAATTTTCTAAATATTTTCTAAATATTTTCCCTTTTAATCAACTATGATCAAGCTTTATTTTGGCTTCCCCTTTATTTATTTTCATTAGAATTCCCAGCATGCTGTGCCTCTACTGTTCAATATTTATTTAAAAAAAAAAACAAAAAAACAAAGCAAAAAACAAACAAACAAAAAAACCACAGTTAAAACACCTTAATATTTCTTTTGATGGGGATTTCAGTAGCTGAATGTTGTACTGCCACTGTTTCAGATACTGTATCCTTGCTAAAAGCAGCAGCCCAAAAAAAAATTGAGAAAAATTCCAAAATTATAAACTCTTGAAAACTAGGGACTTGCAACACAAACTTTAGGATAATCTAAAAACATGATGCCAGAATTTATGTACAGCCACAAACACAGATTATAATCACCCAGCTCAGCCCAGCTAAATTAAACTGAATGTCTAATGAGCGATATGTATGTAATATAAATCAATATAAGATTCTCCAAATGAACATATAACATGAGAAAAAAATGTGGAAAAGTAGTTAAAATAATCTGGGTTTGTTTTCTCCAAAATACTTGCCAAGAAACACACATACTGCAAATCGATTTCTGTGTCATTCCCAGTCCAATTCTTGAGCTGGTCAAACCAGGTCAGAACATGCTACATCCTATTAATATGAGATGACCTCTCACAAAGCTCCTCTCTGGTTTATGTGCACCTTCACATACCAGCTGTATCAGAAAATACTCTATGTGTGGTTTTACTTACAGTTATGACACGTAGCTCCCGTGTAGCCTGTATCATTACAATCACAGTAAAAGGTGGTCCAGGACTGAGAGCATTTTCCTCCGTGTTCACAGTAGTTGGGTAAACATCTAATTGGAAACAGTTTAAAAAAAAAATCCAATTAATTATAAACATTTCCGTAAAAATAGTATGCTGGAAAAAAAGAAAATTATAAACCCGTCTCACTTCCTCATTCAGGCAAGAGTTTCCTTGAGCTGAATCACTGTATAGTACCCAAAATAATTACTTATTCCTCTGACCTGTGATTCACTTCAAATGCAAGCACAAGCTGAAGACAACAGCCTTTAACGTATCCAGCAAATAGGTAAAGATCACTCAATAAAACTTTCTACTTGTCCTCCACTTCTTGGAAATAAAGTGTCACAAACTTTCTGAGCACAGAGAAGGATAACAGGTGAAAACCCTACAGAAATATCTTTTCAAGGGAGAATCCCCTGTTCTCTGATTAAACAGGCATGATTGTTATCAAAATTAGGCTGAATTATATTTGTGTTAACATAAACAGCATGAAAATCTCAGAAGTGAGAGGGAAAATATGCTTCAATTATGAATTCTGTACTCTCTCTCATTTCAGCTGGTATGCCTCTAAAGTATTATTGTGAAGCAAATTATTAAAAGAAGAAAGAGACAGCAGCATGTAGTTTGGGAAGTGAACAGAAACAAAAGCTGTGGGAGATAAATTCAGTCACCAGGACAAGAAGTGAATGCTGATCTGAACTACTTTGGTAGTTCACACGCAGGCAGTGCAGTGGAGTTACACCAGTCTAAATGGAAACAGAGCTTGTTCTATTGTTTGCCTTTTCTTCTTTTCTTTTCCTTTCCCCCCCCTCACTCCCCCCCCCNGTATGTTTGACTTCTGAAAAATGAATAACTTGTTTATACCCCTGATTCAATTGCGAGGAGTGGGTGGATAGAAAGCAGGCAATCAATTTCTCTCTTACACATCAGCACTCCATTAGGCTTTGCTGCAAATCGAGTTTCAAAACCCTTTTTATGGCCCAGATCTTTCAGTGGTGTTAGTGGTGAAGTCACTGTTTCTACCTGGATTTGTACTAGCAGAAGACATAGTTTTATTGTAGTTCATCTCATCCTTAGGAAAAGTTTTTGCATTTAAGTGTGCATATTGCTGTTAGCTATGGCTTTCAGTCTGAATGTTCTAGAATCCTTACAATGAAAACATATTTCATGCATACAGGCATAAAGCCTGCATGTCACTAACGGCCATTGTTTTCACCAGCCTGCCAAGCCCCACCAGCCAAGCATTCTTCAGGTTATTTGAGTCCAAGGCTGCTTAGAGCTGCCAAACATTGACAACCCAAAGAGGCCTGTTTATGTGCATTGAGGTTTATGAGACTAACTTCTCATCCTCCACATACTGTGTGCACGTATGTGCATACATACATATATACTCTTCCTTGCAAGCGCGAGTCTGAGATTTGTCCTAGAATTCAGGTTTGCTTAATTGCTATTAAATTATTTTATTGCACATAAAATTATAAAGATCACATAAAAATTAATATGAAAAATTATTTCATTTTATTAATGCTTACTCATTTATTATAGCCATTATTTATTAGAGTATTAGAGACATAAGGAAATCAAGAAGAAAGTATGTTATTTATAACTATCCATAACATCTGTTAAACCAATTATAAGATATATTGGTCTTATAAAAATCTTTGTTATGGCTTCTATTAATCATTGAACTCCTGATTCAAACTGAGGAAAGAGAATGAGAACCACATATCTGGTTCTCCAGCTCACCAAGAAGCTTTTTTCAGTGTTGTTGGGAGCATCTTGGCTCTAAAATAAGAAAGAAACAAAGGAGAAGGCCAGTTCCAGTGACAGCCCAGCCAGCCTCTCTGCCACTACATCCACTCAAGGAAATGGTGAAGAGAGACTTAGAGGGTTTGAGTCAATGCTGAAGAAAGTGAGAGCAGCCTACAGGAAAGCACAAATGGGTCTGGCTGGTACGTGAGCAGCACCCAATGATGCTTTGCAGTACCACGACAGCTGCTTCCAACCAGCAACTGCCCAGTAGCTTCATCCCACAGGCTGTTCAACAGCTCTATGGTGATATATATGAATTTTGCCTATAAAAGCCAATTTGCTCAAATCTGGGCTCTGGTCATTCCTGCCCTTGCCCTCAGCATATTGTCTTTGCTTCTACCTGCCATTTGGTGATAAACATTCATTTATGTCACCTGTACCACAGCAGTAGTTACATTCACATCACAGGGGTGCTGGTGACATGAAACATCTCATTATATGATAATAACTCTGTTATTATTATAATTTACATGATCAGAATAATGGACAAATATACTTTTTGCTTATTTTAAGCTACTTTTTTTTTTAATTAACCCCATGCAGTAGAGCTAATTACTAGTAATTTGTGGTTTGTCAAAGGTCCATAGCTGAGGCTCAGCCAAATTTATTCCCTTAAAACAGTTTCCTTTTAAAGGCTTTACAAAGTTGAAGGTCACTTCTCATTTCTACTTGTCTTACAAATGCAGACATTTTTTATTCCTCCTAACAATGCACAAAATGCAAGTTGAACGAGCCATGTAAGCTTTTAATGATATTCATAAATTCAGAATTAAACCTTTTTTATTCCTTAGTCTGTTTGCTTTAATTAGCACCAACTGCATTGATCTTGGTTTTGGTGAGATAACTAACCTTTCTAAGAGCTTATGAAACAAATTTCTTAGCAACTCTAATAATTACCATAATCCCATTCTAGCTGAGCAGTTGTGTCTTCATTAGAAGCAAAATTTAGCCTAATTGTCAGAGAACTCAAAATTAAGAAATAGTTATGATTAAAATTAATCAACACATGGATAAATCACAGGTTGTTCCATTTGCTAATTGTCCTAGATACTCATGTTGAAGGATTTAAATACATATAATTTAAAATATAAATTAATATTTGCATTCTTGTGGAATCAAGAAATTTTAGCAAAAAACACAGTGGTATCACAGAAGGTTTCATAGACAAAAAATTTGCAGCATGCAGCCCCTGACCTATTTGCAACTGAAATGAACAAACGGATCAACTGAATTTTTGCGAGTATCATAATTGGGACACCTTGAAATGTAATGATTTGCCTAAGACAGTTTGTGACAGATGAGGGACTCTGATCTTCTGGATTCCAGATTAATTCATAGAATATATCACGTTGAATGAATCTTATAAAAAATAAATGAAGCAAATAAAATTTTCCCTCCTTCGGCCAAGCTGGAAAACACACACCTTAACCATCTAAGTGAGCAATATGCAGAGCCTGCACAAAAGCATTCGCTGTCCTTAGATGAAACATTCACCTCCAAAACTGTATGTGTGCTTCCTTTGAATTCAAATGACAAACTGCACAGACATTAGAGGGCAAAATTTGGCCCTTTGATAGGAATGATGAAGAAATAACAATGACAAAATTACTTGAGTGGGAAGGCTGAAGGAGTTCTACACATTTGATGTTACACTTGACTGGAAATAAACCCGGTACTTTCAACAAGCAACTCTCAGATTTTGTTATAGTCAGCACAACACATCCCGCCTGCACCACTCTCTATTTTTCCTAAATAGATAGAGGACAAAAAAAAAAAAAAAAGGAACTATCAGAGAGTGAAAGAAAAGGAACACATGCTCTCAATATTAAGAATACCAATATGCATCGTTTTGAGACAATCACCACATCCCTAAAACTCAACAGTGCCATAATGAGAAAAAATATGAAAGGTAAAAGATTTTTGTATCAAGAAAATATTTGCCTAAAAATTATCTGAAATTAATTTTATTTCACTCTGTTTTCCCTTTGAAGAGTTGCAGTTATTTCATGTATAATTAACAAAGTATAACATTAACAGAGATGACTTCCTATAGTATAGCACAAATGCATGATGAAACTTGTGGTGCTACTAGAACAGCCTGTACTTTGCTCCAGTAAAGGTGTCTTTCCACTAAGCTCAACAGGCTGAGGAGAACTGAAACAGCACAGATTTTTGCCTGCTCTACTGAGCCATAAATCTTGACAGGTTGAAAGAGTTGGGGCTGTTCAGTCTGGAAAAGAGAAGGCTCCGGGGAGACCTTAAAGCAGCCTTTGAGTACCTAAAGGGGGGCTAACAGGAGAGATGAGGAGGTGCTCTATCAGGGAGTGGAGTGATGGGACATGGGGGAACTGTTTTAAACAGAAAGAGGGGAGATTTTTATTAGAGGAAGAAATGTGAGGGTGCTGACACGGTGGAACAGGTTGTGGATTTCCCATTCCTGGAAGTGTTAAAGACCAGGCTGGATGGGGCTTTGAGGAACCTGGTCTAGTGGGAGGTGTCCCTGCCCATGGCAGGGGGGTTGGAACTCGATGATGCTTGAGGTCCTTTCCAACCCAAATCATTCTATGATTCCATGATTCTCTATTTTTGGATACAAGAAATCAGTTCGAGGGGAGACCAGAGAAGTATTTGGAAGAGCAAGGGAAGGGATATCCACCAATGTTACTACAGAGACAAAGTGTAACTGCTTCAACGGTTTACACCAAGATGAAAACAAACGAAGATCAGAGAGCACTAGAAAAGAAAGTACCACATTCCATTCTTATTTTCCTCTGGATGTCCATTTGTGGCAAAATAGTGGGCTACGTCTCCTTAAATAAAGGGAGAAATGAGAACTACCAGAACCAGAGGGAGTAAGGGAGAAAGAGTGAGTAAAAATAATATTAAGACTCCTCACATGAATCACATTGCCTTTCTTTTATCTTGGTTTCAGGCAGTTTACTAATACAAGCTACAGCAGCTTAACATTCTCTAGATTTTTGGTTTTCCTCAGCACACATTCCCTCCTCATTACCACAGTTCCCAACTTCTCTCTTTTCTTGTAATTGCAAACAACTGACCAAAAACTTTTTAAAAAAGTATCGTGCCATATTTATTCTTTTTTAAGCCATCTATATTTTCTTCCCATAATTTATTATAAGAAATCATGAAATACAAAAAGAACAAGAATAAAATGAATAAAGACAATTCCTCTTTTCCATTCTGGAAGTCATTTACTCTATCACACTTAATAGATAAATAAATAAAAAATATTTTTTCACAAAGGTATTTTTTTATTCTTTCTGAGATCTGCAAAACATGATGACTAAACTTCTAAAATGTCCTATAATTTCCATTATTGGCCATCTTGAGTCTTGGACTCTGCACTTGTATACCACTGTGAGATGAACATTAAGAAAACCTGAATGTTAATATGAACTGCCTTCAGGCATGTGGCTGGGACAGAACTGTGGGAGGAGGTTGTGCTGGGACTGGCATGAGTGAAGGGAAAGAGACTGTTACCTATGCCTTAGATAAAAGGCACGGTTTTTTAAGGTTTGATCGCTTTGTTGTTAGAACACCTACATTTTTAATAGAGGTAATGTGCTGACAGTTTGGCTTGGCATCAGCAGAAAGGATTTCATATAAATAAATTTGAAAATGAAAAAAGGGAAACAAATAAACCATCCTGTACAGACAGCTGTTCCATTTAGAATTCATCATTTTACAAAGCAAAAGCAGAAAAGCCATCTGTGAAAATCAAACAAACAAGGACAGGATATTATATGCTACACACATCCCTGCAGTTGGCCTTTCATTTACCATGGGTTTGCACATCCCATGACTTTTTACTCTAAAGGAATAGCAATGGAGGTGAGCTCTCTTCATGTTCCCCCCAGAAATTCAACTCAACATTCAAGCTGGATTCAAAAAGCCACCTAATTAGACCCCTACCAACCTTCAAACCGCCCTCTTTCTCCACAGGGGTCTTACCCTGGGCAAGTCTCCTCTTCAGCACGAGTGGGATGTCCCCCCACTTACTGTCAGAGACAAAAAAACTAATGATGTGCATCTCCAGCATCTTTGCACATGTACAGGCCATTGCAGATATAGGATGGAGTTCACCTGTCTTGAGCCAGTTTTGTAGTTTCCCCTTACAGCATTTACTAAACACATTTTAAAGGACCAGATCAGTACTGCTCTTAGTTATTTTGCACTGACATCAGGCAAATGAGATTTGAATTCAGCACCATTTTTATGCTTCACATGAAAATAAACAAATTAGCAAACTTATTTGGAAAAGAACCAGACTAAATCACAACACGATCAGTCTTCCAATTCATATGTGGAGGATGAGTCTGAAGAGTATGTCTTTATTTTGCTGTGAAACCGTGCTTCTAAAGACCAGCAAACCCTTCATAGTCCTGGATCTTTGCTTTCTACAGATGGTCTTGTATGTATGAAACAAAGTCAGACCTAAAATAGCCTTAAAATTAAGGCAGGGCAGGCAAAACCAACTCATGGCATTGTACAAATAACCTGAGCTTTCTTTTGCATCCATATTAAAGAAATAGAAAGGACAAAATTTCCCCTCTTCAGAGGTAGCATCTTCCACTGTGATTGCCTATTTTTACAGAGATTGTTTTGTACAAATTCTTGTTTTACAATTACCCCAGACCAAGGTGATCTAACAGTGCAAAGCTCATATACCAGTCCAAGAGCAAGGAATTCTTCTACATGATTTTATTATTTTTTCATTTTCAGTCAGCCCTTAAGCTATCACAGAGAGAAGCTCTGTCATTACCTGCATTATCCAGCTAAGTTTAAACATTGGAATAGACAGGAGAAAACAGGGGGATGGTCTTTAGAACTTCAGGAATTTTAATTCTGACACCCAAGTTTTGGATGCCAGCTGTTTTAGATTTTTTAAAATCTTGGTCATCTTTTCTGTATCTTGCTCTTCCACCCTAAAACTTGAATGATATTAAGGGGGTTTCCAAGCCTCACACTCCAAAATGAGCTACCTGCAGTTGTTTAATTACATTAATTAGCATGTCTAATTTGTGATGTAGGTGCATAATTTCGGGAAAGACCCAAGGGGTTCTTCATTATCACATAACATCATGCATTCCTCTATTTCTAATACTATTTTTCTAGTGGATATTGATCTTTACACGGGATTAAGTAATTAAAATAACTTTTTCACCTTTTCCTTTCCAACCATGTACCACAGTTTGGATTTAAGATATTTTCCTCCCATTTCCACATCATTATTTCCATTGTTTTGGTTTGGTTTTGGTACAGAAAAAGAAGAAAAAGATAAATTCTGAAAGGATAATTTGATAAAAAATGGAAGAGGCATTTCTAACAATATTGTAATTTTTGCTGCACAAAAACCAAAACAAATTGTCAGTGTTTTGCAAAGTACCAACAGAAGCATGTGAAAGGAAAACTTTTTGAAAACTTGTCCATAATTTCCCTAATATTAGAAACTGAAAGGAGACATGAAGCTTCATTGCAGCCTGTGTTATTTGTAATCATGTTCACCACAGCCTATGTTTGAAGCACAAAAAAAAAGACAAAAGGTGAGGGGGAAAATAATCACACAGACTGAAGTTATCTTTTTAAGGTGACAAAAAAACCCAAGGTACTATAACCTGGATTATCAGATCCTTACCACCAGCCAGGACAGGCCCTCCTATATGTAGTATTTAATGGAAAAGTTCTTGAAAATGATCCAGGTATTCTAGTATCTGCAGGTGTGCAGTTTATATACTTTATTTTGTCTTATTATGGAAATATATATTCAAATCTACTTTGGGATTTACCCCAAATCAGAAATATTTTAAAAGAGAGTAGATGACATCACTTCTCATGTCTTCAACTGGTACCAGTTTTTCATCACTATCCAAATTCAAGAAGTGTGATCTAAAAACGTCCAACTTGTTGCTATAAATTAAATCAAGAATGGAGAATTCCAAAGGACTTTTCAAAATAAGAAAATAGTCTGTAATATAATATAATTGTCATTTGTGCAGGAAAGATATTATATACTGAAAACAGCAGTACTACAGAGAATTAAAAATGGATGTCAAATTCTAGAGTTCGTTTTTGTTGTTTGGGGTTTTTTTTTGGTTTTGCTTTAATTTTGTCTGCAATGCAGTGCAGGTATTTTTGTGGGGGTGAATGCAATATCAAGTGTTTGCTTTTTCAATCCCAGCCTGGGACTGTAATAAATAAAATTAAAACTCACTGGGCATAATTAGCCAGGATATTTTCTCATTTGCATGGCCAACTTTGGAGGAAAAAAAAAAAAATCATATAAAGTTTGGCTTCTGCTGCAGGGCATAGATTAAATCTTAGAGGAGATTTGGGAAATGCAAAAAGAGACTGTGTTTTCATCAGTTTATCCTAACACCCTTCACCTGCAATAGTAATTAATTTCCCAAAGGCCCATTTTGACAGTACAACACATGAAGCAATGTTAAATTCAGCACTAAAAGGAAAAAAGTAAGAAATAATAATAATTTTTTACAAGTTAAAACTGATAGCAAAATCTAATGGAATCTACAAAAGAAGTAGGTATAAAGAAAATTTAAAAGGTCAGTTCTATTTAGCAAGAAAAAAGAATACTTTAAGCTAATTTGTTTAGAAAATGTTATGAAGAATTTTCACAGATAAAACATGGGTAGGGATAAAAGGACAGGGACTCAGGATGCTATTTGTGCTCCATAACTCAAGTAGTACAGGGAAGCAAACTCATGAATCAACTCAGTATGCTTCTCCCTAATGAGGTAAGCTGTTAACGCCAATCCCATTGCAGTGATTATTATGTATACCACATGCTGCTCTCTCCATTTGTATTTGCTAGGAGAATTGGAATATGCAGATGAATCTTGTTTTAATAAGGATGGCAATATCACTGTGTGCTTGTGTCTGCCCACTGATGCTACAGAGATGAAACACTGCCAGGATTCATAAGAAAATACCTGAGGTCAGTTTTGCGTTCCTCATTGCAGGTCTCTGGAATTCCCAGGATGTCCTGCCAGATGCACCATCCGTCCATCTGCCAAGGTGGACTCAGCATGAATCTTTTTTCTTTTTTCCTTCACCCCTCCCCCAGACCACTTATGGGAACTGAAGTTCCCAGCGTTGCCCTTGACAAGTACTGTCAGGATTTGCTATAGTGAGGGCAGGGTGCCAGCCAAGTAAAAATAGGACAACCTAGTCAAGGCTTCATCAGCACAAAATCAACATGAGCTACAGCAATCAGATTAAAGTACCCTAGTAGTTGTAGACAGGGAGAGCAATTAATGCATTTATCTATGTATTCATGCGAATCCAAGCCTAAAGGAAAGCAGACTCTGACTACCCTCATAGTTCTTTTATGAATAATTACAGGTTTAACACATAAATGGCCTTCTTAATCCCAAGACTACCTAGTCCAATATACACCAGCACAATTTGCATATAAAATTTGTGAGAATATAACAATGGGTGCACGAGACCATGTTTCTTCATTTGTCTTAGCCCTACCTCTATCCAGGTAAACTTTGCCACCAACAAGTCAATTTCAAGCTATTTTAGCCCTGGCAGGAATAGAAGAATTTTACGAAATTTCAGGCTCCTTAACAGAGTTTTCTCTGTCATTGGTCTTCGTAGAAACCACATCCTTTGTGATGGGAGTTGAGGAGTTCAAAAGCATCAATGTACCCAATGTCACCACTAAGGATGTGTCTCAAGAAGATGTGCCACAAAACCCTGGTTGAAGCAACTCTTTGTCTAGCACCATCTTGAGGGGTGAAGAAGATTATTTCCATGAGAGGTGTCAAGGCAGAGGAAAAGGAGGCCAGTTTTCCCCTTAAGACAGCTGTTCGGCACAAGCTATCCCAACAGCAATGTCTCCTATGGGCTTCTCTTTACAGAGCTGGGAGGAATTGGTATGGGAAACTACACCGGATTTTGTGTACATGCAGAGCGCAAGAACATCTGGAAATGGAAGTTTCTTCTCTGTGACTAACGTTGCAAGGCAGTTTGTTCCACTGCATGTAAGAAGTGGACGAGATTAATCAACTCATGCCTTCAGGCTGCAGGCAACACTGCAGACCTCACTGCTGTATTCCAAGGGGTCCATCTGCTGTAAGAGCAGACAGCCTGGCTCAGCGCAAAGGGAGCATCTGTGCCGCGTGATCAAGGGCTGGAAATCCACAGTGTTTCTGGACTGCGGTTTAATCATTTTCTGGCACATTTTCCTAATATCCATGGTAACTCTTGAGCTGCAATGTCTCTTGAGCACACATTCCTGCATCTATTCTCTGAACAGGTTGCCAACAACAGCAAACAACCAACTCAGCTTCAGGACTGAAGCTAGTATTTCTAGACCCAAAATTTGGCATTCCAGCCAATTGCTGAATGGGAAACCCCAGAGCTTCTCAACAGTTAGGCCAAGTTCTCAGCATCTGTATATTTGTTTTCCTATCCATTTCATTTATTTTTAAATGAGAGGCTGCCTGAATTTCCCCCAGGCTATGCTTTCCATTGTTTGCCCACATACAGACAGACCCACATCCCTGCTATTCCACTGCCACAGAAGAGGAGAAAACACAGTACACAAAGTATTAATACTTAGCAAAATTCAGATTCCAAGGTATTTTGAGATTAGCACAGCTATGACAAAATGTATTTTGGTTTTGAACAATAGAGGTACATAGAGCTTCCCACAACTGAAAGAAGGTTTTTAAAACAGTAACAAACTTGGGCTTCCCAGTTCTAAGATTATCACCTGCCTCCAGACTTCAGTTCAGATCAACAGCATCTCCTCCAATTTCCTTATGCTGGCAGGGTCATGGCAAAGATGTTGATTAAATAAGTTTAAGAGCATACCACTGAACACTTTGCCAGCTTCCAACAATCTGTTGCTTATGGAGATGTGCACCTTGCTGTCTTTTTCCTTTATATTTGACCTCTACAGTAACTAAAAGCATCCTATTTTATGCTGTGTAAGATTTGCATTTGTGGAAAACAGCAATTTGTTGTTTATTATTCACCTCCTTCACGCTGCTCCTCATTGCGCATCCATGCCTAGCTCACTCTTCTCCCAGCTGAAGAGTTGTGAAGAGTTGTAGCCTATTTAATCTCTCCTTGTAGAGAACAGTTTGTGGCATGCAAAAGAACACAATGTCAGTTTTAGAAACAGCCACAAGGCCTGAATGACAGACTCTTAAAGTCAGAGCTGCACACAGCACCACCTTTGAGTGGCCCAGAGAGGATGTACTTCTTGGAAAGCGCTGATCAGGCCAAGGTTAAGGTCAGTAAATACATCCAACCGGATTTACATTTCATCTTTTAGCAACTGCAATAGAGGTTGTGAAGGAATCAACACAGAGTTGTTAGCTTGATTCACCAAGGGCAAGATGTTCCCATGGTTATCCAGTGCCTCATTCCCCACCTCCTCCTAACAGCTTGCAAATTTCTCACCCTCATTTTGACCACATTTAAACGAGAGACAAGACACCTCAACTCCAAGAAGCCACAAGATCTTATGAAAATAGAGAGCAAAGAAGAAGAGAATCAAGTTACTGTTCAACAAAGAAAAATTCAGAAATGCACAGCCTGAGCTGAACCATCATTCTAGGCATTGTGGAATCCACAAAGAAGAAAATCCCAAGAAAAAACAGAGCAATAAATTCTGCCATCACAGAGCTTCACCCTGCAGTTCTAAAATTCATCGTACATTTTTAGATGCAAAAAGCAAATCAGGGAAGTAACAAATGCATAGAAGGTGTTGCTCCTTCTCCCCCATTTCCTCACACTCCAAACTTAACAAATACATCCTGGGCTAAAAAAAAAGTCACTAAGCTATACCTATGGACTACATACTCCATACTCCCTGCCACAGCACTGCCTTAGATTGTCTGAGCTTTCTCACAGGTGTGAGAAATCCTGAGCTGAATTCCTGGAAGATATTTCCCAGCTTTTGTCTTGTTTTGTTGTTTGTTTTTGTTTGTTTGTTTTGTTTTTTTTTTTTTTTTTCCTTAAGCACTGTTATTGTTGTCGGCATTTCAGAACCCCTAAAGCAAGAACAAGACACAGCTGTTCCAGCTGGAAGAGAAGCCTGAGGAAACACAACAGAATTGCACAGAGCTGGAGGGAACTCAGAAGATCACTTAGTCCATGCTCACACCCCAAGGCAGGATCACCCTTTACCTGTGTTTGTTATTTCTCCCAGACTCGACTCATCTAATCTTTTCTGAAATCTTTCCAGTGACAGAGACTTGACAGTTTCCTCAGGCAGCCTATGCTATGGCTGCTCCCCTATACATCCTGGTCAGAAAAGATGATTATTCCCCTTTTGCGCTGCAGCAGCCTTTTAGCATGTGAAGACCATTAAGCTGCCTCCCCTCAGCAATTTCTTCTGATTAAAAAAAAACAGAACTTAATCAATCTTTCTTTGCAGGGGATGTTTTCTAGACCTGTTTTGTCTCTTTTCGTATAGACAGGGCCACTCAAAAACCAGTTTAGATTCTGAACACATATATAGAGAACAGAAATTTCAAAGCACAACTGCTAATGAACCTAGAACAGCTAAACACCAAGTGGCAGACCTGGCTAGTGCTTACTTCATGTTTACCCACCTGTTCTGCTCACTAGCTCTGATTTGTATTTCAAAATTTGTAGAGTTGCCAGTTACCCCAAAATTCAAAACGAAGGCCGTAGATGCTAAAAGCTTGGTGTTTTCATACTTGTGCTATGGCTCAGAGTTCCTGCTCAGATCACAAGAATGATCTGGGGAATACAATACTACTTTGCAGGGCTTGTGGAGCAGACACAGCTTTTATATGAATAGGCTGGGGATGCCTCTCCTTGCCCAGGATGTGTCACCTAAGGAAAACACGTAGGTACCGTACAAGGGGATGGCAAATCAGAGACAACGTGATATGCAGCAATGGGAACATAGTGATGCTGGCAATGCAGCTGTGGGCTGGAAACAAGCAGTGTCTTAATAAGAGATAGTGCTGCCTAGCCTTCTTCCATCATAGGGACAAGTTCAGATTGCCATGTTCAACTCTAGACTGTATAACATCTTAAAACCCTACTAAAAGCACAGAAGACATGACTTTTCTGTGTGTTATCTGCTAATCCCAGCTCTCAGATACGTCTTGAACAGCCTTCTCAGCCAGGGCCAGCGCAGCTACTGAGTGTCTTCATTCACAGGATTGCTCAGGCTGCAAGGAGCCTCTGGAGATCTCCAGCAAAAAAACCCTAACCTTGCTCAAGTCAGGGTCAGCAACAGGGTCAAGTTTGCTCGTGTCTCCAAAAGCATCTTCACTTGACACTGTCTCCCCAGCCACTAAATGGAAAGAAGACAAAACTCTGACTATTTCCATGGACACCCCTTTTTTTGTGTGTGTGTGTGTATTCTCTGATAGCTCAGCTAGTGACAGGGCATTTATTTCCCAAAAAAACAGTTGCTTAACAATGGAAATAACAAATACAGGGAGACAGAAGGCATTCATGTTAAGTGAACTTGAATATGCATGTAGTTAAAATACTAGCAATGGGATATGATGGCTTAGTCATCATGAGATATTAAGCCTTAGTCCCTCAGATGACTCCGTGGAAAGTAATGGAGGCTCATCCCTTTATACAGGGAATCCCAGGATATGTGTGGGTGTGTATGTGTATAATGTGCTTACACAACTAGGTTCTCTCGCTGAAACATACTCCAAAACTCTCTCTCAAAAACTACACCAATAGTAGCTGCACTTTATCATCTTTCAAAAGAAAATTAATAACTCTTTTTCTAAGAGTGGGCACAAGTTGCAGGGAGCTCTTTAACCACTGCTTTCAGAGCCCAGGTCTGAATGATATTGGCCTACAAGCCTGTAACAAATAAACTGCTTTCTAAATAGAGGCGCATTCCTCAAAAGAGGATTTTTAACTTAGGTAACTAAGACAAATGTCCCATTTACATGTTAATTAAGCTACACAATTCACACATGTTAAAATTACAAAAACGTGCTATACAGTGCACACAGCAATAAATCTTATAATTAAGAAAGGAGAGATTACATTTATCAGAGAAGATAATTTTACAGAGTTTTAAAACTCCTTATATAGAGAGAATGAGCAGCTGCATACTGCACTCCTGGAGCCAGACCCCAACTTTCCCGCAATCCAGAGCACTAGTTGACCTCTGGTGACCAGCTGAATTACAGTGACTGGAAGTGTCAGACATTTCGCGCAATTGGAACAAGATATGAGAACACATTCAAGAGTACACCATGCAGGCAAGACAGCAATACAGTCTTTGAATTCAAATATCCTGTTCTCCAAAATTTTCCATCTATAGTTTGTTGCAAAATAATTAGGCTATAATAAAAACTTACAGAACCTAAAATTTTCAAAAATGCTTAGGAGGAATACACTCCTTGAATAATTTCATTTCCAGTCTTTCCCCAGTTTGTCCACTGAGTTGGGATCAATTGTTTTGACAAAATAACACAAAGAATTCACCTCTTGTCTGTGTTTTCTTTATTTATTTTCTTTGAATTTCATCCCTCTTTCCAACTATCCTTGCTGCTATGATCATTTCTGACTTCAGTACTGCACCAGCACTTCACTTTGAGCAATATTTGTAACTTCTTAAAATGGGCTTTGTAGATTTAACTTCTCTCAAGATTGTGTTCCAGATGTGTAAAATGTGTATTATGATTTGGACCAAAAAAAAAAAAAAAAAAAATCCTTTCTTCTTCCCTGCAAAGCAGCTTTACGCTGTTATTAGAGGTGCCAGCCAGGGAGAGCACTGGGTCTTTCACTGAATGAGAAAGCTGTAATCTCCACATCACCAGCAAGGCTCGCACCCTTCCATGGCAAAGAGAATTTCAGAACTCTGGTTCAACATTTTCTCATGCCACACACAGGCTTCTCTATTCCCCATTGGGGAACCTCCCACTGTCACACCATCTCCAGCCATAAGAGAATCACTTTTGCCAACTACAAATTGAATCCTTTTATTTTTATTTTTTATTACTTTTTTTTAAATCTACCTTGCTTTTGTGACCATATATACTATATGACCAATGTAGTTGTACCTACTATATGATTTTAACTACTATAGATCATATCAAATATAGATCATATATATATAACCTAGATCATATAGTACAGACACATAAATTTAAGGTTGTCCAGAGAACTGCCTTGAAAGATAGTGCTTTAATCTTCCCTAGAACTCATACAAATTTTGTTTACATATGTGATATATTCAAGACAATAACTATGTAAAGCGGTACCATTCCTACTATGCTTGGACCCTTGCTCTAAGTAATTGTACAGTATGATCACAGACTGATGCTTGTCATCCATGGAATACTGAAGATAGGGAAGATGCTTGCAGTAGGTACTGCAGATTTACACTGTAGTGGCAATGGCCAGGTGACAATGAAGGCACTGGGGAAGTCCCATGTACCTCTGCTTCCTAACAGAAGACTTATCTTCTCTTTCAAAATACAAATATACAAGTTGCCTCTGAATGATACTCTTGATCTTAAAGAACCTGTTTTTCCAAGAAAACAGCAAAATACTTTATTTCTCTTCATTCTCAGGAAAGTTTACATTATACTTTCTTTTATTAAATCAGCTGCACCTTACCAATTCTGCCTACCATTTCAGGCACACCAAGCATGAAATTCATATCCCCCTCTATTCAGTCACCTTAAAAAATGGAAACAGGTTAGATCAGCAGAGTCAGTATTTTCTCTGTACAGGTTAACAAACATGAGCATCAAAGATGACCGCAAAGGTCTCACTCAATAGAGGTTTTGCCCACTTCTCAACAGACTTCAGCTCCAGCAGGCTGATCCCTCCTAGAGTAAGCAATAATGGATATCGGCCTTTATCTCTAATTCTCTAAGCAACTTGTCTGAAAAAAATAGGTTAAATGCTTAAGCTTCTAATGCATTTTGAAAATATCCCTACTACTCTCTTAATTATCTGAAGCACATGAGATTTCCCACTGTTCCATTTCCATTTTTCAGAACTTTGATTTTTTTTAAAAAAAAGAACAAACCGTTGTCCATTATTCCACCATTATTCCATGTGCTAACTTCAAAGTACACATTTGTAGAAATAATTCAGAAATATTTTGACACTAAAAGTCCATAGGAAGCAAAGGAGAAATTATTAAATACTCAAAAAAAACCCAAAACCAACCAACCAACCAAAACCCTGTTTACTTATTTCTTCTACTTTCTATGAGGAAGTTTGGATTTTCTGTCAGGTTTCAGCTTAGGAGGGATTCAGATCAATATTTAAAATGAAATGTGTCTCTGGAAGATACAGACATATCATCATTATATTGTCTTACTGAATGGGCAGTATGTCACATGAGGTGTGCCATATCTTCATTATAAATGTGCTGTGCTATAATGGGTAACAAGAAAAATTGTAAATGATCTACTTAAGCAGAAACAGCTAGTATATTAAGGGGATGACATATTCTGATGAATCAAATAATTTTTCCTTCTTTTTCATTCCCCTCTAAAACTTCAAAGCAATCAAATGTTGTTTATGCATAAAATTTAATCCTTTCACCAATCTGTAGTTTGATTGAATTTGCATACTCTATTTCCTACAAGTCAATGTGAAGAGAGCCTTGTGTAATTGAAACCATTTCCCATCCAGTCTTCCTATCTTTGCTGTAATATTTTCTATTAGTAGCTCTATTATGCCTAATATCCATAATGTTGGCAGATTAGAATTTTCACTTAATGCAACCTGTATTTATAAACCACTAGGATGAAAAAAAGAACAAATACAAGAAAGAGGAAACAATAATTACCTGTCTTTGATGCCACACAGATCAATGTGTAAATCACTAAAATTCCCCAGGGAGCCTTGCTGAACTGAAATGAGGTCCTTGGGCTGGTTATCAATAAAGATGAGCCTCATACAGCCTTGAAAAGCAGTAATGGGATTTAAACATTGGGAATCGGTAAAATTGTCAGGGCACCCTGTGGGAAAAAGAGAAGGGGCAGAGAAAAATATTGGAATGTTCATCTATTTCAGCTGGGATTTTCTGATGCAAGAACTTGGAGACTCATTATACCAAGTGTTTTCATTCTTTGTCCAACACAACTTTCAGTATTATAAATACTTCAATAAGAAAAAAAAATAATATTTTTTTCTTTTTTTAAAAGAGAAAAAAAGAGAAATAACAGCCACTGGAAATATCAGAGTACATGGATTTCACATGTACTATGCAAAATCAAACTCTGGCTTTTTCCATCTTTAAACTCCACAGTTGATAACAACTGACTCCCCTCAAAAAAGCTGTGGAAATAGTAAAACCATCATGGGTTAAACTCTGCTTCTGAAGCAATCCATAGAGTAAAAGGATGAAATTCTGTGGACAGCAAACAAGAAAAACACTTGCATCTGATCTTCCTCAGTATTTGTCTGGCTGTAAGAACCCAAGCCTCCTGTGTGTCCACCTTAGTGCTATATCCAGAGGGTTCATTGAGATCAGAGCCTCATCGTAATAAGCACTACACAGAAATTTATTAGATAAAAAGACAGTTGATGGCACTCCCTTTATCTAAATTAATTCCTACAGTCCAAAAAGCAGAAAGTAGTATTTTTCAAGACTGCTTTTTCCATGTTCAAAATTGAGCCAAACTTAAATTCATTTCCAAGAGAGCACAGTATCTATGTACCTTTGTAGATCTGAGCCATACGTCAATTAAGTTCTGAAGTCTAAAGTCACCGAGTCTGATCAGGATAGTGATATCTACAGGAATATTACTAATATTAATAATCCTCAAGACTTTTAATTAGCAAAACCACTTGTGGCTAATACAGCTTTGTAGCTTTTGCTCATTTTGCCAGCTACATGTAGGTACCCATTGGCTACTGCTACCAGTAGTCCACTTTTACAGCTCTGGTAGTAGTTCTACTCTTTCTCTGTCAGGGTTGGCCAAGACTCTTCAATCTTTTTATAGTGCTGCATGCACTGCAACTCAGTAAGGGGTCCAAAATAAGTTATTACAACAATTGCTCTTAGTTGCAGAATACGTCTGGGGAGACCTCAAAGCTCAGCACCTGTCCTGCATCTGTCTGAAACAACCTACCTCCAAAATAGTAGCTGTTGCCAGAGTAGATCCTTGAGACAGTGGTTGCATGGCTAGCGGTGGCAGCATTGTTATCCAGTGTCAGGGTAATGCGATGTCTTCTGGCATTGATGTTAACAGAATGCCAAAGCCCATCATGGAGATTGGTACCTGGCAAAATCAAGTACAAAGAGTGAAAAAAGGGCTGCAGAAGGCAACTGTGTTCTTCAAACATCTTTATGCTTCCAACTTGAGAACGCAAACATACAGATGACTCTAAAACAGGGAAAACTTAGCAGCTGAAAAGAACTCATTACCTCTGGGGAAAAAAAAAAATTAAATAAAATACTGGTATAGAAGAAAAGGCCCAAGGAAGAGAAAACTTCTGAGAGTATTTAAGTAGGTCATCTCACGTTTTAATCTAACCTGCTTCTGGCACTTCAGGCACTCAGCAAGCTAGCAGGACCCTTTGCCTTTCTGTTAGCAGTTATTACCATTTTGTGGGTGTTGACGTCTTACTTTCAGTCTGTTGGAAAATGCTTGTAGCTCACAGGAGCACTCAGAGAAGATCTCTGTTGAGCTTCTGGTACTAAATACGTGCCTGAGGTTGCAAAGGATTAGATCACTGAAATGAGGTGGTCATACCCTGTCTCAGGCTCTAACATTAAATGTGACATTCCAGTAGATGTCAGTAGGATTTGTGTTTCTTAAAATGCTTCAGCACTAATTAAGCACAGTCTTTTTGATGGATGTACCGAGTCTATATTGGATTTTGACATAGGTCTTGTGAGAGCTGTGATTGTTGCTCTGACCAGGAGCCTATGAAGGAAGGTACATGAGATATTATGGTACTGGGGAGTCTCTTTCTCTTCTAGACACTTGTGCGAACTGGAAAATAATCTCTCCGTTTCCTTATTCTGAAAATCAGTGTTGCATCTCATGGTTCTTGAAGTAGCACCTACACAGCTTCAAAGACACTCCACATCCTCTGTTCTGACAGCCAAGAAAATCAGTGGGCAAGCTCCTGAGCTCACATGCAGTGGTGCAGATCAAAAGTAGCATAATTACAGTTCAAAATATGCTGCTGTCAGGCTGGAGTCACTGAGACCAGGCACAGACAACTAGTATTTACTCCTCTCCCTAAACATACTTTTCACTGACTTAGCTTTCAGAAGAAACAAATGAGCACTAAGTGACACAAAGAGGTGTGAGAATAGTTAAAAAAAAAAATAAATAAAAACCCCAAAAGTGGGTATTATGTATATGAAAAGCCAATTCAATATGAATTTGAAAATGAGACAATTTCCTCAGTAACGGCTGTCTATGTATGCACAATTTCCACAGAATAAGAGGCTGTTTTCCCAGCAAAAATAGGTGATTTTTTTTCAACAAGAACAAGTCCATTTTGAAGTGGAATATGTTGTTGAATTTTAAAAAGATGTCAAAACAAAATATATGCCATTTGGGGCAAATATAGGTCCATTCTTGAGCAGTGAGTACCTGACATCTGCAGAACGTGGCACTTGGAACTTCTAGATATATATATATATATTTATATATATATATAACTTCTAATAGTTAGTTTAGCCATGTTTTGGATAGCACAAAAGGCTGGGCTCAGGTTCACGATTTCAGAACTATGTAAAACCAAATACACCCAAACAAATATTGACATTGTTTCAACTTCGTCAACAATTTAATTGGGACTGCAACATAGGCTGGATATTCATTTTTCAGCATTTAATTGCAGCAAGCTAAGGCTGTAGCAATATACATGAATAAGGATGGATGCAGGGCTGGCTCATTTTCTATTGTAAAGGGGAATGAAACATGCGCATATGGAACAGCTCCGCTTTGACAACTCTGTCAGATTTTATCTCTGCTTCTTTTAATAGACACATCTGCCCTCTTTTAGTCTGTACTGGGAATATTTTAATATTACATATCTTAAACAGCTGCTTTATTAGAAAATACTATTATTATTATTTAGCTCCATCCGAGTTCCATCAGTCTATTACTCATCAACCTTTGGAAACTGAGTATTCAACCTATGCAGAAAATTAATTTCCCTGTTTCTCCCCCAGTATGGCTGCACATCAGTAAGGCATGTGCAGGAGCCCTGAGCTAAGAACACTTCTGTCTGGGCTGCTAGCATAGCTTATATAGGTCACACTGGGATAGCAAGTGGACCTCTGCTGTACAATCTGAAATTGATTCCCTCTTGTCTCTGCATAGCTGTTCTGTTAAGTGTTTACAAGCAATTTCCCCTGAATTTTAGGCGAGAGAGGCAACCCCATTTCACTTTCTTGGAGCTATAGTCAGAGGAAGAAAATCACCTCTGGGGTAGCTGTAACTCGTGCTGGGAAATGGCGCAGCAGTTGAGCTCGCTCTCAGCTTACAATCTGAGGAAACAAGGTCTTCATGCAACCTGACTGAGGAAAATTTAGTGTGTCTGCTCAAGAACACCAATGCTAACCTAATTGTCCGGTACACCAAGTCTCAGGTTGCCATCTTACCATGCTTAAACCTACCTCAAGCTGTACAGAGTGGTTCTACCACTGCAAAGCATGAGAAAATTTGAAAAGAGAAAGGAAAATTGGGTACTTCCTTGTTTCAGCATCCTTTCATCCTGTGGGGTTGGACCATTGTATTTTAAAGGGGGACAGATGAGAGTAAACAAAACTAAAGTACCTTCATTGATTTCGACTGGGTTCTCTGTCTCTTTCTGAATTAGTAGTGTCAACATCCCACTATGAAGGTAAATCAAGAGAGGACCCGAATTTTCAGACAATTCAGTGAACAGAAGTAAGCCGTCTTTATTCCACGTTCGAAACTGGAAGCTGACTGACAAACCATCAATTTGAGGAGTGCCAGGTAGTAGCAAGTAGCTTCGACTGGTGCTGACAAAGGTGATAGGAACAATTTGTGGTTCTGAACAGGAAAAGGTCACATTCCCCTGCAAATAGTAAAAACAAATGTCATCAAAATGACAATTTTTTTTTTTTTTGGTCATTCCAAAACATCCATAGTTAAATAAGTTCATTGGATTTCTAGTGGCCCTCAAGGCTGAAATAGGTATTGTTATTCAGACATAAATATTTGGAACTCATTATAAAATGTATCTGTCCTTTCTGGGAAAACACATCTGACCTCAGTATTTTACTTTAACCCCAAAGTGTACATGGGGGCAGATCAAAAATAACAACCTCAATTCTTAGAATGTCCAAACATTCATATCAAGACCATGCCTAGGTACAAAAAGACTCATTTGGTAGTTCAGGCAGACCATCTCCATGTGACCACATCTGCTTTGTGTTTCCCAGTACCTCCTATTTCAAACTCAAGTTTAGCATTAAATGAATAAAATCAAACATTTGGATCTATGTTGACCTCAGGAACTGCCACTGAAGCCCTAGCAAATCCACTTGAACCTTCATGTGTTGTGGGATGTGATACAAATGTCCTCCATTGGCTCTGCACTGATGGAACTACAGAGGTTTGAACAAGGCACACTGGAAGTGAAAAAACAAAGCATCCTCCAATGCACAGGGATATAACCAAGGACACTAGTTTTATTCTAAATATAAATCAAAATGTAGCCATTAGTGACAGTACTTTTTTGCCCATTTATACCAACACTACACAACCTAGAGTAAAAACTTTTTCAAATACTTGAATTTACTATACGTAGTGAAACATAAGACAAATTTCCTGGGTTTATTTCAAATATTCAATATATAACTTGCAGTAGCAGCACTGGTTATGTTTTCATTTACTCAGTGACACAGTTCTGTGCTACCCCAAATGATAAAAGTCAACTTAATAATAATTACAACACAAATAATTATTTTTTTTTTCTGAAATTATTTCAAAATTCATAAAAAAATGCAAAGAAAAAGACACTTGGGTACAGTACCTATAGTGGGATGAAACAATAGTGAGATTTCCTGGACAGTTGTAGGTATCATGGTTTCCAGGAGGCATTTTGAGGAATTATTAAAACATCACACATGTAGCAAGCATGGCGAAACCCAACACCATTTCAATGCCAAAATAAGTTAATCACCTCAGTCATCCAGTCCTAAAATCAATGGTGCTATTTGCTCAGAAGAGCAGCACATTTACTCAAAGCAGTTAGCAGAACCTGTACCAGTATGTATCACTGTAGTTTGCAGATGAAGTGACTCCACCGCTTTGTTCAGTCAATGTAGATTACCCAATCAGGTCATTCAAGCCATATAATAATACCTTAACAATATATAAAGCCAGGACACATTTAAGGAGCTGTGTCTTTCAAAGCCACTCCAGGACATTGTTGCAGCCAGCTTGCTTTGAACTAAGCTGCTTTGTAAAATACCAACTGGAATCCAATAAAAGCATCAAAGTTAAAAGCTTTCTCCATGGTATTCTCATCAGAGAATGGTACCTTGCACTAAGAGGATCATTATAATGAACTGCACTTGATAGATGTCTAGGATGTTCCACAGTGTTAGGGGAATTCCTCTCTGAAATCTCAACTGATGGGACTGTTTCCTACCACTTTCAAATGTCTTTCTATTGTTTATTTTAAAATGGAAAAGAAACAAAAGTGCCAGAAAGAGAACGAGTTATCACTGGATGAAACAGCCCTTGATGGATATATATCTATATCAAGGTTTTTATGTATTCCCTGGCCTGTTAGGCATAGAATATTACATACCAGATTTAGCAATCACCAAAGGTGTCCATGGGTACATCATGTTAGACTGAGTTTTGAGTTATAACCAAAAGTTTATCCAAACTCACCTGAACATTAGTCAGGTGGGAAGAATAAAAATTTGCTTTCAACCTTTAAAATGTTTCTACTACCTGCTGGTTTTTGCCTGCATAAGAGATGCCACATGCCTTTTTTGTGAGTGTTATTATTGTTGTTACATTTCCACCTCTGTTTTCAGCTGAATTCATGACAAATTACACAAAATAAAGGCAGTCAACTTCAGTGATATATATGAATATGGTTAACTTTCTCCAGATTTTTCTAAAGGTTTAGACATTTAAAATGGCAATGACAAATTTTCTTTGGAGTTTTAGATGTTTGCAGTGATTCAAGTAACTCCACACAAACTAGTAAGACATTTACAAATCTTATACATGCATAACACCAGGGCTTGGAGGAAAGTTCAAGCCTTATTTGAGTCTGCACTCAAGTATCTAAAATTTCCTTCGCTGGCAGTGGGAGGCTGTATCAAAATGTAAGCCTTTAGAGGGGAGGATTTGCAACATTTAGACAGGATTTTTGTCGCATGCTCTTTGCAGATTTTACCAACTAGCATAACAACCTATGCCTAGACTGACTTAACAGTGCCAGAGAAGATGAATGCTAAGATGGAAAAAAAGTGTTCATCGTGCAAATTTTCAGACAACCTTAAAATAAGCCAGTAAAGACCCTGACTAGTAAATATTCTTTCCAGTGTTTGCAGCAGCACCAATAGCAAAGTATCCCTGATGCATACGCACGGGCCCAAATATAAGGTCAAATTTCCGTCTGCTTTTGATATGAGGTTCTCAGCACATGCAAGTAGTCCTGAGTTCATGGATTGGTGTGACTCAGCAACACTCTCACATCATTCATACTAGCTAGTAATGCATGCCATCTGGAACCTGCACAAAAGTCTTGTTCTGGGATAGTAGTTGCAAAGATTGCTGACTGAACCCATGGCCAATGCTGGAACATATGGGCAGCATCTATGCTTCTCCTCCCATACTTAACCAGGTGAGACTTCAGGCCTTGTAGCCTCTCCATTGACTAAACTGATGGAGGCCACGAGAAAAAGCAGGTGGAAAAATATAAAGGTGGTGCTTCAGTATTTTCTGTATGTAGGATTAAAGGTACATTTGGAGGATAGAAAAGAGTCTTGCTTGCCTTTTGAGAACTTAAGTCTGTTGAACTGGGTCGTTTAGGAGAGAAACACCTTCCCAAAGCAGAATTCCAGAGCAAAAACAGATGTAGTTAATACACATTAACAATAGTTGCTGACTGACCAACTCTGTATAGCTTCCTAGAGACAATAACATGAAAATTTGGAAAAGCAATACACAATGGGTACTTTGAAGAATGTCCATCCACTGAAGTGGGTTAGGTTCCCATTATTAAAAAAATGTAAAATTTGCTCTGAATGTTATTGTCAGAAAAATTATTCCAGCAGGTCCAAGTCAGAAAAGTAAACAGCTCCCTCTAAACCTGCATCTGATCAAAAGCGTTTTGCTTTAATTGGCAGCAGTTCTGTAATTCTCCAGGGTACATGCAGGACTTTTGGCAGACACTTGATTTCATAATTGAACCCAGTTTAACTGAAAAGTAAAAGCTCATTGGCTAGGAAATGGGATAAGAAGAGTCTAATCCCCAGAGGAAATAAAGGAGACACTCAGCTCTTCCCAGATGCTGGAAACTCCAGCTATCACGTGGCATTTGATAACTCCAGCGAGCCCGGTGTCTCCGGACGGATTAATGACTCCTCTAACAAGAGATGAAATCTTTCCAAAAGAGTTCTCACTGTTCTTACAAGAGGAACCTTCTGAACCTAATTTCAAATCTGCAATTTGTTCACTGGCTGCCATGATGCTTGTCCCAAGTCAAGAGTGCAATTGTCCCAGATTTCTGCAGGCGCAGTACTGCTGCAGAGGTGGTTCTTTTTCAAGTAAGATGTTGAATGAACAGACGATAGTATGTTACAGCATGTTAAGGAAGAATCAGAGCCTTTCCAATTTAAAGGAGAACGGAATAATGCAGTTGCTAAGTGATGAAAGTGGATTACATAGAAGATCCTCTGAGCCATAAGCCTCATCCAAAACCGACTGGAGTCTTTCCAGTGACTTCTGCAGGGGTTCAATAAAACCTACACAACTTTAATGAATTGTTTCAGTCTTTTCTGGCTTTACTTCACCTAGTATTATGTACCGTTGAATGGTGACAAAAGACTGGTGCTACATTCAGGGAAATTGGTGAAGAGTTTCTTATACATCCTTTTCACTCTTACAAATTACTAATCAAAAGTAATATGTACTTGGGAAATTATTCAAATTGACAGCTGAACCAAAATCCTCAACATTTAGCCTACGAAAGGATACAGGCCAAGATCACAGCTTGAACAGGAAGAACAATAAATGAGTATTTCTGGGCACTCATACCACCTGTGGGTTAGAGAGTCTAATGGGCACTTACTTTCCTCATTAATCACTCTATGGATACTATCCAATAAAACAGATACCTTGCTTTCTGCAGGGGATTAGAAAGGAAGATTTCATATGACAGGTAAGGGGACTAAATTCCCAGGCCTGGCTGAGATACAAATGTGATTAAACCGGCAAGAGTATCTCCAGCTTGGAAATTGGGGAGCTACTTCTAGCGTGAAGAGACTGAAGCTGGATTCACAAAGAGAGTAACAGAGGAAAAAGGTGACCTTTGGTGCAGTTTTAAAAGGATAAGACGAAAGATTGTCATTCAACTCTGAACAAGTGGATTTTAAGAAAGGGGGAGGTCCCTTCAAATCCTCTTTTTAAATTAACTATCTCAGGCAGAGCAGATGTCAGGAGACAGACCCCCATAGACTCCAAGTGCTTCTCAAATCAAGATATTGCTAAGCACTGAATGAAAAGTAAATCAAAGTGAGATACCACCTCCAGCCTACTGATGTACTGATGCAAACTGTCTTCAAACAGCATGCAGGAGCACCAAGACACATGGTGTTACCTGAGTTAGTACTAGTCCACCGAGTGTAACTGCCCTATCCTCATTCACTCACGTCAATAAAAGGCTAATTGTTTATCACATTGACTTAAACTGTTTGCATTACGATAATCTTACTATGTGGAAAAACTAGCATTTAATAAAATAGAAAGCTTCCAAAAAAAATGAAAAAATGTGACCGTGACAGAATCAGGCATGAAATGCTTGGCTAGACATTTCTGGATGTTCTTTATCTCAGACTCCTAAGCTGACTATGTTGCTGGCCAGAAATGGAACAAAGGATTTTATTATTTTTCTGTCCATACTAACTGTACATTATTGTTTCATTATGTGGTACAATAGCTAAGAGTTGCTGGCAAAAGATGGGAGTAAACGTAGAGCTAATTTGGAAAAATCATACATAATTTTGCTCAGAGAGACAAGAAAAGGCAAAAAAAAGAGCACAAGAGGAAACAGACACACAAAAAGTATAGACCACTTAATATCTTCCCTTCTTTGAACAACGAGGAGGAATGAAGCCAGCCTTCTAAATTCATCTTGCCAGCAGTGAGTAAGATAGATGTCTTAGATCAAACTGGCAAATTAGCACAATTCAAGCCCAATTTTTGTTCCAATTCAGGGTAAACTGATCTACAGCTTATTAGGTTTTTCTACCTGGAACAAAATACAGCAAGAAGGAGGGTCTTTTTATTATTTTTATTATGATGATGCAAACAGAGCCACATCTACCTTAAAATAGAAGAATTGCTTTCTATGTACTTTTATCAGGTTTTTAAAAATGCATTTATTATTTTTCTTTACTAGTTTTTCCACTTTCAAATTGCAATCATCTGTATATCATACCCCAGCAGCAGCCTAGATGGTTGGTGTGAGCTGCACACACTCCGGTCTCCTGTGACAGGGTCAGCTTGCCCCTTTTGGTTATGCTGGGTAGACAAGCAGTTTCCAGGGCCTTGGCAACTGGAATAAGACCTTAGAAAAAGACATTTAAACCTTGGCTTTTCAGCAAACTACATTTTCCCCTATTTTCCTTATTCCCTGCTAACTCCTATGACAATAATTAGCCATCTCTCTTCCTCTCCTATAGGGAATAACAGCCTTATCACCTCCTGCCTTGAAACATCCTCCTTTGCTCAGCAGGTACTAACCACCCTATTCACTCAATTTGACTACCCAGATAATGTAATAAATTAAACTCTGAAAAGTTGTTTCTAACCTGTAATTTGCTGAAGGCAATGACTCTCAAAAAGGCCTTGTTTGCCCAAAAATGTGTCAATTTTTTTTCTGCATATGTCAACTAATCTTGTAAAAAAATATGATCTCCCTCCCTGAAGGACTTCTTTTGCTTGAGGTCATCCCAAGTATCAAAATCCTAACACAAAGGACTTTCTCTTATATCAAGAAAATAAAAGTTTATTAGTGGAGCTACATGCTGGATTAAGTATTTAGAGACTGAAAGTCTTCAGAATTGTAGACAGTCAAATGAAATAAATGGGAAAACTGTAATTTAAATAGACTTTATTTCAGGACCTTGATCAAGGTGACATAATTTCTTTCAAAACAAACCTTTTATACCATTTAGAGGTAATAAAATGGGGCCTTAAAATAATGCTATTTACATAGAGTTCTTTTCTGTTCCACACAGCAGGTAGCATGTAAGGGAGACCCAGAAAGCCCACAGGACCAAAAAAAAAGACCACGCCAAAATGCTATTTTTACAGGAACCAAATATTTCTGGAACCTGCATTCATCTGCCTCATCTAAAAAACAGCAAGTTCAGTTCTCTTTTTAATGTGCAAGTCTGACTCACACTTTCATTAAATAATTAGATAAAACTTTTTATTTTTAATAAATTAAACATAGTGCTATAGGATAACATGAAAATGTCACTAAATAGTTGCAACATTTTTTATTTATGGTACTTATAGTCTGATTGCAGTGCAAAAACCAATGAAAACTAAAAAATAATAAAAGATAGATCTAGGTCTTGCTTCTCTAAACCTTGGTAGAGGCCTTCACAGATCACCAGCCTGATATTCACAGATCCATAACACTTGCAATAGCACTTTAGTAGGAGACATGCCTAGACAAGTAAGCTCTTCTCAAGATGAGGGTATCTAAAATCTGCTTAATAAAATAGTGTGCTTGGATTCCCTATAAAGGGAATGAATTATTAGTTTACATTTTCCTGTCACTAGGTATCTTTCCTTCCTCTTTGATGCTGGCAATTGGTTATCTCTCTGAGACACTACAGTGATGCATTTACATGTCACCACATCCCTTGCTGTGCTGAATTGTCACTCCCAGATTCAACATGGCAGGCCGACGTAAAAATTCAAGCATATCTGAGAGCTGACAACTTCTGCCTTCCAAATATCCTGCACTCCTCTCAAGTCAGTGCCAGATTTGCTCTGCAAAATAAAAATGCAGCTCCATTCCCTATTAGTAGAAGGAACAGAAGGGAAAGAGGGATAGAGTGTTCCTAAATTTCAATGAATAGATAGGGCGGAGCACTGAGAAGATCAAACACTATCTTTTCACAACCTCTTAATTTCTTCAGCTAACAGCTTCTTATTTTGGCATCACAAATCAGTGACACAGAAGAAGACTTAAGACCCCAGGCACAGGTTACATCAGAGCAGTTTCTAAAGGTGCAACCTGAATGCAGCAGTAGGAAAACGCTGGTGTCCAGGGTAATATAACTGTTGTCAGTACGCTATGGTTATTTTTCTCTTAACTACTCCCGCAGCATTAAGCAATTATCAACAAATTTATCTTCCTAGAGCTTGTCCCACATCTTTCTCCACCTACATACGCTCTTAACAAGCATAAAATCCTTCAATGAGAGCTTCACCACCCCAGATATCAACAGGTGAAATATCCTATGAAGGATAATTCCCCTTCTGCTTCTTGTGAATGTGGCTCCTACTAGAGTATTTTCCTGCCACTAATTACTTGCTCAGCAAGTGCAAGTAACTGCTGTAAAATTTCTCATAACGGGCAGTCTGCTGTTTTGTGCTGAGAAGACAGCTAGTAAATAGGGCAGAACTTTAGACTATTATTTGCAGAGATTTCCCAAGGCTCCAGCCCTATGACCATGACAGTGGTAATTACAGAAATTTGATTTCTTGTAACCTCTTGTAATTAAAACGAGTAATTGCTTCAGAGAGCAAATAAAAGAAACCCTATCATTTCACTCACTCAATGAGAAAAAACCAAACATACCCACAATACCCATAACAGGCCAGCAGGGACAGAAGAAACCCCAGAGAGAAGATAGATAGCCTGTCCAAATTGATAGGGCTACCACATGGAAGGGTTAAGTATAAGGCAATATAAAAATGAAATTCTGAAGGCAAGTTACAGTTCATGGAGGCAGGCTGCCTCGTTATCTTGAGATGTCTTCTCAAGGGGATCTATTGCAAGTCTGACAACTGCAAATGATTTACAGAAAAGAACAGGAGGAATGATAATCACAGCCACCACCCAAGAGTACCATACACAGTACAGTACTCTTTTATCAACAACCTATAGCTTTTTCCTCTGACTTTAAAGGCAGATGATTTGGGACCATTATTTATATGGATGAGGAACCCCTTCATAAGAGGAAATCTATAACTCCAAAGCTGATGTATTATTCTCCTGCTTGTGTGAAAGACGTCAACAGTAAAAAAGAATCCAAAGTTAAGGGGTATGAAATCCCACAACTTTGGCTCACTGACCATGTCAACATTCACAAAGGCCCAGAGAATGAAGCAGAGACTGAGTGTTGGAAGTCTTTCCCCCTTGTGAAGGCCAAAACTGGCGTCTCTGAGCATTAACAGATTTCTAATGCAAAAACAGCCAGTTTCTCCTCAATTATCTTTTGTTAGGAGACAAAGGTATTTTGAGGACTAAACAATACAGAACCATCTCTGGTAATCTCCAGCTTGTGGAGAGTGCACACAAGTACACAGCACATTGTTGAAAGAAGTAATTCCAAGTCTCTGCTATATTTAATTATTCTTCTGTGCTCTTCTTTTCATTGCGTTTACACTCCAGACAACCTTACCAACTAAGATGCAAAGCAGAGAAGCTTGCAGCTCTCTGGGGATATGGATTGCTGCTTGAAGACCTCAATGAACTTTGAGTAAAAGCATTTAGTGTAGGGGAAGTCTGGCAGGCAAAAGACAACATTTAGCAAGAACAAGTTATTTTAATTTGAATAAGTAAATTGCTACAGAGTGGGGAAGAGCAGGAAGACGGGAGAGGTTGATCAACCTGTGAAAGCTGGAAGTACGTGAGAGTTGCTAGAGGAAATAAATAGCTGTGATGGAAAGGATGTTGGAAAACAACAAATTTACAGAGGATGTTTCCTATAGAAGGATGTTAATCTAAGATTATGAGGCACTACGAGTGTGGCAACCTTTCCACGCACTTTGCATACTCAAGAGTCACATACACAGAACATAGCAGCTCATAAATCTTGTAAAATCCAGTGCAGTGGGCAGCCTTTGGAAACCATTGCATTAAAATCATCAGTTCTGTGAGGGAGATTGAAGGATGGGGGCAGATCCTGTCTACCTTAAATTGACAAAAGAAGCAGGATTCCTAGACCTTCAACCTAGCTGATAGGCTGAACCGAGTATTGTGATGACAGAGTTTCATTGCCTGGGGTCATGTTATACCCATACAATAACCTCCAGAGAAAAAGCACGTTACATTTTTTTTTTCTTTCTCCTTTAGGAAGACCTTCCTGGTGATGTTTCTTGCTGGTTTTGTTTTGTTTCTTTCAGTGGTTTGGGGGTTTGGTTTGGTGTTTTGTTGGTTTGGGGTTTTTTTTTGGTGGGGGGGGAGTGGGTGGTGGTGTTTTGGGGGTGGGTTTTTGGTGGTTTTGTTGTGGTTGGTTTTTTTAATCCAGATGGCAAAACAACCATCTCTTTGATGACCAGCATCATGAAAAGCATATCAGGGGTGTTTCCTCCCCATAGGAAATAAGCTATTTCTTCTTCTGAGGGTAAGAGCAATTTAACACAGTTCATAACATTTGTGCCTTAGAGTCCTGAGTCAGAGCAATCACATTTGAGGTTATTAAAGCACGTTCTCTCAGTCCCAGGCTAAGACAGCATCCTGGAGGCAGTCTTGACTGACAGCAACACAATCCAGGACTTCTCACCCATCGCCTTTCCATTTTCCATTTCCCTGTTTTTTCAGCCTTGCCCTAAGCAGGGAAAGTGAGGAAAGGAAGGACTTCTGAGTTGCTTTGTTGTAGCTTCAGTCTGTTTATACACATTAGTACAAACTAGGAGATGCCATGAAAGCCAGAAGCAGTTTCACCTCCTCATTCTTCAAAGACACAGTATTAGCCAAAAGGCAGATATCAAAGCATGGTGCAGAAGTGAAGAACAAGCTAAACAGAAGAGCTGAATTATTTACAGTTTGTCAAGACTGCGTGGGAGAGTACTGTTTCCTCTTTTTATGAAATAAAATGTTCGATATTTGGTTCATGATATATTTCAATATATCTGTAATTTTTTACATTATTAGGTGTTTTATGTTAGCAGGCTGGATTAGCCATAGTTCCTTTTACTTTACTTCTACTATTCCACAATTAGAGACTCTAGTACCATGTCAATGGTTCTCAGAACTGCAAATACACTGAATTTAAGGGGTAACATAAAGAGAAATATTTCCAACAATAAAAGAAACATTTATTCTTCTTTGTAATACAAACTGAAATAGCAGAATAAAATTTTGCTATTACTATACTCCAGAAGAATGATGGGGAATGATTCAGAAAATAAGGTTTTATTTGAGTTAACCAGAAAAAAATAAAAGGTCTCTAGGACATCTATCACACCATCAAAATGACACATTTTGATCTTGGAAATTAAAAATTCCTTCAAATAAATTCTAATACACCTGAAAAGTCAGAGAATTGTATTAACTTCCTTGTATGTCTTTCAATAACTCTCACCACAGCAGTCAGCACTGGCTGATATTAGCCATGGCATATCTTTTTAACAAGCTAGTTATACCCATAGTTATCTAAATCTGCACTCCATTCATTCAGTGCAATCAGCCCCACCGACAGCATAGAAGTGAAGAAGGAAAGCATAGGTTATTGTCTCTTACCACAGTATAGATCTGAGGTTTGCGCCTTTTTGCCAGGTCAATTATATTGACTCCATTGTAATAAAGGTTCTCTATGCACCCGTGGAAATTTTTCCTCTGAAAGGTTCCTGGTTTTCCTGGGACAGGTATCCCTCCAAAACTGAGCTTTTGGAAAGAATAAGAACAGAGTTTAGTTATCACCCCAAAAACAAAAGGGCAGAGTCCAACTCCATTTGGCCAACCACACTATTATCTAGAAACCAAGTCATATTAACAGCATCATCTCAGAACACGAAGCAGGATCTGGATGCCCAACAGGAGAATTACAGGCTGCATAGCATTACAGCTGTTGGAAAAACACTAGTGCTGTAAACACCTCGCTAATTTGGAAACAGCTTTTAAGTACTCTGACACACCACTTTACTGATTGTTTTCAAAGAAGTGCTTTGAAAACAATCATTTTTTATCACCAGCTCCCAACCCAGGAGCACCCAATCCATCAGGAAATGACCAAGCGCTCTTCCAACCCCCTGTGGTCTGGAAGCTGCCACCCAGCAGCAGACCACAGAGAACAGGAACCACCAAGCAATGGGAGAATAAACCCTTCTTGACTGCAGAGCACTAGGGTTTGCTTGTGAGCTAGAGTCATCCCTTTCCACCAAGCATGTATCAACTTTATCTGAACCCTCAGTGGAGGGTAGAATCACACGCAAACTACCCTATTTGCACCTTGCAATCATTTACCCTAAATTTTGCTTTGGTTTGGTCTTTACAATGCTGGATCACAGTGTTTGGGACAGAGCAATGTAATGGAGAAGTTCTGCAGGTTACATGTTTAAACAAAACTTCCGCTGTACTATTGTCTCCATACTGAAGGACATTAGCATTGTGCAGATTACAACTCATCACTTATCTGAAGGGCTGAAAGCCTGGAGGGGACAAAAAGCTGAGGAAAATAAAGCTTCCAAAATCCTAGAAGCACAATTACTTCAGATTCCTATGGGGAAAAACAAACAAAAAAAACTCCAACAAAAATCAAAGCCTACAATCCAAAAAATCTTCTGACAACTCTATTTTCATTTTTCAGATTACAAAACTCATTTCTAGTTAGCTTCACTTGCTTTTTTTTTTGCAGTCTTACTGGTGGTATCTCTGGGTTTTTACTCATTTCTCCCATCAGAGCCAGTGGCATCATGAGTGATTCAGTGCAGGAAGGGACTCTGCAGCCACCACAGTTCACAGTGCTTCCAGTGCATTAGGAGCTGTGCTGCAATCCTGCTGCATCCAAAGGCACGCACTGCTGGGGGGCATCACTGACCTGCTGATGGTTGCTGGAACCTAGGCAACCTTACTGCTGTCATGACTCTTAATGGCTTGCCACAGCTCATTATTATAACAATAAAGAGAATTTATATTTATGTATGAAAACTCCCAGTACAACCTTGAAAGCACTTCTTTGAAAACAAGTCCTTAATGAACTTACACCTTAGTTGTAAATAGCCCACTACTTTATATCACACTATTTGGCACAAGGGCTTATGTGGTAGCAACGGGTTTTTTCCAATGAGAATCATAATTTCTTCCTTAAAACACCAGACTTTCTTTCTTTCTTGTTCTGTTCTTCGAGTCTCCTGCTTAGGGACTCTTTACTGGGCTTCATAACCAGAAGAAAAATCAATATCAATTATACCAATACATTATTAAGAAAATGGTTTCCTTTGTGATTGGTAATAGTTTTCATTACTAAACTAATGGTTTTATTGCCCTTAGTACAGCCTTTAAATCCTAAAGTCTGCTGAGATAAACTTTCGATATACTGTATTGCTGCAATGTTCAACTGAAAGATCATCTCAGTGTGAAAGGAAACACTTTGTGTGAAAAAGTACACACCAGAGGCCAGGACTGAGTGCCACAGAGGTCAGTCAGAATGCTGATTTATATCAGCTAAAGATCTTCCATGGAAGATCTTGAAACATCCGGAAAAATGTCCAGTGAATTACACTGGAGCCTGAGATTTCCCCAATTGGCATCAACCCTCTACCAAGCAGCAAGGAATTTTATTACATTTAAATTAGAAAAGCTGATTAATCTTTTTTTTTCCTTTTTTTTTTTTTTTTTTGTCTTGTCTTTTCTTAATCTTAAAAGCAGTCACAGCTTTGGCCCTTGTTAGTTCAGTCTGAAACTGTTTCAGAATCTTACTGCTCCAATGTGGTGTCCCTACTAAACGTGCTTGTGATTTGATATAGCAGAGACAGGGGACAGGCACTACTTTCTCCACCCTGCTTTGTGAAATGCAAAGAAGGGAATTTCAGCTGGAACACGTGAGGAGCACAGAGCAGGCACCTGCCACTGGTGAGCTATCTGCTTTTGTCCCTTGGGTGTGCTGGGAATTGATCCTTTGCAGAGAAATGAATCCAAAGTGCAGAGGGGAAGCTTGTGGTCTCTTAAGCAACAAACCGTGCCAGCTCAACGCATCCGGACAGGGTGATGGCTCTGACTGTGCAGGCATGACCCTGTGCTTTGCGGGCTAGCAGGAAGCAGAAAACAAGTGTGTTGGGATAAAAATGAACATGGGTAATTTGCAGTCAGGTGTGCATCGGTGGAAGAGATGAGGCATTGCCCTGCATATAGATACAATGACAGAAAAGGGGTTTTTTAAGGTATTTTTAACCGACTATCAGCACTGAACGGCTGGAGTGATATAAACTGCACTCTGCCACACTGTGGCCTCATCACAGGGAAGCACAAGAGCCTTGGGTTCTATGGGCAGACAGGATGTTTACTCTGTTCAGTCCTTCCTTGGCTAAGTTTTTCCAGCACTCCAGACCATAATGCTCTGCATCAAAACCCGAGATGTGAAGGAACCTGGGTCAGAGCTTGTTGTCTTGACAGTCATGCTCAGGGCCTTCCACTCCTAGTGGGGAGGCAATAGTCTTTACCTGCTCATTTCTATCTGGAGAGCTGTAATCTGAGCATGTGGTGGATAGACAGAGGCACAACTCAGAGCTGGCATCCCTATGGCCATGTCAATCAGATGCAGGGATGTGCAACAATTCCATTAAAACCATATTGGAGATGACACAGCACCTCTCCCTACAGGAAAATGTGGTTGCCCCCTGCAAATTTGACTAGAACCCAAGCTATACTTTTTAGTTTAGCTCAAAGTCTGCCATACTTTGAAGGGTAAGGTATTCAACGTATATTTGTCCAGAGACAGACAATTTTCTGAGACTGTCATATATAGAATCACACTGACATAGTCTATATTTTTTAACTATGAAACGGAACACTGTGGTAAGGAAAAACCACATAAAGAAAAGATCTTAGCTTTACAGAAACAGCTCAAATTATGGATGCTTTCACTCACATTCATTTTATACCAGTTCAGCCTCATCTCCCAGGTTAAAGGGAGATGAAAGCTTAAAGAACCTAAAGGGCTTCACACACCTCATAATCAATATCCAAGTGATCTGAATCCCCCTTCGTTCGGAAATGCTGGGTGTGCTTGTCCACCGTGAAGTTCACTTGCTTGTTGAAGCGCTCTATGAGAACTGAGTGCCAGTGCTGATCATCCAGGAGGCTGCCCAGGGTGACGGATGTGTGGCTGTTACTGAAGTGTAGGTTGGAGTCCCCTGGAGGGGCAGAGACAGGCAGAAGACACAGAGTTACCTCCAGGCCCTTAACTGAAGCGTGAGGGCTCAAGGGGAGCACAGAGCAGTGCACATCCAGATGCACACAATGCTGCCTATCAAAAATAGTTCCTGGTCAAAGCTTGCCTTAGATTCTTTGGGCTTATTAATCATAGATGTATGTAAATATGCATCCACACATATACTGTTTTCCCCCTCTGAAATCCTTGCAATAAACCATGAGATTTTCCCAATGCTGCACACATGCACTGCAGCACGCAGGAAATTGCCGATCTGCCTGCACCCTTCGTTCTGCTGTGCATTCAAGAACCTGGTTGAAGCTCCCTTCAAGGTCCACCAAAATCTCCCATCTATTCACATTAATAGACCACTCCTGAAATTGCAGTTTCAGTGATGTGCTTTTTGTGTTTTAACAAGAAAATTGTACCTGTCTATTTTGAGAGAGAGAAAAATAAAGCCACAAATTAATGAAGCAACATGAATGAAAGTGTTTCCTTCAACTCAAAAAAAATTCTTAAACCTGGCCTAGCTCTCCAATAGTTTAGATTGAGAGTCATAAAACTATTTAGTCCCTAACCCTGGTGATTTCAAACAGTCTTCTGATTTCCAGCTGGATGCATGTCTAAACACTTCAGAGATTCTCATTGAAAGGAAGCATGTGCCTTTTTTTACGTTGCAGCAGAATGGAGAGAACACATGCTCAAAAACTGTCAGGACACATGACAGGAGATTCAAGAGCAGACATTAGAACCCTTGTCCATGACATGAACGCACACAGAGGATTTGAAATGGCTAAAAACTGTATCTTTGGGGCTTCTATTGAAAGAAAAAAATAAAATAAAATCTTATCTCAGAGTATGTATTGACAACAGACTCTCTTCTAGAAGAAGTAAGATAATGTATTTAACTCTACTGTATTCTTATCCTAGTATGAAATGTTTGGAAGAGGAGGGCAAATAAATAGTGTCAAAGAATCCTATATTCAGCGGTTCAGAATGTAGCTACTTGGTCCGAGTAACATCCAAATAACAAATCAGAAAAATGCTGCATTATCATTTGTATTCTTTGATGAACTAACAGGGAGAGATGAAGGACGGATGGAAGGACAGACGGACGGACGGAAGGAAGGAAGAAAAAAAAAAATTAGCTGGAGACTAAACAATTAATTAGCTTATGTAAAAATTAAATCAAATAGCTATGGAAAGTTGTTACTGACCTTTAAACAAACACAATTAAGCATGACAGGGAAATGCAGAAGGAATTACCTACAATTTCTGTTTTATTATCTCCAGTTTTCTCCCACTAGTTTATGATTTCTTCTAATTCCCCATGTCATAAGCAGGGGACTGAAATAGATACTGCACCACTGTCTGCTTTATCTGCTCTAAACAAACTTCTTAATGTGTCCTGCAATTCCTAGTCTGAGATCCGTCATACAATACAATACATTAATTAATACAATACATTAATAGCTGTTACATCTCCCATTTTTATTAAAACAGCCTTGGCAGATTAAGCAACATGTACATGAACTGCAAATGGCTCAGATTACTTTATTGATCAAATTTACTAAGATTGAGAGTGGCAGTGAATACCTTAGACCTTAATTCCCTCACCTTATTGGCCACAACCTTGTGGTTAGCACAGGGAGGGGTTTTGTTTCAGCTTTCCATCTGGATGGGCCACTGGGTCTTTCAGACCAAGGTCAATGCCCAAACAGTACAGGAAGGACATGGACCTGTTGTAATGCATCCAGCAAAGGGCCATGAAGATGATTAGAGGGATGGAGCACCTCTCCTATGAAGACAGGCTGAGAGAGTTGGGATTCTTCAGCCTGGAGAAGAGAAGGCTCCAGGGAGACCTTATAGCAGCCTTCCAATACCTAAAGGGGGCCTACATGAAAGATGAGGAGGAACTCTTTATCAGGGAGTGTAGTGACAGGACAAGGGGGAATAGTTTTAAACTGAAAGAGGGGAGATTTAGATTAGATATCAGAAAGAAATTCTTTACTGTGAGTGTGGTAAGTCACTGGAACAGGTTGCCCAGAAAAGCTGTGGATATCCCGTCTCTGAAGGTATTCAAGGCCAGGCTGGATCAGGCTTTGAGCAACCTGGTCTAGTGGGAAGTGTCCTTGCCCATGGCAGGGGGGTTGGAACTCAAGCATCTTTAAGGTCCCTTCCAACCCAAACTATTCTAAGAACATGGTAAGTGCAGCTCCTGTGCTGACCAAAATACAGCAATACACTTTTCTGCCTAACTGAAACCTGTCAGTATGAGAAATGCATGTTAGCAGGGACTCTTAAGGCCCATACAGGTCATCCACAGATGAAGTTAATGAAGATTTTGAAATAAAGCTGGGAGAGGGGGTGTGATCACTCCTACTACAGTGGCTCCTGCCATCATTATTGAAGCGCTTAGTGCATTCACCAGGAAAAAGCAAGCACCCTTCTGCTGAAGGAATTTAAGCCAGCCTTTCATCCGTCCCTCTGATCCAACATGATCACACAGTGATGGCCTTCCAGATATTCAATTTTCAGCTGAAACCATACTGAGAAGCAAAGCAATACAACTGTGCACAACATCTTCATCGGGATGTTTTCATTTAAATTTTGTATTCTCTTTTCAGTTCTGATCACAGAATAAAAAATATAAGACACAAACCAAAATAAATCTTTTGCACTCCCAACCAAATTTCCTGGGAATGTCATTTTTAAAAATAAACTTCAAAAGTACTTCATTGAGTAGCTTGGTAAGCACTAGGTAGAAGAATTCTTGCCTTCTTGCCTCAGCTATCATGCCCGGCAGGACACCCATCAAGTCTATTCTCTGTTGCTTGCCCTCCCACTTTTTTGGCTAGTATTTAAGCTGCGAGCTGTCTGAGGCATACAGCATGTCTTGCTAATCTCAATTGGAGTTTCTAGATTCTGCATAACACAAATCATATATATTTATAAAACCAAACCAAGATAACCCTTGTTCCAGTAATATGTGAACCAATAATCCTAATCACCCTTACCCAGACTGATGTGCAAGGAGAGCTTCCCTTTCTGCAGTTCCAAGGTAATGTAATCTCCACGTTGTCCTTCTCCATGGAATAAAACTCCATCTCCTTGCATGCTCTTGAACTTCAAGGAAACCACATCTTTGAATGTGCTCATAAGTTTCTGATTGAACCTGTACAGGAGTGAACTTCTGCCATCGAAGTCTGCAATATCTGACTCTGGGAGAAAGAAGATGGCAAAATGAAGAGGAGAGGCAGCACCAGGAGAGGGACACTATTTTTTTTCAAGATCTTTTCAAATATCACGTGGAGCCAGGTATTCTCAGAAGCTTACATCGACTGGACGTATGTGGCATCCTGGCAACCACATTTCACCCATTTCTAATCCTCTCCCTCGTTTGGGGAAAGGGAACACTAAGACAAAAGCAGAACTCTGCAATTTTCCTCCTTTCTCTCATGCAAGAGTGCTTTCTTACTTAACTTCTTAGAACAGAGCAGGTTCCTTCAATCATACTGAGATCTCCAGAGCATCCCTCATCACTTTTGCTGTTTATCTCATAAACACACCCAGGATGTTATTCATTACTTTGAACACTTCAGTTCTCACTCCACTTTTTGTAGCTTCACAAACATCTGTTGAGCTGTTTCTGTGTCAGCCATGCCTGCACTCACCTTTGCATCCAAATAAGCTTCATCTTAGCCTCTGAGGGTTGGCTGCTTGTTTGTGATGAGCATTTATCAACCATGTTTCTGCATGCAAATTGACTAGGCTGGCAGAAATAGCCAAATATCAATTCAAAAAGCTTTTGAAGGGATTTCATGGGAACTGGGCATCTAAACTGATTATATACCTTTGAAAATCCTATTAGGAACATATTTTTCCCTTCAGCCAGCCTTGAAAACCCAATCACTGTGATGGGAAACAAGCTTTAAATTCTTCAATTGCAATTAATATTTCCTTTTGGCAGCAGCAGCCTGTAGTACTCTCTTTGCTTTTTAAAGTGGCATTTTAAGCAAAATGTATTTTTAATAAACTTTTTTAAAGAAAAATATGTATATAACCAGAACTTTTCAGTAACTTTAAATACTTTTAACTAATATATTGTATTCAAAATGTGACTGACAAATATAAATTCAGTTCAAAATGTAATTTGACACAAATTATGGATAACATATCTAGTAAATAAAAAACTGTCAATTGATATTTACCATAGTTAAGAAAAAAAAATTACAAACACTAGATGATGAAGAATCTGAACAAGGATTTATTAAGCTGCATAAATACTGGGATACATGCATAAAGACAATGAAGAAAGAGGATAGACTATCTTTTTTTGCAATCAAGTTCTAATGGTAATCTGAAGATACAGGTTTTTCATTTTCTTTTGAAAAATACCTGAAAGGTCTCTATACACAACAATCAAGACTTCCAGTTCAGTAATTGCATTATGATTAAGGCTGGTAATTCAAGTCACCTAAGTTTCCCCTAGAATTCTTCTATCCTTTTGAGCATTAACGGTAGTTTCATTTTTGTTTAAAAACAAAAATAAATAAGGGTTGTTTTTTTTTTTCTTTTTTTTTTTTTTAAGCTGGACCAAAATTTAAAAAGATTTGCAAGTAAAACGTATTATAAGTTCAGAAAATAAAGGTCCTGTTAATGATTGTTACCGTGAAAACTATCATTGTTAACTTGCATATGAGTATGACAGTTTGTACAGAACTAACTGATGGCACACTCACAGACATGGAGGGAGCTCAACATTTAAATTGGTTGCAAAATTCTATCACTTTGAAATTACTTCCATTCCCAATGAGAAGGAAACTGATTATTTCTTATGAAAATAAAACTACAAAGAAATTTTACCCCAGGAAAAATTCACCTTAGAATAAACTAAGACCAACTTCTTATCTACAATGTCAGAATTATAATATGTTGTTTAGTATCATACATGAAACAGTTGCTAGTTTAGGGAGTATTACGAATACAGATGTATTCACACCACCTGATTTTACTATTTTTTTTAAACTTATAAATTAGGTGTTCAGAAAGAGCTCCTTCAGAATTGCTGATTTCTCTCTATTGACACCTTAACTGCTAGGTTCTATAAAGAGAATTGAATTCATATTTTAGTTCTTAAGAATTTTCCCTATCTACAATAAGTACTTCAATTTGTTAAGTAAATTGTACATGCATCATACAATGGTTTCAGTTTAACACAGGCAGGAATTAGGAAATAGCTTATAAAGAAGTTACAGTCTTTGATTTCTAGTGCATTTTGCAGTTAAAGTTGATTTTCCTCCTAGTTCTCAAAATCAAAGATATTGTAAGAGAGCACTGATTCCATGTAGCTGTAATAGCAGCCCTTTCTTCTTCTTTTTCTATGAATCTAAGCTTTCAACCAGTCTGAATTCACACTTCAGTCCTTGTACTTAACTCTCCACAGCGTAACACACAATTTTCCGAAGAGCTCTACAACTGACATTAACGGAGTATAACACAAAGGAAAACCTGTTTCTGAAAAGTTCTGCTTCACTAATTATTGGTTGTGAGTACACTGGCCAATAAATAGCCCTGAATGAAATGGGAATATGTCAAATAAATGCTAACACTGACAGCCAAAAGTCATTAGTGGCAGGCTGCATGACAACAAATCGTTGGCTTCCTGTTAAAAATTGAAAGATACAGCACGATCCTAATACAGTCAGTCCAGAAAACCTGCTTGTTTACTTAGAGTTTATTAAGTCTATGTCTGTCCATAGTCTACTCGTAGTGAGAAAACAAGGATCAGAAGTCAAAAGCGAGATCGGTTAAAGACATTTCTTACATGTTATTCTCCTCCGACCAACAATACAAACAGGTGCCTCTTCTGTAAATGTATATGTACTACTGCTCACAGATGACAGAGCTCCCATAAAATAGAAATAATTCATTACACTTTTCTGAAATTCAGCGGAGTTTCTGGTCCCAGGGGTCCTTATTACATTGTTCCATTTGAATTTGCTTTCCCAACACAGATTGAAACACAAAAGTCATTTGGGAGTGGGTGGAAACACGGGCAGTTGAAGCTAGATTACCGGGTTAATACAGCATTTAAAAAAAAAAAAAAAAAAGAACAGGGAATGTTACCAGAAAGCTCAACCCATGGGACCAGTTACGCTGAGAGGAGTCAGGCTGGGGAGCATGGGGTTTCTTGTGCAGCAATCTGCTCCTGGCAGCAGAGAGAATACACGTTCATTCTGACAAAGATGGCTCTCCTAGTGATTTTGGAAAAAAGAAAACTCCTACATGGCAAAGTTATTACAAAATACACAAATATCCTGTAGGAGCAGTTGCAATTTGAGACAGGAACTTTTGGTCTTGCACTTGCTGCAATGAACAGAAGCTTAAACTCCCTGCGGGAATTAAAGAGGAGAACCGTTTCTGGTCTGAACAGATGTCTTTCCTGGCCCGTCATGCCTTACTGGCTTGAGTGAGTCTGAAGAAATCTGATCTCCCTATCCATACTCCTCTCAGACATGCAATCCAACGGATGAATGTGGATGAGCACTGCAGAGGTGACTGTTCTGCTGTGCAACTTTATCCCTGTCACAAATCTATGTCTGCCTCTCGGTAAGAAATTATTTGGATAGTTATTTTATGCAGCTGTTTACAAACACTAGTGGTCAATGCCCACCAGCCATTACGTGGTTCTCTGCAATGCATTCTTCCCTATCTTGAAGGAAGACAAAGGAGAGGATGGAGAAAGGTGGGAGAAAAAAAAAAAAAAAGAGAATAAAAGATCCAGTAAAAATATCACTTAATCGAAAAGCACAATATCAGATCATATTCCCTGAAGCAATGACAGCAAAAGATTAGAAATTGGAGTCTTGAACTGCAAATCAAGAACTTAGCTCTCAAAAACAGATGATACTCTGTCTCACACCCTATCATTGTTTCTCCTATGTTTTCCCAGCCTGTTAACTGTACTTGGACCTGACTGCTGATGCATTTGGGGCTGTTAACCAGGTATACAATATGGTCAGCATCTCCAATGCAGCTATGAATCTTACCCTATAAAAGCAGTTGTGTCAGCAGACTTATTTTTTTCTCTGCGTTAAGCTAACAAGACTTTTCCCAAGTATAAAGATATACCTGATCCCCCCTGCCCCTGACATCAAAAGCAATTGGCTTGCTATTTGTCTGAACACATCCCCTGTTGCAGCTCTGGTTATCTGTTACAATCACACTGCTTCTGAAGCCACTGCTGCAAAGGGACAGCAAAAGCTTACACGTACCTCTGCATGGAAATTTCTGTTTAACTCATCATAAATCCTTTTCTGAGCAGGAAATGCTAGTATATTTTTTCATATCAAGATCATCTCCTTTCTACCTCAGTACCTATTTTGAAGAAGTGAGATGGAAACTTTACAGGAGTTTCAAATAAACGTAATTAATTTTCATTTATATAGATACTTTCTTACACAGAAAGTAAACAACATTAGTCATCTGTGAGTTCCAGCTGATTTGACGGCCTTGGAGTGCTTTGTTGTACAGGAACTTCAATCTGTATGGGGTAGGGTCAAGCACACTCACACATCTGAAACAGCTTTGCTTCATGTTCCACAGAAACGATGTCAACTGGCAGCCAGTTAGAGGGTGAAAAGACAAAAGGAGGGGAAAAATAAAGGAAAAAAAAAAAAAAGAAAAAAGAAAAAGAAGAAAGCTCTCTTGTTTGACAGAAGAGTTTTGGGGAAAAATTCCTAACAGTAAATTACTTCTAGCAGTATTATTACTCCTATTACTTCTAGGAGTAATAAACAACAGTGAGAATCATTCAGCAGCACAGTGCAATCAGGTTACGTTAGCTGATTTGGCATCCACTGCACGTAGCAGTTAATCTCTAACATGTTTCTTTAGTATTTTTTGTTAGTGTGTCCTGGCAGTGTTTGGTGGCCTTCAAGATCTGATGCCTTCCACATGCCCCCTACTAAACAGTTATCGTTGAAAGCTGCCTTTGGCAAAAGTTAGCACACGGTCATGCTCCTGGGACTTCTTCAGCAGAGTATGCTGCACAGGACAGTCGTACTCCAAAAATAGGACATCAGAGTCTTGTGCTGGCACAGGAGTGTCATGTTCACCTAACTTTGCCATCACAAAAATGCTTAAGCAGCAGCAAAGCCACAAACCTCTCCTACAGCTGTCATCTTCTGCTCCAATATGCAAGGTTAAAAAGCAGCTGATGTGAGCAGAGACCACCCAAGGAACCACAGGCTATTTTGCACACCGTGGTGTATCACAGAGAGGTGCTCAGCTGCATGTTTGGCAGTAGTCCCAGGGTTTTAACAGATGCGCAGCAGCACATGAAATCTAGACAGCCTAAGCTGTCAGTGTCCCTAGACTTTTGTTTCAGCCAACCAACGAATGCTGCAACTCACATAAAAGGATCTCCAATGTGCCTGTAAATGAAACCTTCACTTCTGCAGTTTTTCATCTTGGATATCAATAAAAAGCAACTCTGTTTTCAGATCAGGTACTGAACTTTGGGGCAACATTTGCCTGAAAGGTCAAACGAACATCCCGGAGTCCAGCATAATCTGAATTTCAACCTGCTTCTAGAAGTGCACTAAGAGGTAGAAATGATCCCACAGTCACACAGGCATGTTTGCAAAGGATTTGGTTCATACGTGTTCCCCATGCATGTGTAGTCTTTTTATCTCATAGTTCAGGACTGGATCAAAAGCTAAAATGCCAGTGAAAATCCTTTCTTCAACTTCAGCAGACTTAAGATCAAATACTCTAAGTTTGTTTACCTGTAGAAGCCTTTTAATCATTCCAACATCTTAAAAAGGATTGGGTATAACTAGGAATTAGGCTCTTACAGATTAATTTATATCAGCTGAAGCCTTTGGTACAGGTAGTGACTATGATAGCATCTCCCAGCCTCACAGTCCTTCTGTTATATACACACAGACACTTTCAGGAAGGGTAATCTCTTAGAGATGGTGCATATTTGGAACAATTGTGCTTCTAGCTCCACTTCCTTCCTGGCTTGTCCAACAGCCTGTCTCCAGTGATTTTCTTTTGTCATTTTTTTAAACTCTTTCAAATTACTAATATATATCTTGTGCAAGAATTGAACATGGTGGATGAGCCTGTATGCTGTCGAACATTACAAAATGCTGTTATGAAGGTGTACATCAGCTCAGGATCTGCTGCAGATATTCTGTCAGTATAACAGTAAAGATGACATTTTATAAATGATCAAACATCTTTTATACAGTGCTGGAGTGCCCTGGTTAAGAGTAGCCAAGGCTCTGAAACTATATAAGCAAAACTTGTAGGCAGGTATTGCTTGGCATATGCAATTTGGCAGAGAGAAGTTTGAATGGCACATTTATATAAACGGAATGAATATTTCAACACTCCGTAAAACTTTTATGAATCCTTTTCTTTCTTTTCTGGCTTGCTTCAATTTCATACTTTAATTCAGCACAACCATTTTTATTTCCTACAACTGCAGGGTACAAGACAAAGATGAAAACTTAGATGATATCAGCACAAGAAAAACCCTCAGCCTGCAAGTGATTCTGAAGTCTTTTCCATATCATAGAAGATCCAACCACAGTCTGACATGAAAGTAGCACCCATGTAGTATTTCACATGGAGTAGCACCAAAACACATTCAGCTACAAAAGTTTCAATCATCAAATTGAGTTCTATTTGTTGCACATCTGTTTGGACTGTACTCTTCACTGCAGAGGTTCAGTTGTCATTAACGGAAGAAAGTCCTTTGAAATCAGATGAGATAGCTGCTTTAGAAAAATGTAATCAAAGGCAATTGGTTTTGATTTATAGGTTTCAGTTTCTATGTCCACTGGTAGGGCTGGGGAGAGTCTATTGCCCTTGTGACCATCCATCTGGATGAGTACGTTGCAGGTCTGTACTTGAATGATAGTCCATAGTGCCATCAAAGAAGTGTCAATCAAAGTTGGTGGAAAAACAGCATTTTAAAAAAGCTGAATGGATCTTTTAGATCTACACATAGACCATAACAAAGATCTTTCTATGAAACTACATGAATCGGTCCTGAGCATAGTGATGAGGCCACTAAGAGTCCTCCTGCAGCTGTGTCTTTGTTCAATGAGATAATGTGAATCAAAAGGCTTCTGGCACTTTGCTCTTAATTCTGCTCAGATGAATTTAAAAAGTCTCTCAAGTAGTTCTTTCACTTGTTATCTTACAACCCATTATTTGCACTCAGAAGGAGCAGATGAGGACTGGAGCTAAACAGGAAGATGTGCAAATACAGCAGTGTCTCATGATTGTGACTTGTGCCACGCCATGTTGCACTAACTGGTAAAATGCTGTTAATCCCCTGAACTATCCCCAGCAAAATCTCTCCCATCTCCAGCAGAGTCTCAAGTCACATTTGACCATTTCAGAAACAAACCCACAGCCACCTGAGAAAAATGCCAGACTTGTGTTTCCTTATTTGTGGATTTGTTCTCGTTTTGTGCAAGGGAGAAACACTGGTCCTTTTTCTTTAGATTCATGGTCCTCTGTGGTGGTAGGTCATACGTCTGCAGCCATACACCAACATAACTGTGGATAAAATGTCTCAAGGCAACAATGTTTATAAGCTGCTTCATAGTCCTGCAGATCATGTCTTAGAACCGTATCTTAGAGCATCGTTATCATTATGAAAAAGAGTGCCAAAAAATACTCCCATGGGAAAAGCAGTTTAAGCAGCAGACGAGTTCTTTGCTTTCTGGAGCTATGAAGTCATCAGCCTCAGAATACAGTGCTAGCTGCAGAAACCCCAGCATTTCCCTCAACTAGTTCACTTGCCTTAAAATAAAAAATTAACTACTTTAGTAAAAGGTGGTAACCACTCCTAAACAAAGGCCTACAAAAGATTTCAAGTAGCTCTATGCCCTCCAGCAGGTCAGGACGTTTTGCAGCATCTGACTGTCATGCACTCAACAAGAAGCAGCCAATTGCCCTGTGCTGGACTCAGAAAGTTTTACCAGCTGAGCTAGATGGGCCAGCACATCCCTAAGCAGAAAGGCAAGAACAACCACTGAAAAAAATAAACGATGGCTATGTATTTCACATTACATTTTAACCCATAAACTTGTGCTGAACCCCTCCCACAGCACTGACAGCATCAACAAAAATCTCATTGAGAAAATGTGGGTTAAGATGTAACCACTTACTATAGGAGCAGCCGAAGACCTCAACTCTCAGTCCTATCCTCCCACCAACATTCCACTTCAGAGGGATGAAGCGTAAGAAGCGGGCTTTCATGGAGTGAAGAAATTTGTGGTGAACCACACTGTCAGCATTGCTGTTCCCTGTGAAAACCTAGAAGGACAGAGAGCCTTGGTGAGACATTTAGTACTGAGATGTGACTGCAACATACTGAATCAAGTCTGTGAACTGCCACCCCTCTTTCTGATTCTCAGACTCATAAATATTTCAATATTATTTAAGTTGATTGTCAATTTTTCTTCTGAGTGCTGCGTCTCTTAGGAAGGAAAAGGAGGGAGACAGAAACATACTGAGCACCTCAGCAGAATGGGGGGAAATATACAGGGAGCTATAAAAGAAAGTTGTAGATAGGGATGTTTACAGAAGACGCTGCATAATTTCTGCAAACCCAGGGTAATTCTGTGCACCACAATACTCCATTGTCCCCTAATATACCCACAGTCCTTTCAGCAAACGAAGGATGGGGCCCAGTTTTGACTTTGGTGCACTCAGGTTAGTAGAAGACGGTAACAAGGCACTGAGACTAGCCAGAGCCTGGGAAGATGAATAGGAAAGTGCCCATCATGCCACAGAAAACTCAAGCAAGACACAGGAAGAGATGAAAACTTCAGGCAGTAGACAGGAGAGTCAGCATTTTGATTGTGTTTGCACCCAAGAGAGATTAGGCTTGCAAACAATAATAATTTAACTTTTTTCTTGCGTATTTGATTAATTGCCTGCAACTGCAAGCCAAAATTAATGGCCTTACTCAGAATTATCACTCAACACAAGGAAATTCTCTCATGGATGAAGTATGATTGCAGGATTTCAAAGACAAACCTTAAGACAAGAATCCAAATTCTGATCTTATCTGAAGATTTTTCAATTCATCTTTACACCCTTCCTCTGTAATATCAGGCTAGAAATACCACAGACTTCCTGCTATCTTCAAAACATTTGAGTAACTCAGCTGGAATTTAAATTTGAAGCTAACAGTTTTGTAAAACATGAAAACAAAAGACAGAACTTATCAAAAAACCCAGTCTTATAGTAAAACTGTATTTGTAAGAGGTCCTTGGCTTTGCAAGTATCAAATTTCATCATAAAAAGTTTTACCCATTTTAAACGCTTCTGCAGTTCTAAAGCTGGTACCATTCAACTATGTAATACAACTGCAACACAAATTGAAATAATCCCAGTAAAAAAACCCTGCAATTCATTCCTATTTGGGTGAAGGATGAGTTACAGAGATTGGGGCTTTTATCCCCCCTTTGAAAAAAAGGGATAATTAGCAGCTGTTTAATTTTTTTATTCAAATGCAAGCATTTCAATTTTTTCTTAAGTGTTATTAAAAATGGTGTAAAATTTCAAATTTAGTGTGTTCTTCTTGTACTACACCCAGTGTGCTATTGCTTTATTAGAACTATATTCAATAAAATATATCCTTGAACATTTCTAAGGCATAATGCTTTAAAACCATATCATGCTTTTTCATTTCGCCTTAAAAACTTTAAGCTGGGAAAATTCCTTTATATGCAATAAGCCTTATTTTACACCCAGTTATGAATGTAAAAGGATATATCTCAATTCCTAAAACATGTTTTGCAAGTGTATTTTTACTGAAATGATCTCTCACAACCCCAGTTACCTCAGTGAAGTGAGGAAGGAGCCTTCAAAATGTGTGATCTGTAAAATTCTTTTTATTAGGAGCTTATCAGGCTGAAAAAAGTATATAGTTCAGTTATCTCAACTGTCCTCAAAGCTTTGCTTAACCTGTATCCCTTATTCTGAACATTTTATGCACAAGATCTTGTTTTCTACATGTATTATGTGATGGTTAAATAACCTCTCACAAATTCAACTAATATAAATAAAAATTTTTGGACAAAAATTCTTGTTGATCTTAATTCAAAGTTAACCACATACAGCAGTTCAGCAGCCATGCCCATCAGGTATGTTTTGAGGAGTGCCACAAGTAGTAGCATTTTCAGATATCCTGGGCTTACTCATAGTGCTTTACAGATAAGAGCCAAATTCAAATTCCAGCAAACAGTATTTCAGAGGTTTTTTTCCTTATATTACAAATGAAAATTCTTGTTCTTCTCAGCAATGAAACTGTCAGCAGAGACTAAGTCTTACAGTAAGAATTGTGGCAGTGCTCACATTTTTATTAAGACACTCGTGGGTATGTAAGATGAATGAAGGGGAGCATTGTTTTCTGTTTATTTGCTTAGAAAGCTCATCCTCTTGGAATCCTATGATTATTTAAAAATATCACCTTTCATACAATAAAAAAGAAAGAAGGAAGAAGAAAGAAGAAAAAGAACAGAGGGGGAGCAAAGGTTTTCCAGCCCTTCCAATTTGTGAAGAAAAGCTCAAAATGCAGGGACCCAATGCAAGCAAAAGGTGAAAATTAAGAGGAAAAGAAAAAAGAAAAAGTACACATTAGTATAGCAATACTGTGAAACGAGAGTCTGTGTTGTGTTATTTTTCTCATAATCCTCTCATACACCAGGCTGTCAATACTGTACATTGTATCACAGGCCCACAAGGTAGTAATTTTTTTGTTTTATACAAAAAAGAAAACACTCTGGAAGAAAGACCAAGTTGAAAAGCACAGCACCTCTAGAAATATCTCCTTGCAATTACAAAGTAATGGGAGCTAGGTGATTTGCGAATACAACTGTGTGCTAAACAGCCCACACATTCCCTGCTGTGTGGCCACGGGAAAACCACTGAGGCAGTTCATGACCTCCTGTGACTGTGGGTAAGGGCAGTCTCGACACCTCTTTTGTGAACCTGTAAAGGCATATTTTTGCAAAACTTGTGCAAACCACACACCCAGGCACAAGGCACGGGAGCATCCCCGCTGCTCGCACACAAGAGGCGGCCCCCTGCCTCGGGGCAGATGGTGTGTACAGCACACTTCAGGGACTGCCTGTGCAGTCAAAGGAGCTTTGTGGTTTTGCCAGGTAAAACAGAGACAGCTGTACTCCACCGTCTGTGAGCAGACCCAGGTGCCCACCCACAGACATCTGTGCTAGATAGTTTCCTTTACAACACCTCAAGGTTGTAGAATTACCCACATTCAGCCCCTAGATCACTTGATTCCAAACCTGATGTGCAACTATGTAAAAATGTCCTTCCCACATTGAAACATCATGCTGGTAAAAAAAAAAAACCTTCAAGAGTCCAATACATCACTTAAAGCAGTGTTTCTCAGGCTTCTCTAATAACCTAAGAGCCAATGAACCTTTGGGGAAAAAAAAATCCACAGGCAACGCTGTACCCATCGATCTGCGCCTACAAGATGCTTTTGCATGCAGCCAGCACATCACTGCTTGCTGCTAACTGTGGGGCATCGCTGTGTATGCCTTTAGGATTGCTTTGATTTTTGCTTCCAACTCCCACTGCTATACAGATCACCTTCCGAAGTTTTATGGACCACCTGTGGGCTGTAGACCATTGATTGAATAACACCAATTGCCACAGATGGTCACTTGAAAACTTAGATCCACAGCTGACACAGAAATAATCCATCCATTAAAGAAGATGAAACAAGGATGCAGTACCAGATTTCTCAGCCCTGGAGCTTCAAATATTGATTAGCAGTAAACTTATTGGTGAGAATGGCAGAAATACTTTCTCTTGAGAAAAAGCCTCTATTACAACTTGTTGTTGATAGGGATTAATTCACAGGAGCAAAACACCAAACTAGTGAAGAAAACAAAGGACCCGCATGCCTTTTCCCATGCATCGCAGTTGCTCTGGAGGGAAGCATAACAGTGAAATCTCTGATTTCTTACAAGGTCTGTAAACACAACAGACTGATGATTTACCTGGGAAATTCTGCTTCTGGCATTCTATGGGTCTTATAAATCAAAAAGGTCCATTACCACCAAACATTACCACCAGCTTCTTGAAGGCAAAAGCTTTTCCCTAGTGCTAGCAGCTCGAAGGTTAACAGCTCACCCTGGGCAGGGCTGCCTCTCGGACCAAGCTTGTTTCACGATGCCTGGCTGCGTATCACCCTGCTGTGACACAGACCATGGCAGCACCACAGTAATATTTTATGAAGCTTTTTTTGAGCCAGCAAAGGCAGGTCCCACTGGCACAAAGAGGAGAGGTAAGAACAGCTGCGGTGTTTCAGAGCAGGGTCCAACCAGCCCAGCGCCGCCTCTTCGGCACCAGCTGCCGACACGTAGGGAAGAGTAAGAAGGAGACAAGTATATACAATGCTTTTCCCAAAGCTCAGCCCACCTGGTTCATGAGTTATACTGAAGCAGAATGAAATATAATTACAGTTTAGATGAAAAAGAAAACTTTCAAATGAAGTTTAAATCTCCAACCAACCACCTATATATCTGGAATTTGGATGTATGACTCCCTTGGCAAACGCAACAATTCAAATGAATGAGCTATTTATACAACCCTCCTATTCCAAGGTATCCCAAAAGCTGTTCAAGGGTAGTTCAGGAAAATGCCATGCAAGTGCAGTGAAATATGACAGTTGTATAATAATGCTGCAGACACACATTTGTTTCTTTGTCTCATGTATTTATTCAAATCTATGCTAGATCATACCAGTGAGATCTGATGTGCTAACCTTTAGATTGCCCTTTGGCCAAACTTAGACTGGTCTCCAACTTTAGTGAAACAAGTGAAAATCAGGTGCAAGAAAAGTATCTGCTCATGAAATCCTTATCAACTCGAAACACAGCATCAGATGAGGGACCTTATGTCAGCCTCCCCTGCACAGCAAATGGCAACTTATTTACAGAGCTGAACAAGGTGGTTCCCGTGATGACTCTGCTGAATATATTTTGCTCTCCTACTTTGTTAGGCAGGTAATGGGATGGGTTCAAAATGAGTATGCAAGCAGCAACATAGGCACAATCAGCCCTAAGCAGTGAGCTGGCAGACCTGAGGTTAACTACCTTCTAGGGGAGATATTTTAAAATGTATTGAATACTCTCATTTCTACCAAAGTCACTCGGATGAACTGAGCTGAAGAAAAAAAATTAATCAGATTATGAATGTGCAGAGGGCACATAACACAGATGTTAGCAATTTACAACTTTTCAAACTTCAGTGAAAGGAATACAAGCACAGAAAAGAGCACTCCACCTTCAAATCTCACCCATGACATAATAGTATGCTGCCTCCAGTGCCTATAGAAATAAGAACAGGAACACACTTAATTCAAGCTACCAAGCAGTGTAGTGAAGGAACCAAAATGAGATAAAAAGCAGCTAAGCCTGCAATAAATCCCAAAACTGCAATCCTGGGAGTAAAACAAAGTCATACTCCCTCTTAAACTTCCTTACTAGGATGAGCAAGATCAGGATCTAGGAGTTTGCACTGTGATCCAGAATATGCTTCCTCGTGCATGCCACCCAGAACCTCCAAATATTTGAGTATACATGCACTTTAAAGAAAACATAAATTTCCAACTAAGAAACAACATGAAAACCTGAAGCAGGAAGGAGAAAACATTACCTAGCTTCTCATATTTTCTAGACTGAAATAAACTCTGACTCAAGGACAGCTTTTATCTTCTCCAGAGTCAACAGGAGTTTAGTTCTACTGAAATTTGCTTTACCTGGCATGTAACTCAGTGGGGCTATTGAGTGTGAGTATTAAATCTGGGGTTTGGGGAAGCCAGCAACCGAAACTATGTAACAGGAAGGGTTTTTTGTCTCTACTTGAATGTGGGAAAAGAGACTGAATGCTACCATGACAAGGACACAATGCAGCCAGAAATGCACCATATGGAAACTCAGCAGCCTCTGATTTTAATAGCATGCTACAGTGTTGGTTTTTTTTTCCACATAAAAAACATACCACATCGGTGCCTGCTAGCAACATCTTGGGCCTGGAGAGGTTTGCACCAAAGAAAATTTAAAAATCCGTTTAGTTTCTGTTGTGAAATGAAAACAACTGTCAGTACAGGCAGTTCTAGAAACTCCCCATTTCACCTTAACCCAGCCCTAGAATTTAGAGAGATTATACACAGATTTAAAAAAAATAAAAATAAATAAATACAACTTCAAAATCTAAATATTCTTCTTGCATTTTATATTTACTACATACTGTACATATCGACAGTGAAAAATGTTGCTTTGCTTACGTAATGGAAAAAGCCTTGCCCAGCACATCAAGCCAGAACTGTTAAAATCCTTTCACGAAGAAATGCAGTGAAATGGCTTTGCTGTCATCTCAATCACCCCATGTCCAGACTGGGAGCTGCTAAAAGCTCCACCTCTTTTGGAGGGTACATTAAAAGCAGCTCTTCAGCCCAGGGGTGCATGGCAGGACCTGTCCCCTGGGAGTTGCCCTCTTTCAGCATGTGGCCTTAAAAATCCTTTTGCTGTTTGAGGAGGCCAGACCATGGGAACTAGGAAAGTATGACATGTAGGACTGCTCAGCTCCTTTAAGAGCTGCAGCTTAGATTTTTGTTTTCACATACCACACAGCCACATTTGGCACATGGACAGCAAACCTATGCATTGTGTTTTCTCACTTCTCTTTCTCAAGAGACAAGTTAAATTGCCTTTTAATTTTCTTTCACTGTCTGAAAATGAAGTATATTTTTACTTTGAGTACAAAAAGGTTTCCTGCTTTGGAGAGTCAACAGGAACTTTTTCCACTGATTTAAGCAGGTTTCAGTCTGAGCCCAAGAGGAAACAGCTGCCAGTCTGGTCCAGGGATCGGAAGGCAGGATGCGTTCTCTTAGTGCATCACTCCCCTCCAAGCATTTCCTCCTACTTCATGTCTGTCTTTTTTCTTAATGCACCATGGTCTTCACAACAAAAGGCAACCAGTCATTTCTGGTTAAAAACCTTCTGAGACAAATTTCCTGTTTCCAGGCTCACGTTTTCCCTTCCAGGCTGAACACCATGACTCTAGCTAGTCTAAAGCCTATTGTACCTTGAGAAACAGAAGCCTTCATTCTGCTTTTCTTCTTTCTTATCAGCACCTACATTTCCCTCTTTGAAAGAGCCATCTTTGAGAAGAGCCTCAAAACCAATATCCCCTGGCACAGAGTCAGAGCTGCTATTAGGGAGGAGCAAGAGGGAAAAAAATACAAGAGGTACCTGTCAAAATTATCTTCCCATAGCATATCATCAGAGGAAGTGACAGCTTCCCTTCCCATTACTCCAGCCCCCATTTGGTGGGAAAAAAAGGCAAAACTCTGTCTACAAAGAGGTAGTTCAACTTCCCTGTACAGTAAGAATAAAAATGGCTGCAGTATGGGTTATCAAGCAGGGGTCCTACTCGGAAATATATACATTTTATACTTATTGAGGGGCTGACTGCTGTGCTTCAGCAATGTGATGTCCACCTTGGTTCCTAAGTACCAGTCATCTCTAAGCTACTGGCAATTTTTGCACACAGCAGAGTAGTCCAGGGGGGAGAAGATGCAATTATGTGTCAGGGTCCATACTACTTTATTACTTCCTTGAATAATCTGCTCAGCTGGGAAGGTTATTTGCCTCTAATCTACCCCATTACACTGAATGCATACCTTTCCTCTGGTTAGTTAATTCCTAAATACAGGAAACAAATACCGTTAACAACATCATTAGCCTCAGAAAGATGACTGTCCAACATAAACCACATTTATATTAAGGATGTCATATATTATCTTTAACAGTTAGCAGAAATATTCACCAGTTTTCCAATAAAAATCAGATTTTTACACTATCAAAAATTGTTCAAGATACATTTTTAAAAAATATTTTTAAGACAATCTGTGTAATTCTTTTGTTTTATGTCTATATCAATCCAGAAAATACCAGTTTAATGACAGTGACACTAAAAGCATTAAGCTTCTTGGGTCTCTTCAGGATAACGACACATTTTGATTTAGACCAAGGAAAATGAGATAAAATATTACAGAATTTTTTAATTCTTTGTGCTTTGTTTCTTCTCTATTTCATCTATTCTGATTTACTCCTAGAAAATTCTAATTGCTTTTCTTTTTTTTTGGACAGCAGCACCTGTCACAATGCTAGATTTCTATACTGGAATGGACAGTCTGATCTTCAAACAGTTTGACCTAGTGTCAACCTGTTTCCAGAGTCTTCCAGACCATACCTTGTCAAAGTCTGATATCTACCACAGGCAATTGCCAATAAGCAGCGTGGGTACAGTGATGTCTTTTGAAGAAAAGAGTATTTACCAAATAGATAATACATAAGCTATATCATTTGACCTGGGGACTAGAAAATGGTCCCTGTTCTCTTCTATTTACTCATACAGATGTAGCCCATGTGTCTTATGCAACCTGTAGCTGGTAAGGCTGACCTTCTTCTTCCCAGCAATGGACCAGGTGCAATTTCCCTGCCCTACTGAGACACTGTGTGTGTACAAATGTGATGTTGCATCACACAGACATATGCATTTCAGTAATGGAGAACTGATCCCCATCTTTAGATTTTTAAAGTCAGCTCTGTCTTTGAAGCATTTGGAGGTGAAGCTGTTATCGCTGTTATTATTATAGCTGCTACATAAATTAATAATAATGGAAGTAAGAAGCAGCAAAATTAAACCCGTAAATTATAAGTCTAAGCTAAAACTCGGCAGCTAATTCCTGTTTCTACTCAGCCTCCTGCACTTCATCTTAAAGGCAATCCTACATATAGATAGTATTTTAAGCTATATCACAGCAAAGGATAAATATTTCCCCAGTACCTTGACTAGATTAACCCTAGCCAGCAGACTGAAACTGCTCTTTCCACTGCCAACATTAATCATAGATTTCAGCTGTTCTTCTGCATAAATCTCAGGAAGACCTTCATGCTTTACATTAAATTAGTGGGATTAACAATTCAGTGAATGTGTTTAAAGTCTGGCAATATTGGCGAACTCTGAGAACCTTCCCTCTATTTAGATTCATCAAAGTGTGTTTAAATACCTAGCGCTGTACACTTGATATCTCTCTGGTTATAATTTGCCAGAAGGAGCCAGCAAGATGACACCAGAGAGCTGTTAGTCATTCCGTGAAACGGTGACCTTAGATGAATATTATGCTTCATTATCCTACATTATTTCCTTGTTCTGAAGTTTGGTGGAATTTTCACTTTGATTGGTAAAATAGTATTCTGTGGAAGACAATAAACAGGTGGGTTTGATTTTCTCCAGTGTTTTATAAGACCCTGAAATACACTTTTTTTTTTTTGGGGGNTTTTCCTCTGTTGAATAGGAGAAAGTTCACATCCTAGCCAAGACAACAACAATTACCACCTCAAAAGGGCACTGTGAACTGATCTCATTGTACTGTTATCTTACACAGGATCTTCTCTCAGAAATGCCATCATAATGAGGTTACAAATAATGCTAACCATAGTGATTGCTTTTAAGGTTTGTCATGGTCTGCTTACAAAGCCACCACGTAACTGCAAATTGGAAAAAAAAAAAAAACAAAAAAACCTTTCTACCCATATATTCCTCTAGACTTTTTAACCATCCCTTGTTAAACTGCAAATTCTCCTGTGCAAATACACCATGAGTTACACCCTATATTGGCATAAATCATTAGGGCACCCTTCAAGGCAGTGAAACCACACTCTTACCACAGGAGGGCTAAGTCTAATTGACACAGCTTCCTCTTAAAAAACATAATTGTAAAGTTTGCAGCATCCTACATTTGAGTCTTGTCATTCCACTTTCACACCGGAGTCTGTCACTGAACCACATTAATGTCCAAGACAGAAAAGCAACTTAAACCACTTCTCTTCCTCCTGAAATTAAGACGAGATTTTACATCATCTCTGTGGACATACGAACAATGTCCTCCAAATGCATGACTGCCCATTAAGTTTCAGCCACACATTTTATTACACCAACCACACCAAAAAATCCATAGCAGTAGCTCTGAAGATCATGATGTTCTCTAAACTACAGCATGAAAAAAGTATCATTCTCCTAGTGATCTGAGGAGGAGGTAGCCTGGTATTCTGACTGAAGTGTAAATTTTGCTTGCGTATGCAAAAGTCCTATAATTGTCATGGTAGGACATTAAATCAAGCCATGATACATTCGACAGGTCCATGATCACAGTAGGCCATAAAATAAGAAGTGCTCCATAACTTTAATTCTGGAAATGAAAAGAAAACAGGAACTGCTCAGTGAGTTAGAAACTTCAGGACTTGTAAAAAAGCATATTTCAAAATGAGCACAAATAATGTTTTGCTAAACATAATATTCCTAAGGCTTGCACTACGTGGCAATAGGCTCAGGAGCCTCATACAGAGTTTGAGAGATGTAAAAATATAAACAAAAATAGTTTGTTTCTGTGTGAACCTGTAGCCCAAGATTTACCTTACCAGCTACTTTCAAAGAAATCAGAGTTATGACTTACGTGAAGGAAAATGGATTAAGTAAAGGGAAAAGGAGAATGATATTTTAAAAATATCATGTCAATAACTTCAATAAAATGCCTTTTAATAGCAGGTTGTTCTTTCAATATACTCCTTGCAAGCTGTTCTTTCTCTTTTCACTTCTACAATTTTTTTCCTAAGCCGCAGCCAGGCAAACACTTAAAAACTAGGAACCTTAGGAGTGTCTTTGATGGTATCAACATTTCCCATTTAAATATGGAAAATGAGACTGGCAGAGGGGGGAAGGAACAAATAAATAAATAAATAAATTCTAAAAATAATGATAAGATTATTAATAGCTTCTTAGCAGCCCTTCTTATTCTTTCTAATCACCTGATTGTATGTGAAAGAAAGGACCCATGATTTGAATTCATGAAAGAGCTTGCCTTTAAAACAAGAAATAGAAACACCAAGTATCTTTTGAAAATATTAAGATAAAGACATTGTGTTTAAGGTGGGTTTTTTTTCCCAAAAACGCAGTATGAGTAGCTACACCTTGAAAAATAACAAGGAAGGGAAGAAGTGTTTTAGACAATGCAACCCACAGAGAGTAAAATCAACCTATTATGGGATTTCCTTTCAAAACTTCTGCATACTGTGAGACCTGCATAATAAGCTGTGCTAGGACATGTGTTCAGTCCTCAGCAAAGATGAGCTCATATTCTGCCAAACAGAGGAGGGCTGTGCAAATATGAAAATGTAAATTCTAATGAAGAAGAACACCATTATGTCCTTAACTGCATCTGCACCTTTACTATATTTTCATCATGTACATTTGAACTCATCAGGTTTTTGCGGCATAGTATTAATGAACACCAGAATCGGTACCCATGCTGAGAAAACATAGTGTTAAGACAACAGTTTTTAAAACACCATTAAATCAACACACGATGGCTAAAAGAATACACAGCAATTCTGCAGGCTCACAGATTTTTTATTAAAGTGTATCCTTGGAGAGTCTAAAATTAACATTCTCATGGAGTCCAATATCCCTCTATGCTGCTGTTAATTTTACTTATTGAGGAATGAATCAAGCGAAATTCCTTGTTTTTGATTATGGGATAGGACAGAAATGGAAAAGACACACATATTTAACCAGTAAAATATGGTCTCAGGAAGTCAAGTACCGTCTAAGCAGAGCATGTCAACACAGGTCTCTGGCTTTATGTCAAATGTATATGTGCTAATTCTGGAAGTCTAACTAACCTCGGAGAATGTCTTATGTATTTGAAAATAATCCCAGCAGACATGTTAGTGGAAAGCAGACACTTGGATGAGGCAGTGCAGTTGCAGGGTACAAATGACTTAATGATGGATTGGGAAAGCCTGGTAAAACGAAGGTCCTACCTTTAAAAAAAAGGTTAGGACGCAACAGGGATAACGAGTTACTATTGATTGTCCAAATACTTATATGGATTGAAATTTTCCGCATTCGAGTGTTTGATCTAGGTTATCAAGAAAACAATCAGATGATGTTATCATTTCCCACAATGCTGTAAAAAAAAGATCCATGACTAGAGAAAACAGACCTTTATCACCTTTGAATAGAAAGGGTATATGCCATAGTGGCTTAAACCCCAAATTTTAGAAAACAGAAATTCACAATTGCAGGAACTGGTAGGCAAGATACCTAACAGAGACATAATGTTTGTGTTAGATTTAAGCAACATTCAGGATGAATATGTTGCTATGAGGAGGTGCTCTGCAACATCAGCCATACAACACTGAAATTCAACACACTCAAAAGCAGAGCTATACACAAACACACACAAAGAAAAAAATATTCCTCTAAAGCAGAGCTTAGTTTCAAAAAGAGAAAATACATAAAAATTAGGACTTGATAGTCAGAAATTAAAAGTATCCACAAGAGAAATTTAAATTTAAGCACCTGAAAGGTATTTTAAAGTATCATATTAGACAATCAAAATAAATACTTGCCATTACTTCTGAAAACAAATTCCTTTAAAAAGAAAGAGAAAAAAAAAAACAAAACCAACAAACAAAACCAATCTGTTAAAGCAAGAGACTAAAAGAATCTATTTGAAGTAGGAAGACTTCCTTCTAAAGAAGGAGACATGATTAAATGATGAAAATAGAGGTCAGGATCATCTCTGTAAATACAGAATACCAGCATAATGTGGAAATTTAAAAAATAGGAAGTCATTTTATATAAGGCATAAAAACTAGCAATGAATATCTGTTCAAACATGTGACAGAAAAACCTGAAAAAAAGTCTGCAAGACAGCCTGGAAGGCTATAGATGAGATGTTAAATGAATTCTTTGCATCAGACCCACATAGGATACAGCTTTCAATATTTTCAATTCTAAGTTCTCTCTTTTGGGGAAACAGGTGAGAAAAAGCATTGCAAATTCAAGTGCTGAATTAACATATAAACAAAAGAAATTCACTAAGCTCTGTTAATTTTCTTCTACAAGGAAATGCAATATAAAATTGCTCACCTATTAGCTGTGATGTCTATCCTATCAAGGAAATTATCTCATTACCATAGAGACAGAAGGTGGCAAATGCAGGAGCACGTTTTGAAGAGCTTTAATACAGGCCTGGGTACCCACATATAAATAAAGCCATAAATCAGAATAAGTAAATAAGCAGATCATTATATCATGACTAAAAGAGGTCTTCTTGTTGGTTTTTTTGTTTTGCCTTTTTTTTTTTTTTCCAGATAGAAGATACACCTCACAAATTTATTAAAAGTCTTCAAAGGAATCAATTTATGTATTGATAATGGTGGTACAACTGATACTATGCAGTTGCACTGTCATCAAGTTTTTGTTCATAAACGCTGAAAGGCAAAAAGCAAACAAACCATGCTGATACATGACAAAAGGCCATTACAGGTTAATAATTTAGTAGATAAATTAAAAAAAGATAGGAAATAAAGTTTTGGAAGAGAATTATCAGTGGACACTAGGGAGACCTAGTCTGATCTATGCTATTTCTTGACTTCTTAAATGCCATTACACAGAATATAGAAAACTGACAAACCTTCCTAACATAAAATTTGGTGGGTCATAAAAATACTGATTGTGAAAAGCTGCACAAGGATCTGATGATACTGAATGATTAGACACTAAATTGGAAAACGAATAATGTCAGCACATGTAAAGTACCACAGCACACAAAGCAAATCATCCTCACCACACACCCCATGCCACCACCTCTTAAAATAGGTTGGAAATCTGCTACTGTCATTTGGCAGTCTCGAAGCCTTGTAAATCGTTGGGTGCAAGCAACGGTTCTGAACTCACATATGGCCAAAACCTCAAAGAGGATATTTGGAATTACTAGAAAAAGCAGAGAACAAGCCAACCAGGAAACATCAATATGACATTACATATTAAACTGCTAAGTGACCACAACTTGAAAACTAAGTTTTATCCATTTGACAAAGATATAGTTGAATTGGAAAGACTATAGAAAAAGAAGGTAGGCAAATAGTATAAAACATCTTCAAAAACTGAGAAAATGAAGCAGATAGGCATTTTTCAGCCCGAAAAAAACACAAAACACACAGCTATAAAATAATGAATGACAGAGTAGCAGGAGATTGGGGTACTATTATACATAGCATTTTCAGAAAACTTGTGGACCCAGGAGCCTTCATTTCGGTGGGAATTCCTGGACATGTCTTTACTAGTGCAATATTTAAGTCTGCCTACATAAAATGTCAAATCTACTGCTAAATTTTGCTGATCACTTCACCAACCCTCTGAAGAAAAAAAAAGACCACAGACACTATAAAACTAATAAAGCGTGTAAGCTCTTAGATAAAGACAGGTATATTGAGATTCATAATTATTATTTAGTGTCTCAGAGCATTTACCGACAAAGAAGGTTGCAAAATTTCTACATTTTTTCTCCCAGTGAAAAAGATACAGAAAAAATCTTATTTGGAGCTGTTGACATTTCATAAGAAAACTGTGCACTAAAAAAAAACCCAACAAACAAACTAGTTTTATTTCTGACTATTAATTAATCTTTTTTGTCCCCAACAACTGTTCTGAAGAGAAGAAATCTGAACAAAAATAATAAAAAATTAATTTGATTTTGAAGTTTCTCTTTGAAAAAATTCACCAAAAATGTTATTTGCCTTCGAGTAAAAAAAAAAATGGTACTATCACTATCCATTTTTCAAAAGGAAAATTTCTGCATAGTCAGAACCTGGGATTGTAACTGCAAAGTTATTTGGAAATCAAATACAGATTTTGCACCACAAGCCCACTGTTCCTAGCTAACCATCCACACAAACTGTATCACACTTACGAGTGTGTCAGGTTTAGGTGTCTCGAAATCAAAGGGTTTTATCTTGGCCACTGGAAAGTACTGCTGTTCAATGTTGTCTTTCTCCAAAGTTCACTGCCTAATGGTATTTCCAGTTACAAATCAAGCAATCTTTGATTGATTCAGAAAAATTGGAGCTGGTGACAAGCAGATGGAGGTGGGCACAGTGGGGAATACCCAGGTGTCCAGGCCCAACAGCTACTGGCTTTCCCTTCCCCTTCGGGAAGCAGCTAGCAGAAATCAGGAGGGCCAGGATGCGCTCTTAATATTAACAAGATCTGCTGTTATCTACTAAAGAAAAAACAGAACTGAACATTTTAAACAGATGAACTCTCCTGTTTTGGTACCATAAAGGTACATAGAAAAGGCACGGTTTATTTCTAAGGTCACCGTTGACATTAGTTTTCACCTCAATTGGGTCAAATATCACAAGGTATCACTTCTTTATAATAAGCACCCAAGGCACAATCAGATCACACTGAGTTAAAACCTTCTTTGAGAATCTTCAGATCTTGCAAATGGCACGTTTCAAGCCCGGTGTTTAGGACAATGTGTCAGCTGATACATGCCCTAATCTAGACAAAGCAAATGAGAGCACAGAGGTGAGGAAACCTACCCATGAGCTCTGCCATATCAAACCAATGATTAAATTAAGATGGAAGGACTTTGGGTCCCATTGACTACCAAATGTTACAAATTCCTTTGGTTTACAAACTCCTGATCTGTGCCCTAGAGATCCCATTCATTATCATGGAATCATGAAATGGTCAGAGTTGGAAGGGACTTCTGGAGATGATCTAGTCCAACTCCCCTGCTAAATAACGATTGCCTAGAGCACAATACTCAGGATGTATTAATTTCTCTTGCATAAGTTCTGTGAGCTATGTTTATTCCCATCCCAAACTACCATAAAACAGAAGAGATTACTAACCTCCTAGACAAACAGAAAAACTGAGTTTTGCCAGTTAAATTGGAGGTCTCTTTAAAGGAGAGAGCACCGTCTGTTAGCTTTGTTCCAGTATTCTATTCCCTGGTTCTTTACAAAATCCTAATCTCAAATCAAAGATCCACTGGGAACATTGCAAACCATCCAAATTTATCCCTCATACAACATACAATGCTAAACTAGATTGGAAGGGGAAGATGAGCAATCAATCTTGTTAATAACCTTCAATCAATTAAACCAGATTTCTGCTATTTCAAGCAGGGAGGCTTGGTTTTGGGGTTTCTTTTAAATCAGAATTAAAAGGAGTAAAAAACTCAGTCTTGTATTGGATAAATCTTGCATTTGTAAATGCAAAAATAAATTTTATGCAAACAAATTTTATTAAACTGTATAATCCAAAGGGATTGAGAGGAGGTGAAAGGGTCAGAGAAAAAAGAGAGAATGTTTATTGAGAATGTTTAAAACCGTGGCTCAGTCTTTTAATTCATATGTACTCCAAGGGGTTTTTTTTTGACATTGTCTTGTTTATTTGACTAACACACATTCATCCAGTACTTATGTAAGCAAACCATTTTCCATGTCGGCCCAAGAAGCTGGGAGAAAATATAGCATGACTTACTGTTTACTTGATAGGTTGATGCTGTATTGGTTTTCAAATAGGCACTTGGACTCCTGCAAAAGGCTAACAGCAATATAAACAAAACCAGATGGCTTTGTTTTGACATACGTAAAATCCTGAATCTGCCATCAGAGCGATGCGAGAAATCTAGCTTTCCACCATCCAATTAAATAAAAACAGTCTATTTTTAATACTCAGGCAGATGCATGCACAGCTATCACCTGTGAGATCTCCAGGGCATTTTAAACTCTCTCCAAAGATCTAAAAATCCTAAAGTTTTAAAGATGTTTTAAACAACTGGCATGAATCTCTGGGGAAGAGAAGGCTTCAGAATAAAGGGATATGTGTTAAAAAATTGGCTTCTTCCTATCACTAATTTCTCAAAGTGTTATATACTGTTCCTTTTCTTTAGCAAAACAACACCAGACACTCCTAAGGGCCAATTGCAGTGCTGGTAATACTTGTCTCTTTCTCCCACCTGAGCCCGATGGATTGACTGCTTTGAATTACCTAATCCTTTACCCACCGTTATTTTTATTCCTACTGTGATGATTTTACAAGGTTTTAATGAAATCTACAGATATTTGAATCAGCAAAGCAAACTAACTTTCAAATAATTCCAGAAGAGTTTTCTCTACCCTAGCAATGTCATCTTAGTAAAATCCCTATTTGTTACTGGAATGTGCTTGAATGGTTGCACCTCTCACCCACGGGAGTGACCATTGGGACTTCACACTACCAAAGCCACAATTTACATCGTGAGGCACCCCATTTCTCTTTGGTACAGTGATGTACCATTTTCAGTCCCCAAATTCTAGGCAGTTTGGGACAGATTCCCACCCAGGAACATGGCTTGTAGCAATAAGTACAAATATACACATCTTTGCATCAACTTTCTGGATGTGAAGGAATTCATTTAAGTCCTTGTGTTGAAAGACCCATAACAATTAGGTTAATTGACATTACATCCTATTGCTCCTTCACTCTAATCTGGCAGAAAAATCATCCAGTCCCAGAGGCAGTTAATAATACAACACTACAAAGTGATTTGTGTTTGTAATAATATATATCCTCAATGCATCATGGGAAGAATATGTTTAATTGAATTATATAAATGGGACATTTTTTTCATTTTATTTTTAACCTTCCAATATTTTTCATGTGTTTGCTTGTGCTTTTTAGTTTTAAATACTGGATGGAGGAAACAAATTAAACAAGAAAAAAATTAAATAAGGAAACACTGAATTTGGAAAAATAATACCAAGTTTATAGCTATTCAGCCACTTGTCCCAGATGATATGACAGTGCAATGATAAGTATTTCACTACAATACAGAAACCCCAAACCAGAAATCAGATTTCATTCCGCCAGGAATCTCAAAGTACGGTCCTTCACAAAATGCTCCTAGTCCATACCAACAAGACAAAAGCTCGACTGCAGACAATTCTCACCCCTGTTGTTATATTAGGTCACTGAACCACATAGAAACTTGCCCAAGGTGAGGACAGAAGCCTGTAGCAGGATGCAAAAATCAATACTTTATCTCAAATCACAACCTTCTTGTTAAATACAATTCAAAACCAGAGTATGTTTTTAAGCATCTTCTTGAGAGGAACAAAATTCAAAACAGAACATTTTGGAAGCTGAGACATTCTAGATAATATCTCTAATCAGGTTCCTCATCTCCAAAAGCAGGAAGGTTTGGGCAGTACAGTAAGGACCTGCAGTTTTCCCCATATCCAACCCTACCGAAATACGACAGGTAAGGTCTCTTTATGTCAGCATACCCGTGCGGATGACAGTACATTTTAGTTGACTTAAAATGTGAACAAAGGGTTACAGCAAGAGGAAAGGTTAGGGAAAAAAAAATTGTTCTTTAATCTCCACTTCTCCTTGAGTCCTGTATTTGCTATTTACACTTGCCTACCACTTTGTGCATCATTAGCAACAAGTGCTTCTAGAAGGATGGTACACAATCTGATTCTGCTGAAGGTACTGATGAGGGTGCTTGCAAATAATTGTAGGAGTTTTGCAACACCACTGAAACCAGAAGGTAAATACTAGAATACATCTTAATATACAGAGTAGAGGCATCCTTTGTCTCTATGTAGCTTAGAGTTTCACTAACACCTTGGGATTTGAAATAACACAGTATCAGGAACTGAAATTTATATTCTTTGATTTTAAGAAGAAACTATATTTGTATGAACCTTAACACAATGCCTCAGTCAGTGGCTATTATAACTACTTCCAGCCAAAAATATCACAGTGACATCTTGCTTCTTAAATGTGCCACTGTCAGTAACTGCCCCCCTATCAACTCATCAGAACTTAATGTCAACTTGGAACTACGAGTTTCTAGCTTTTTAGGCCACTATAATTACCTTTTAATTCCTTTCTATGGTTTGCTGCATTACCTAGATAGGTAAGGAGAATAGGAGTCTCATCCATTTCAAAAGCTCCTAGAGGGACAGCCAATTCTTATATGACAAACTGTACAATATTCTCTTAGATAGGAATGACAGCATAATATTGTAAAGGATCTGCAGTTTGCCCCTGATCTCAGTCTTATAAATAACCTCCTGAATGCTCACTTGGAGGGATATGGATCTAAGAGGGCCTGAAACATGACCCAGACTAAACAAGTCAAGGTACTGAACTGATTCTCAAAAGAAGAGTACAGGGAAGTTTTAAAAGCTTCAGCTTTTTTTTTTCTTTTTTTTTTTTTTCTTTTTGGAAGGGTGTGTGCCGTGGTGGCAGCACCATGTACCTAGCATCAAAGCTCAAAAATTCCTAGCTGTGAGAATAATACCTAACCTATACTCCTCAAAAACCTGTATCGAGAAGTAAAAGCCTGCCCTTCTGACTACCTGCAATGTTATTTTAGGTCACTGAAAATTCTGCCTATATACTCCTCTAAACCTGTATCGAGAAATAAAAGTCTGCCCTACTGACTACCTGCAATGTTTCTTTAGGTCACTGAATATTCTGCCTATCAGACTTCTCTGCTGATATCCTGCTCTGCCCTTAGCATATGCCAGAATTACGAAAGTAGTTTCACAGGTGCTCATGATAACCACTGGCAAGGCTGTTTATGCATCTATTATACCACTGACTTGTCTTGATCACACTGACTCGATGGTTTCCACCAGCCCCTTAGGAAGGCTTTGCCAGTCCTTGGCCTTCAGCTTGTTCACTGCAGGAGGATATTTCAACTGATCTGGATTTGCAAGGCAAGGTGGGATGAGAAGGAGCAAGAGACTCTATTCAGCCATAAGCAGTGGCTGACACACCGCTATGAATACACAAAGCCAGCTCACCTCTTGAGGTTTATACTACTCTGAATGACAACGTTCACAGAGCCACACTACAGCTTCTGGATATATATAACCGCTGGATATACATACAATATCACCTTCTGAAAGCATGATTAAAGAATATGATTAAAATTATTCTCAGCAACACATTGTTTCATCCCTAAAATTCTGCTCATTTCACTTTAAGCCACACTTGAAGTCTGGCCTGGCATTGCTACAAGCAGCAGACACTGCAGGTTGCAATCACAATTCTCAGTGGTGTTTGTGTGTGTACATGCAATACAAAACCCGGTTTCACTCACACCTAAGCTCTTGCACCTTCCACTTCATGATTCAGAACTGAGTTTCTTCAGTCACAATCATTATGTTTTGAGTAGATATGGTTGTTACAGTAACACGCAATTTAAGAGACAGTACTGGAACAAAGTAGCTTCATGTTAAAACAAACAATTCACAACGCAGATAATGAATATGATCTTGGAGTCTATTTTTAGCAAAGCCGTAATGCTGCTGAGATTGGCTTTAGTGGTGAATAGGTGTATTAAAATGTACTCAGGTAGGCAGAGGAGGTGGAGAGCAAATATTTTAAAAAATAGGACAGCTTGAACATCAATAGAGTCTGCAGAAAGTCAGAGCACTAGCGTAAGGTTTTTCACAATTGTTTTATCCTCTATTGTCCCTTGAAATAGTGTACAAGAAAATGTATCTAATTTATTGCAGTAATATGATACTTAATGCTGAACAGCAGCTAAAGTAGAAAGACTCTCTCAGGCTACAATTTGGCACCAAAAATTCCAAGACAGCAGTGTGCTCATTTCACCTATCCCACAAGCTTCCTGCTTATGACCCTGATACCTACATTTTTAAATCTGGAGTCTCAATTTCTTGTGTTTCAGTGGTCAGCATATCTTAAAGTAACTCTGTTTTGTCCTAAATAACTTGCCAAATCCGCATAATGCTCAGCAATGAATACAAAAACATGAATTAGATTTAATATTATTACAGATAGTCATGAAATCATATTTCCTCTCACAAGTGATCTCCTCTAACAGTCCAGTCTGTGCTGCAGAAGTCCTGAGGTATGCACAGAAATTATATCCCTTATATGCCAGTGAACTACTTCTCATTCTGACACTATAATCACTCATCTCTTGCTCATCTTGGGTCGCACAGGAGGGCTAATTCAGCATTTCTGTGTAGTGTCCTTCCAAATGAATGCCACAAAGTGACATGTTTGGCTATTACATCTCTAGAAAAGCTCAAGCCATTGTTTGCAACCCAACCAAAGCACAGGAACCTCCAACGTTTACTGAATTAAAGAAATTTGGGGTTTTCATCCAAAAGCATCACACTATTCCTAAAATTAAAACAAAACAAAACCAACAATAACAACCAAAAAGAAGAAAAACAAAAACAAAAAATCCACCGTGATTTCTACTGACAGTGAAAAAAAGCACTTTATGATAGAGTCTATATATATGATTGACTTTGGCATTTGCGAATTAAGATGCAGTATTAGGTTTGTATGATAAGGTTTTTGGTACTGGACAGTGGGAGGTGAGAGGACACATAAGTGGGGCTTCAGTGAGAAGCTGCTAGAAGCTTCCCCCATGATGAGGCAGGCTGTCCCTCAGGAGCCCATAGAGGTTAATAGTGAAGCAGACATCCACCTGCAGCACACAGAGTTGATGAATACCTGAAGGAGGGTGTGACCTTGCGGGAAGCCCATGCTGAAGCAGGTTTGCTGCAGGACTTGTGAACCCATGGGGGACCCATGCTGGAACAGTCTGTGTAAGCACTGCATGCCATGGAAGCGACCCACACTGGAGCAGTTTATGAAGAAGTGCAGCCTGTGGGAAGGACTCACATCGGAGAATTTTGTGGAGGATTGTCTCCCGTGGGATGGACCACATTCTGGAGCAGGGAAAGAGTGTGAAGAGTCCTACCCCCAAGGAGAAACGAGTGGCAATGTGTGATGAACTGACCACAACCCCTATTCCCCATCCCTCTGCACAGCTTGGCTAAAGACAGGAGGAAATAACAGGTAGAAGAATTGTGATGATAGTCAGCTTTAAGAATATAAACAGCTTGCAAAAGGAAATTAATGGACCGGGCAGATTTGGATATCTGCCCCCCTCAACCCCTAAAGGAAAAAAAAATACATACGAATAAAGGAAAATCTCTCCTTTTAGAACCTGCTTGGCTGTTGCATAATCTTTTTATGAGGGATATTTCAGGGTGAGCCTCTCACCAATAAACAAAATGAATAAGCGTTGATGACCTCGTGATGCTGCAGCAAAGCTATGTTATTTCCTGTCACATGAAGACTTCAAAGAATTAAAAAAACAGGCTCAGATTCCAGCATATCACCTAAAAGGTACAGACTGTTTCCTTAAATTTTAATTAAAACCAACTATATTTCACTAAGGCTAAATAAAATAAGCATGCTGGTTCAAATTACATATGCTTGTTTAAACCTGGAATGACTTTTATTTCTTTGGCAAGTCAATTTGTTGATTACCTGGCTAGAAATTACTGACACAAGTTGGAGTGCCACATTTCAGTGGACTCAAGTGTAATCCAAAAACCATTATTATTCTTCCCTGTAGCTACTCTGTGTGCCTTTGATTGAGGTAGAATTCCTAGAAACTAGCATGTTAAATTCTCCATCGCAGATTAATCCTTTCCTTACCCAAAAGACAGAATTTACTTTTGTAAGAAGTCATCCTAGAGAGGATAAGTGAGAGCGGATGTGGGGATCGTGTTCTCCTTCAGATCTAGATCTTGCCCATAGATAAAGGGCAGATTATTCAAATAGTTTATCCAATTCAAAAGATTCTATAGTTCATAGAACTGGCCAGAAGAAACAATGTCATTTCACTGTGTCCATTCTCCTTTCAAAAGTATCACCTTGTTTGTGCAGTCTTTCTAAAAACCCATCTGATCTAGTCTTTCAGGACCTTTTACCAATGGTCAGACAAGGAAAAACAAGGTGTTCATGTTTGTTGTAGATGTTTAAAAACAGCAGACATGGGCTTCTATTCCCTAGTTTTGAGCCACACAAGACTAAATAACACTACACAATGGGACTTGTTTATTCCTCTTCTTATTGAAAGTATGGACATAGACCCATCCATCTGTCATCCTTTGTCAAAAATCTTAAGGCTGATAAGCAGATACTTAAAAACCTATGAATTATAGGCATTCAGTGCCATAGAAACTACTGTGGACTCCTCCCTTCTTCTCTATTACATGGTCGTTTATTATTTCTTCAGGACCCTGGTTTCAGCAGTGGAAAATGTTCCTAGAAAGCTCTACTGTTAGATGCAGTTCCTCTGTAAAGCAGGTGTTTCATCCAACAAGTTCATCTTTGCAGAACTTGGGGGGCCATCAATGAATGAACAAGAGGAGTGGAAGCCAGAAAAAATATCAGTTTCATTCACAAGGCCTGGGTGAATATGCTTTAATCCCACCTGCACATCAGAGACAGAAGAAACTATTATGAGATATCAGTTTTATGGAGACAAACTATAGGTAAAAAACCATTAAGAGGTTTGTTCTAAAGTACCGTCTACATAAACAAACAAACAAAAAATGCTAATTCATGGGAAGAGTTTCTACAGTGTAGTATGGGAACAAGTTACAATAACTGCTAGTTTAGAGCCTTCAAACACAATTAGAGAATTTTAGGCTCAAATCCTTATTGACCCTTGTTCACACATGGAACGTGGACATTTAAATGGAAATGGAAGGACCACCTGGAGCCTTGTTTTGAATTGTGCCTTAAAGGACACAGAGTTAGCTTACTTCATTTAGTGCTGGTGCCTCTATCTCTGTGCTTTAAACACTAACCCATTCAACAACAGACCCATCTGGAAGTGAGAGACACTGACTCAGCACTCCCAATGACAAGCCACTTCTCCAGCCATTCAGACAAATACCATACTGTGCCATAAATTATTTGAGTATGCCCCCCTCATGGAAAAGATACAATTGAAAGAAAAAGGTGGAAATGGAAATGCCAAGAAGAAGCAGTGAGCATGACTCTCTTCTCATCAGCAAAAAGTTCAGGCCCCAGCTGCAAGGAATACTACACAGTAATTTTTAAATGCAGAGCAAGTATACATTCCCAGGGATAGAGAAGGTATGTTTATTTTGGTAGCTACCTCTTGATATCACAAGGGTTGGTCTTTCTGATTCACAGCCACAATTTAAAATGCAGCTCACTATAACCTCAAAAATAGCAGTTTAGTGCCTTAATGACATGGCTAGGGAGGCAACATCTCCCTGTGGCACAAGGCACATTCTTGCTCTCACTTGCTTTTTCTTTAAACAGGCTGAAGTCTTGTTTTCAGCCTAAGCTAGTGAGGGGGAAAACAAAAACCTATCTAAAATTCTGTAATTTGATTTGCTTCAGCACGTAGTATATGAAACTGAAGTAAATTGAAATTTTTCTTCAAATGCATATAAAGTGCTGAACACAGTCTTATTTGCTTTAAAATAAGCTTCCAAATTAATGCAATCTTTTTCTTTGTGAAGCAAATCATTGTGAGAAAAATCATAAATACCCAACACCCCTTTTTGATGGTGTGAAAATAAACAAATATTTGTGAAACAAATTTTCTTCTGAAGTGTACTTCAGAATTTCCTATCAAGAAATAAATAATTATGGTTTGGAGCTAGGCTTGAGGGTTATACAGTGAATAGAACTCAAGGCCTTGGATTGAGGCGAAAACAAAATATTGAATACTTGCTCATTAATTAAAGACTACCCAGTTTCTCTGCTGAAATGAGTGGAGGATGCTGTGCAAAAAATAGTTTGTGATCAGGTAATTAAAAAGGCCTTCCTACTGCATACACATTAGGGGGTCTAATTAAGTTTACAATGACATTTTCTATCCTTCAAGTTTCTAACTTCACTGCTTAATAATGTTCTTTTAACATTCCTTCTTCATTTGTAATAGCTCTCTACAACGCCCCAACAAAACATTTATATGTTAACATGTTATATATAAATGCTTATGATCATTTTTTTAAAGACTTTCTCAGTCTTTATACCACAGACATAAAATGAAATATGTAGCACTTTCTTGCCTACCAGGAAACTCAATACCTCATTTTTTCCCCCAGACACTTTGAGCCCTTAGAACATGCAGTGGGATCTCTATATTCAGCTTCACTCCAGCTTTGGAGTTAACAGTTAAAGAGCTCTTAGCTACACAAGAAACAAAGTTGGTGATGTCTGTAGCACAGATCTACGGGTAGGTGGGATCACCACAGAAAACAGCCATTTTTCCAAGCTTTTATCAAGCTCTCCCTTCTCTACAGAGCACTCTGCTTTTCCTGTGAGCCTAGGCAAGCCTTTTGAGAACAGGGAAATCTTCAACCCCAATTTGGTTCTTTTCTCCCTCTTTTGCAGAACCAGTTTAAAGCAAAGAGCATAAATTTAAATGTAAAGTGTGCAGATGTGGGAATCCTCTAGTAAGTGATATGCTCCTGCCCTAGCTCTGCTTCTTTATCTTAATAGAGTGAAGCTTTTCTTACAAAGACTTGAAAAGCATCAAGTCACACCCAGTTATACCCTAAGAAACATGAGAATATAGACCTCAAAACATCAGTGTCACTTAGTCTTGTGCTGATGAACACCATCTTTCACTACTTAAAATCTTCCCTTTCCATAAGCTTTGCTTTCCTCCAGACACTGACAAGGAACCGGTACCAGCAAGCCAGTGGATCCCAACACCCTGCCTTTTCCTCTGCTGTATTCAGAGGTGCTAAGGATGCCCAGGATACCTGCCCAATCAAGCTCTTAGTGCTACTGGAGAAATATAGAGAATTATAACTAAAATCCACGCCTCTTCTCCATAACCTCCATCCTTCCCTTAAGATTAATAGAATCAACCACCTGCATAAAATACAGGTTACATATACACTAAAGAAAGCAATGCTTACATATTACCTCTTGTCTGCAGTGGACAGTTTAAGCCACCACATCATCTTATCACTAAGATTTTTCTCCATCTAATTCTATTTGCTCTTCCTCAGTGAATATCAACAATAACTCATTTAGTTTTAATGACATTAAAAGTAGAGCCTGTCCTTGAGATAGCATCTAATTTTTCTTTATGAAAGCCAACATAAATTCTATGTATGAGGTCTCTGCTCTGACAGCCTGGTAATAGAGGTGTTGTTAAAGTGAGCTAAAAATACAAACCAAGGGAAAAAAAAAAAAAGTATCTTTCAGAGGAATCATTAGAGAAATTGATGAGGTCTGTTTGCTTTCCTTGCAATCTCTGAGGACACATTATGTATATAAAGCATGGAGCTAACACTAAGTCTGTCACACAAAGATACTAGTTGAACAGATCTTGACCTTTCCTTCCATCTAGGCAATAAAGATAAAGGTCATTACAGGAGTTCCGGGAGAGTTCCTTATTATAGTTATCTCACACTTGATATGAGAGTTAGTAAACTTGAAGCTATTTTTTCCCCCTCTAGGCATCCCTCATGCAGGGGGGCCATTAAGTCTTAGATCAAAATGCATACAATTAAAGGAACCAGGCTAATGTTGCCCAGGCAACTAGTTCTGCTATTTCCTAACTTTCTACTTGACTTTGTAGCCTTGCTATTTTTATTTGTATGTAGTTGTATATCTGAATGTAATTATTAAGAGATCTGCGAGTTTGTGATATGCACAGCTGAATGTTCTCTATTGTGGTGAGTGAATACATCGCTCATTAGAAACAAAACTAACAGTACAGTTAATTTTGTTTCTGAATAGAAACAACACTGAAATCTATAGAGAGTTTTTTACACTTGTAATACAGGAGGAGACACTCCGTTTCACTGCTCTTACAATATCAAACTAATTTCACATTCTCAGGAGATTTTCTGATGGGTATTTGGGACCTCTCAGCAATATGGAAGAATGTGGTGTGAAGGAACGGGGGTGAAGGAACAGAATTGCCATGATAAACTAGGATATGGAAAACAGGAGCTGAAAACAGAAGGCCCATCATAATAATCCAACTGCAGAATTGCTTTATACAGTGTGATGCCAATGCCAGAGATTTGTCCACTGTCAATTCAGGGGGAAATGCCAGTCTACACTTTCTATGAAGAAGATGCCCCAGTCCTAGGCAAGGACATACTTGAAGCTCATTAAATATGAACACAAAATTTCCATCCATATGTCAAGCAATGCAAACTTCCAAATGCTTCACAAATAAATAAATAAATAAATAAATAAATAAAT
>VZRU01012905.1:264377-312398 GCA_013398155.1 Pedionomus torquatus
ACCTGATGTTATACCTTTTTTTCTTCTGATACCACAAGCGTTGTTAACATACTGATTTTGCTCAGCATTTCTATGTGTTTGAATTACACACATATCTCAGGAATGCAAGATTACCATTACAGTTTGTGTACTACTAAAGTATTGCTTTAATTTCAGGTAGTAACAGGAAGAAAAGTCAGCATTCATGGGACAATTTTCTTGCATCACCTTCTTGTTCTGTCATCTCAGGGGAAAAAAAAAAAACACATTTGTAGATTATTATTTTTTTAACATATTTTACCAAGAACATTAACCACATTCTCATTTTTATTATCTGTAGCAGAAAACAAATCATCCTATTTACATAAAATGCCAATGAGTCAGAGCTAGTTCCTGAAGCAAATCAAGACGTTATAGCATGTCAGTGGTGTATTTCACCATTGTAAATATTATGTATGACTTTATAGTTTGCCACATGCCTGTCAGCCCCCAGTAAGGAAAGACCATATTTGAAACTACCAGTCACAACTGATAATAGGCTCTTTTTACAGAAATCTCTACTAAAGTTTGAAAATGCAATTACAGAAGCTCTGTCTGAACTGCAGAACAAATAAGCCTTGGAGGCAGCCCTGCTGTCCTGTCCTTCTTTTCATGTCCAGTAGTGGGGACTTCTTGGAAGTTAACATGTGCCCTTCCAGGCCAATGTCCCTCAGATTTCCAGTGGCAATAAGAACACCAGGAAAGATGGCAGGGAGGAGGATGATGTGGTTCATGCTGATATTAAGGCTAGACAACATCTGGCTGTGTGGGTGGGTGTGTTTTACAGCTTCTCCAAAGTCCTGCATTTAGAGCGGCTGGAGAAACTTGGGAAATCTCTTACTTAGGTCATGTTCTTCTCAAAAAAGAATAAAAAAAAAAAGTAAATTACATCAGTTTTTTTCATCAAAAAGCTCTAATCTATTTTTAAGAACACTGATGAGAGTTTCCCTTTACTTCCTGAACAAAAAGCCAAGAGGATTCTTGCATCCATCCAGCTACACTGTGATTAGTGGTACTTGATAAGTGAAATACTCCAACAAGAAACACTGAGTTGCGCTCTTGTATTTGACTTCAGATTTCCATAAGTCTTCAGAGTTTTTTGTGTTTATGCTCCAATTTCTTCAGGTTTGGTTCTTTCCTATCTGTTACTGGGTAGCAATGGTAACAAAGTACTGAGCTTACAGTAATAACAACTCTTATACATCTGTTTAAACAAAAGTGTTTGTTACTGCAAACAGTTCCTTATCATGTAGATGGAAAGTCAGTATGCCAGGAAACAGAACACAATACTTCTGAGAAAGATAATGGTACACTGTAAAAAGTGAAAGTAAAGTGCATATCGAAAGCAGAGTAGCTAATTATCTCAAACACAGATTAGGTGCCCCAACATGCTTTGCATCATTGCAAAACATGAATGTAATTTGGAGAAAGTGGGTAGAAAAGACCTTAGAAACAGAGTTCTAACAGACAGTGAAAGAACTGTTCTGCCTGTTGTGGTTTCAGCCAAATTTACCAAAACCTGATTGACAGATGTCCCCCTCTCCCCTCTTTGAGAAAAAGAAAGGAGAGGAAGAAATTTAAGAGATTCAGGAGTTTAGAAAAAACTAAACTAATTTAATGAAAATATAAAGAATAATAATATAATTATATAACAAATAATATAAAGAAAATTTAGAAAAAAGGGGAAAAAAGTATACACTATATACAAAACCATATCAAGCTCCCAGGATGACAATNACCTCACATGGGGGAATGACAAAAATTACCTGACCTTGGTTGTTCTAGCAATAAGTATAAGCAAGGGCCTCTCTGCATACCATCCCTTGGTATAATCAGGTCTTACCACTGAGAGACGAAACGTTCTGAACAATGTGCTGTTCATTTCAGAGTTTAGTTAGTTAGAAGAGGCCCAGCTAAGAAAGTAAAATTGTAAAACAGAAAATTAATTCATTTTACCTCAAACCAGGACACTGCCAAAAGCCAGTAATTTTCTCTGAGTCTGCAAACACTAGCATCTCAATAGCCCAGATGAATAGTAACCTTTGGCAGGCTTGGCGGCGTGGAGTGGAATTAATGTCAACTCCTTTCTGAAGAGATTTGTTTGCCCTCTGTTTTGTCATAGGTACTAAAAGGTCAGATCCAGCCCTGATCCCGGGCATTATTACATGTTTCATATCGCTTCCAGGCCACTCAGATCACAAAAACTAAGAAAAATATTACAGCTACTGTGCATATTTCTTCTGAGGGTACCCGACAGCTTCAGGAAGAGTGAACATCCCTCTTGGACACCTGATAAGAATGCATTATAAATGCAGACCTACATGAATCCTGGCTAAAATACAAGCAAACTTTGTGAAGTCATGCTGCAGTAATCACTTACACAGAAGAATATTAATTCAAAAGTTGGTGATTAGCCAGCAGTGATACAGGAAACTTGAAGGTCATGATTATGCCCAGAAAGCAAAAACCAAAACAAAAAAAAAGAAAATAAAAAATTAAAGCCTCTCTCTCCTTCGGAAACCCCAGGACATATTAAAACTTAAACTAAAAATATAAAGGATCACAAACAAAAGATAAGAAAAGACAGAGAGATTTTTTCTACTATGGGTAAAACTTGCAGTGTTTATTTTCTAAAGTGAGTAATAAATTATTTGTAATTCTGGATTCTTAACTTACCAATAGTACTACAGGGCTATGTGTTGAAAATTGATAAGGTATACTAATCAATACAGTAATGAATTTAAGAGGAAGCACGTAAGTTAGTATTCTCCCAATCAGGTAACCCTACAGTTTTATCAGTTCAACAAAGCTTTTTCTTCTCCCTTTAATTTAAAAAAGAGAGAAAAATACTTATATGCAATGTTCGCAGCCCATACTAAACAACCATAAACCGTACTAAACAACCATATTATCTATTAAAACCCCCACAACTTCTCTGATTAAAAGATGAAATAGAGTTCATGCACACAGTAGGATTCTTTGGGGCCCTGTATTCTCATCAGCTAACATTGCATTGTCCAGAGTAAAACTCCTTTCTTCCTCCAAGTCCTGCCTCTTTAACTGTGCTTTTGACACTTTGATCAGGACTTACTCTTGTAAGGACCTTTTTGAAGGAAATGCAAGGTATGTCTCACCACACACTGTATAAAAGGTGATGATGAGAGCAACTTAAAAATTGGACAACACTGGCACTAGTTCATAATAGTGATGAAGTCACCAGGGGTCAGAAATTATATTGGAGTGACAAGAAACCAAATCATTACCGAAGCCTGAAGAAAGCAAATTCAGACTAAACTACATTACTAGAAAACTGCAGCTCATGAGGACTAATAAACCCTAGAAACGACTCTTGGAATCATAAATTGAATACCAAGGTCCAGTGTAACAGACTAAAAACAGTCCAGTGTAACAGACTAAAAACCAAGGTCCAGTGTAACAGACTTTTTGAGAGTAGTAGTGGACCAGAATTTTCAGTTGTATCCTAAAGTCAAAGGAAAATGAAAAAAAATTCCTCTCTAGATACATGACTATGTCCTCTAGGAAAATTAGGATACAATGACTTCCAGAGAACTAAGCTTGATGAAATTGAGATTATTTTTTTTCTTTGGTTTTTTACTCCTGAAAACTGTTTCTTATAGGACTGGCACCAAAGTATTCCCTTTGCTATTTACAAGAGCAAGTAGCAAAGTATATTTTTTCTCTGCACTACATTAATGTTTAGTAGCTAAGTGGCAACAAAATATGTGCTATAAAAGTTAATAAAAACACTACAACAAGTACCTATGGAAATTACATCCAGCAAAACTTTACAGGAATGACTAAATAATAGAAGCAGCCAAGTTGTACAAGAATGCATTAAAGAAAAAGAAATTAGAAATGAAAGGTGAAAGAAAGAAGGATTCTACAAAAGGAGCTCTGCCAAACAGTCTCTATAAGCTGAGAAGATGACTCATTGGTCTAAATAAACACTGAAATGTGCTGATCTCAATGTGAAGCAAGGACCTTCATTGGCATAATCTCCACTGTGACCCTATTTTAACACTTGCAATGTTTCTAGGTTCCTTACTCATATATAGTTAAGCTTTCTACTAAATGAGCCGTGCCAAGATTATGGTGCTTTGCCTCACAGTATTCTGCTCATCCCTCTTAAAAAAACAACAAGTAACATAATTTCAATATATTAGAAATACAGTTTTAACAGATTGGTTACCTTCCCATTCCACCTGCTATCTCACCCATAAGCAAGTCGAGAGGATTTTACTCAGGTGTTTTGCTCAGTGTCACTGACCATCTCACATCTCAGTGTACCACAGAGGCCCAAGAAATCAGTGTCTGCAGTAGATTTTTAGAGAAAAGGTCATTTGTACAACACTAAATTAGCCACGAAATGCACAGTGATCAAGCATCCTTTGCTCCTCTCTTGCTCCTGAATGTCAGCCCTGCTAATTAGTAAACTCAAGCAACATAGCCCCCACCCCTAACATGCTCTTTTCTGCCTCTTCCTGGGAAGAGCAAAGGAATGAGTAGTTACATGAATGGAAGCTCGTATTTGAGGTAAAAACAGGCAAGCAAATAAAAGTAGTATATTTTTTTGTTCCCTTATACATTCTCTTAAAATGCTCTGGTCTACTACCCAGAATGCAGGTGCAGGAGAGGAAAAGGCCAAAGGACAGTTTCAAGGTGGTCTGAGCACCAAAGTGACTTGTACAAAGTAACTGAAGCTTTACAATGAGCTCTGGAAACCAAGACACCGAAGGACACAGCTGCAGCTCCCATAGCGAGGAGACTGACAGAGGAAACCATTTATGCCGCTTAGTAAAACGTAGATGCGTTTGCTCAGACAACAAGTGACTGAGTGGGTTTAACAAGCGAGATAATAGCTCAGGATGTCACTTTGATCTGAATATATAATTAAAGGGGATCAAGAAAAGGCTCAGGTTTAGAAGTGGCCTTGAATATCTGCAGCCTAATTAAGATTGATTTTGCCAATCACTGCTCAGAACATGAGTCTTCTGTTTGCACTTGGTTTCCAGTAAAACATGTCAGTTGCCTAGGCATCAGCACAGCTTCTACAGGCATTACCCACATACAAAATATGTTGGGTTCAAACCTGGCCTACGACGGTTATATACAAATCCTGTGGGTTGCTATCTTTTAGCTTTAGATTACTCATGACAAGTGCAATCAATAAAGCTTGTTAGCCCGAGGCTCAGAAGGGCTGTAGCTATTTTTTTCATCTTAGCCTGTATGCATAACATGACAGGGCGGTAAGGAGGCACAGATGAAACAGTTTGTTATTTATGACAATATCAATCAATGCACTCTATTACTAAATGAATTAAGTAGCACTGCAATAACTGGCTTTTTTGCTGCAACTTTGGTTTTTAAAAATTGCACAGAAGAGCGATATTGATCTGCCTAAGTCTACTGCCATTTCATTACAATTCTTTCACGATGGAACAGAGTCCCTTCTACCACTGCACCCAAATTTATGTAACTATAAAACAAGATTCACCTGAAGACTAGCAAAAGGACTTGAGCAGATTTAGACCTTTGAAGTTCAAAGCTGTGATTCTAAACCTCTCAGCAAAGCATCTGGTTGACCTAGGAGATTCCTAGACTCTTTGACCATTTGACATTAAAGTTCCCCACTTTCCTACAACTCTGGTTCTCTGGATGCCTAGACCTGCAAGTCTATGCACTCAGATATTTTGCTGATGCCTAACATTGGACCTACTGAAGGTGGACCTACTAAACACTCGGTGTTCTCCAATGCTAGCAGTGGCCTTCGTAGTGTTACAAACAGAAGTAGCCAGAAGAAAGGAATGTGACATAATAAGAAACAGGTACCTTGGGAATGAAACACCTGTGGTCCTTTGGAAATTAAAGACCTGGGTTCAGCTCTGTGTCTCATCTGAAAAAAAGCCTCACCACAGAGACATCATTTCTCCTGTTGTTTGCTACTACTTGAGAAAGAAACATTTCATTCTGGCTCACTGGACCAGAAAATCAGAAAACAACAGGGAACTCAAATGTAGCTCTGAGCCAAATCCACTCACCTTTTCATGGGAGAACCTCAGATAAGGCATTTGGTTTTGATAAGGTGTGCTTTCACCCCTGAAGGAGGTCCAAGGAGTACAAGGACCTAGAAGAATGGCCGGAGGTAGTGGGAATATATGGCTGCATAGAGATGAAAGACCTACACAACTTGAGCAATATGAATGCTGGGATTTTAGCCTTTAGCCAGCTGTAAAGAACACTGGAAAACTTCAGCTTATTTGCCAAATCTGAATTACAGTGAAACCATTTAAATAAACATATTTGGAAGATAGCAGGTGTAATTGGGCCAGAAAGGTAAAGATTAACTTATGGTAAAGAAACATGTCTAATGGGGAGAATTAAGATAAATTGGTAAAAGAAAGGCCATGGCTCACTAGGGCTATCACACATCTAGAACTGAGTGCACTGCTACTTCATCTGTGGTGTTGTGATCTTTTGTTTATGGCTGTGCCTGGGGCTGCCCAGACAAATAAACCCTCTGGAACCATTTGATGCTGCATTAAGTTTTGTGCTTGAATGCGTAAGCATTCCTAGAAGGTAGCAAAATGGTTCTAGCTACTTTGTAATGTTACAGAAAAAAATCAGTAAAATCAGCATATAACTTAATGTGCAATTGTTTAGTAATATCCAAGAAATTGGCCATATACCTGGAAAACCACCAGTTACCTTTTACTAACTCTCTTTCTTCTTATCCCCCAAAACTGATGGTGTTTTTGGTTCTTGTGAGGTCTTTTTGAGAAGGGTGGAAGAGTTGGCAAAAAATATTCCCTGGCAGCTACAAAGTTACCAAAACCACAGTGTAAGATAAAATGGTTCTACAATTCACAAGGGCTTTGGAGGTTGTGAAATCAGCAAGAGTTTTTCTTGAATGACGATTTTGGGATGGTGACCATGAAGGAAAGGCTTTGGTGGGAATGGAACCAAACATGAAACCTGGATCTCCCAAATTCAGCCTAATTTGATCACTGAACATCCAGCTTTTATACAGATACAATGCAGAAAAGGGGTAATTTGAAGTGTGAATAGGCTTATTTTAAGATACCCAGCGAAAGCGTCTCCAAAGAGGAAATGTAGGTGTCTTCTGTGCGAGGGTTTGTGGTGGTGGTGTTAGTTGCTTTATTAAACCTGGATGAATAAGCAACCAGCGCGACTGATAATAAGGGTTCTGATAGTGTAGAACCAACTTTGATTTGGAATATGCAGCTAGAGGAAATCTGCTTCCTTCCACTTCCCTTTTACAAGCAACTGTATGAAATAAGAGTCTGGATTAAGTCCAAGGGACTAAACCAATTATGATAAATAGCTAAATTTGTGAATATGTAGAATCAACTGATCATTGCATAATTACTTACACTCCCGAGGCTATGGTAAAAATGTGGCAGCAGAATCATCGTTATTTTCATCACAGTAATTATAAATCATCATCGTTGCATTCTTGCAGATATGGCTGGATGAATGCCACCTGAAACTCTGCCTTCCCTCTGAGTCTCAGATTTGCTTCTCCACTGTCCTATGAATTTAATTTATTTTTACACACACACAACTGCTCTGCATGTTTGCCAATAACTCTTCAAACCTGCTTTAAATATCTGTGAATCTGTAATTTCATAAGATTATTCCTTGCAGATCACCATTTCTGTTAACCTTTATAATGATGTATGTGTTACCACACACACATATTTCTCAGGCTGAAATAGCACACATATTTTATAAGGCTATAACCAAATGTCCATGGATTATAAACATAGGTACCATTATAAACCTTCAAATGCTAAAGCTAAGCACTAAAAGCTGACCTCCAGCTTAGCAGAGGGAAAAGAAGAAAAAGTTATGTGAAGGACAGTAAGAAGTCAAGACCTTATTTCATGCCAATGTGCTACTGCAGCTTGTTTTAAAAATCAGGCTGCAGATATGTGTTTGCTTCTAATTTCTCTAGGCAGACACAAAATGTAGGCAAGAAGAAAGCCTTCAAGATGGCAGAGAAAGCCCCTCAATAGGCAGAGAAACAGTTTTCCAGGAGGGAGGGGGGAAAAAAAAAGAAAAAGGAAAGGAAAACAAACTTCACAGCACACGAAAAACTAAGTAACTAACTTTCAAGTTCAGCAAGTGTATAATTATATAGCCCTTGCTCTACAATATGTTACGTTCATTACCTAATTACAGGTGCGGGATGAAATCCTGCTACCACTGGAAATTTTATTACAGAGTTATTTGGAATCAACATTTCAGATTTCCTCATTTCTAAATGCTTCACGTCACATTTTACAAATGTAAATGTGTAAGTTAAGTGCCCAGATCATGAGGTAAAAATCCTCATTCAGACAGATAGTTACTTGTACCTGAATAATCTCACAAATTTTAGAAAGAATTGTTCAAAGTCAGTTATTACTTGCTTTAAGTGGAGGTAACAGAAAGCAGCTATGGTAAAAAGAAGATATTGAGGACTTCCAAAATCTTAGTAACTGTCTTTAGATCATTTTCCACTTGATAATTTCCACAGAGAAATTAAAACACCCCTCTGAACTCTACAGGAAAGTAAAGGGTACCTATGTTTTAATCTTCGCTATCGTCTTCACTGTAATATATACTCAAAGTTGGAAAAGCAACCAAAACAAAAGCAATTTAATATCTAACGTGGTCCAGATAGAGTAGTTAAGGGAAAACATAAAATTGGAGAAAGAAGAATAAATAAAAAAAGGTAGGAGGGGAACAGCTTGAGTTGAATTTATGAGAATGTCTTTTGTGTTCTTGTAGTACATAAAATTCTCTCTGCCTATGAGTAGAATTCATTGGCATACCCAGAAGTTACTAGACATGACCTCCATGTCAATCAGATTTCAAAGAATCAGTTTCTCTAACAGAAACCATCTTTCCCTTTCTTTGTGCACGTTTATATGAGTCAAACAGGTTCTGCAGATAGCAGGGTGGGAGAGTACGTCTCAATGCTTTCTCCTTACTATAGTACCTATCTGGAGGTTTACTGCCAACAAGAAGTTGCTGCCTGTAAATGTGTCAATCATGAACTACGTGACTGCTACACAAATCACAACTACTTGAAATTTTCAAAATCATTCTACGGGGATAGCTTTTTCTTTGGCTGACTGAACTTTGTTATGGTTTGTTGGATGTAATTTGTTAACACAATGTGCTTGCTACAGAAGTCAGCTGCACCCTTCAGCTGTCTGCACTGACATAAAGGACTAAGAATCTTGGGAAGGAATCTAACTCTGCTCAGACATTACAGAACTGTTCTCAACAAATGCAGGAGATTTTTTGTTTTCCTTCCACAAAAAAAAAACAAAATCGAGAAAGGGCTACATATACCAATGCACTGGTTCCAAATCTTGTTCAGCATAAATCATTTAGGGTTTTTTTTTTATGTGCTTGTAATCTTGTAACAAGGAACAAGCTGAATTTACAAATTTAAAGAGATTAGAGACTGCTTATAAAGGATCGTATATTGAATGCACATTAAAGCCTGAATATATGGATCTGGGACACAAATTAAAAGCAAGGAAAACTTCCTGTTGTAAAGGCATGTAACAAACACAGTGACAGATGCTTGAACAAAGATTCCATTGTAAAACAACTTAGAAGCCATAAGGTGGACATTTTTCCTAAATTTCTAAAAAATATTTTTTTTTTCCAGAGACTGTTTATGACAGAAACACCATAGTTTGCTCTCTTCACCAGAGACAAATCTTTTCCCCAAAGCACCAGCTGATGCAAGGAAACAATATCTGAAAGATATCCTCCAAAGAGGATGAATCTTGGTATCTGCTCTCCTGACTAAATTCTATCTGTATTTATTTACTGAGCAATAAGACTAGAGAAGGCTTTTCAAGAGACATTTTTACTTTGCATCTCCCATTCATTTATTTTTTAACTGAAATCCAAAAATTAAAGAACCAAGAAGCATCTGCCAAGCATATGTGACTTGCAAGTATTACCATTAATGGCTACTCCTAGTGGAAAGATTTTGTTCACCACCACACATATATTATGAAAGGCATAAAAATGCTCTCAGTCTGAAGGACTTGACAAGGAGAGCTGAGTAGCCGCAGACCAGCTCTTTAGTGCAGCAAGAGCATCTGTGACCAGAGACTACCAGGAAAACAGAGGTTTGGATCTGGCAAAGAGAATGTAGGATAGAGTTTAGATGTTTATAAAGTCTCTTGATGATAAAAAAGTGTATTAGAAAAGCTGAATCCAGAAGTCAGACTGCAGTTGTCCTTTGATATTACTATAAAACCTCTACACCATAATCTCAAGAATCTCAATTGTCCCCCAACATCACCAAATAAAAGATTTGAAAGCATTAGCCAAAGTCAGCTATCATCCAGAGCCATCAGAAAGGACCTGAACTTCTTGGATTGTGGAGATTTATTGAAAGAGATTATATAGAACTGGTAGGCATTGCCAGAATTGCTTTATCTTCAAAACAGCTCCCAAGTGGAAGGTGTAAAGTTCTTTTGAATCAGCTTTCTTAAAGTAACTGGCACAAATTTGGATGCTTTCTATACATTATAGAAGACATAGACCCTTTTGAGGCAACCAGGACACATATTTTAAACTGATAGATCTAATTTCCAAATGGAAACTATAGTAAATGAAATCATTATTTTTGAGAACTGAACCTAAACATGAAATACTCCAAGACATTAAACATGAAATACTCCAAGACAAGTCTTTCACATAAATTCTGCAACGTCTACCAAACCTTATCTCAGGAAAACAAGAATTTTCTCCAGAGAAGATTTGACCATTCTTATCACTGATGTGGGAGTTTGTATATTTAAAATAAAAATAAGTGACTCAAGTTAAGTGTTCCCTCAGTACCACAGGTTGACTAGTTTTTCTTTGAGATGAATTTCATCTCTTCTCCAAGATGTAAAGGTACATGTATGGATCCTTTAATCATTTTTTCAGAAGTGCCTTTCTACCCCTAGGTCATGAATACTTATTCCCTAAAGGATGAAAGTTCTTTATGTAATACTAGTTCAGGACGTACTCTCTGTCTTGGCTTGCTCATACTTTATTTTTATCTTTGATTACTAACTCCACAAACATAAGCTGAATCCTGCGGAACATCTGTATGCAGCTTCTCAGAAGTATCAGATGTATATTAAAAAGTTTCAGAGTTAAGTTAAATTTCAAAGGGACATGAACAGGCTTATTCATTCTGCAGATACCAGATACCATTTTTTGTTCGTACTTTTTCTGTACCTCAAGGGATCTTCTAAGGATCTCTGTCCTTCCCAATTCCCCTGAGAAACCGCTTTGAGAATCAAAAGAACAATTGGAATAATGACCTTCAAGATTAATGACTATATAAGCGTTTTTAAAATTCCCATGCAATATATCTTGGAAGGCACTGAAAGAGCATAAAATACACACCACACATTGGGAAAGGTGATGTATTAAATAAGAATAATACTTGTATTCATTTTTTAAGATATCAGTAATCTCACCAATTATACTTTCTTTTGTAATTAGGAAACATATCTAATAAAATATGTTAAATATTTACATTTTCTCTATATTAGGCATTAGAGCAACACCATTTCCAGACTTGCAGTATTCCAGTACAGGCACTGGCAGCTAAAAGGAAAAAAAAAAAAAAATCTGATAAAACTTCTGAATCAGAATGAAACCAAATATTTTTAGTTTTGTCTGCAAGGTAAAAAAAGCTATATTTTTTCAGCCCCTGAAAACTAAAACCATATTTTGCTGAAATTGCTGGAACACTGTGAGGGAGGGAAGTCTACAAACAGTGTATTTCCAACTCTGTAAAGATAACAGCACTACAGAATTTCTGGATTAACACAAAGGCCAGAAAATATTACTTGTCAGAGTTTTCCAATTAGGTTGATGGGTTTGGGGGATTATTTTTTTTTTGAGGGGAAAGGTTGGTTTGCCTTTTTTTTTTTTAAACTATATAATAAGGTCACCTCAGTTAAGCAGAAACATCGGTTTCTACTTTGTATGTGAGTTCAGTAGAAAAAGTGAAAAAGTAATTGGTTCCTGTGTTCATCCATGGAAGAAGTGTGGCGTAGACTTTAAGCCAGCACATTTCTTTATCCTTACAATTCTGGGGTCCCTGAAAATGAAGGATTCCAGTGACACCAATAAGCTTCCAATCAGACCATAAAGGAGAGGTGCAGCAGAATATCCACATAACTGGAGACACTTACAGAACAAGGGAAGTTTGACAAATAGCATAAGAAAATTAAAGTTTTAATACATTATGATTTTCCCTCTAAATCATCCAGGCCCTTGCCCCATCTCCCCTACACTGCCACTGTGAAAAGATCCAATTCAATGTTGTTGAAAAGTTTCCACAAACTCAACCCTTTTTCAAGAAATTATCTCAGAAGTGGGTTGTAGAGGACTCTGCAGCTGATAGATGTCTAGTAGTAGGAAACACCAAATCTATTAAGTCCAACTGGGATAGAAATCTGCTAATCAAGGAGACAAGAGCAGGATGGGGAGAAATAAAGGATCCTGGGTTTCTGTTGATTCTGACTGAAGATGTAATGAAAAAAGACATAACTGGATTTATTTCCAATCTTAGGTACTGAAGCTCTGGTCAATACCTAACTATAGCATTCTACCTCTTTTTCTGCCTCTTTCCTCTGTCTCCTAATCTTCATTTCATCGTGATAATTCTCTTCTTTCTTCTTTCAAGGTTCTCACCAGTTTACTAGCATGTCTTACTGCTAAACACAGTGTCTATATAACATCACACTCCTTTGCTTAGCCAATTCTCTAACAATTTTTAATATCTTAATAAAATCCCAGTCCTAGAGTGGTTTACAGTGTTTTATAGCTTGACTTTTCTTCTTATGTGGCATTTCCATTAATCACAAACAATGGTTTTCTATTCCTCTGTTAATGAGCTTCTTGCTGCAAGAATGAAAATTCCAAAGTTTAGAAAGGGCTCAGAGCAAAACAGGTACAACCTTAGAGCAGTTACTGAAGACCTGAATACTCCAAGTCAAACTACAAAAATTGATAAGCCAGTTATTTATTTGGATCTAGTCTCAAAGCTAATTAGTAGAAGTGACACACTTTTCAGCAGCAGGACAACCTGTTTTATTGTATTATACATGATAGTACAGTAAGAGTATTCTTGCTAGCAAGTTCCACAAAAGGATTGGATGCTGAGACAACTAGAGCCATTCTCAGTTGTTCCAAAATCTACCAAACAACTACAAAGAAATTAATTATAACCTGAGCTCTGGAAGCATAGTCAGTGCTGATAGCAGTGCTTTGTGTGTGTCTTCCTGTCTGCACATGCTCCATGAGCAAAGGTCCCAAAAATTCCCATCACCTTCCCAGTAAGGGCTCTGCACAAACCGCTCCTGAGGATGTTGAGTGCTCCTCCTTGTGCATTTGGCCATTAATCTAGCTTCTGCCAGGATGCTCAGCAGCACACAATACAAATGAGCTATTTGCATTAGAATCATTCAGTTTGAACAGGCTTTTTAAGATGATAAAAAGTCCAGATCTTGTTTACCAGCCTCAGAAGCCACTCAATCCTGATTAATATAGCCCAGAAGAACTACGGAAATTAGCACAGAATTCACTGCAAAAGCATAGAAGAAAAATATTTGCATTCTGGTTGGCTCAGTATCTAGCGCCGTGGAAGCAATTTGAGGAGTCAGGTAACTTCTCTCTGCAGCACCCCAGTCAATCCAACTATTATTATTTCAGAATGGTTTTCAGCTGTGGGCGGATCAGCTTTAGTGCTTATCCCTAGGACATTTTTATTTGGCTAATCTTTGTAAATTGTTTGCTACGAACAAATTAATGATGCATTTTCCTTTAGCAAAACAGCTTTACTGTTTGTTCTTTGCTCTACGCTGCTTTCTCATTTTATTCCATTTGCAAATGGTCATTTGCTCACCAGAGGTGAAACTACAAATGGTTTGAAGCTCTATTTGTTCCATGTTTATTTATAATTTGTAAAGGCATCTATTTATAGCTTCACATACCATAGAACACAATTTGCAAACAAGAATAATGAAACTTGGTCTATTGATATAAAGGAGTTGCTGGCTAAAATCCCCCATCTGAGGGGAAATGTTCACTATTTTCCACATTAGTCATCTTAGTGTGCTGTCACTAACATTCAGCCTCTTAGTAGATGCCTAGAAGAGAAAACAAAAGCTATTTGGCTGTGGCAGACAAATCTGCTGGAGACAATTGGAAGAGACGTATGTGTTAGGGCCAAACTTCATGGATCGGAACCATGCCAACCACTCTTTCCACTCCAGTCCTTTAGGGCCAACACTACAGAGTCACACCCTAAGTTCCCTACAGGTGAGATGAAGTAGTGGAGAGACAAGATCATACAAGAAGGTCTGGGATATAGGAGTGAGAAATCAAAGAACATTTCACAGCCTTCCTTGTGCTAAATGGTTACATAAATGGTAAATTTCAAACAACGTGCACCGAAATAAGGCTGGGAGGTCAATGACAATGGCACAGACTGCAAATAACCACACTTCTTGCAGTTTCCTGAAGTTCAGGGTGAACTGCTGCCAAATACCAAGCCCGGAGAATTACTGAAGACATTACTGATGGATATCATGTTAATATCAGCATTAAATTCTCTAGACTTCACCTTAATATCGCTTTACAGTTAACCAACTATAAAAGCACATTGTAAGGTCACAGAATTCATACAAAATTCAGTTAGCTTAAGGCTAACTCAAGTATCTCAACACTAAAGGGTAATTTGCAATCTAAGTATATCCGTTTTATTCAGGCATAAATCCATACAGAGTGCACTTAACAAAAACAGATATACTGACACATTGAATTATCCTCCCTACGGGAGAGCTGCCCTGGCAGTATCAAGAAAGACAGATTTCCTGAGAACACGCTCAAGAGGCTGGGTTTGCAGCCAGCTTAGTAAGCTAAACCAGAATTAGAAGCAAATTAGTAACATCCAAACAGCACCTCAGAATTAGGCAGTCTTAAATACAACAAATGGCTAATGGTTGCCTCTTCAAAACCTGTAATAACATAGCTCTTAAAAGAGAAGCAACAAAAACCTCTGAAAAGCCTTGCTTCCCTGCAGTAAGACTGAAACGGTTCCTTCATTCCTACTTCGAAGTCGCAACTAGCTTTTATTTTCTTCTTTTCAACATTAAAAGCGATGGAAAAGAAAATAATCCATCGATACTTACTGCTTAGCACTTATTTGCCTGGCAATAAGTACTGTGCATAAAGGAGATTAAATATATCTGAATACTAGTACAGCGGGAGACATCACAACAAGACAAGCAGACACTCATTCTCTAATCCAAGCAAACAACGCATGACTTCTCATCACTACAGGTAGAATTTTGCTCTGGCCTTACTCGAAGGGCATTAGGACTAGGAGCTAAAAGACGCTTTAGAATAAATTAGCACAACTATAAATCTGACAAGAAGATTAATATTCTAACTATGTTCACAATAATTAACTCACCAAAACAGTTCCACAATCATTATCCAGCTAGAGAGGAAATGGGAAAGTTTACAGCACTCCTGTAGATTTATAAGCCAATTAAGAGTGACCCTCCTCTAGATTTCATTAGAAAAGCCTCTGGTTCAGCACAAGCTCACACATGCAAGCTAAGGTTTTCCAGAGGAAAGGGTTTGCAGGGGATCTTTATAACCTCTATTAAACACTTTTCCTGATCCACTCTGAATTACATATTCCTAATGCATCCTCAGCTTCCTGTCAATTTTCCAGCCTTCGCACAGCACCCTGGCACCTGCAGGGAGTGGGGCTGACACTGTGGCACTTCTCCATGGGGGAAGATCTCCTCTGTACTTTGCATGACCCAGGTGGTACAGTCCTGAGATGTCCATCACATACCTGAGATGCACTTCCTATCTTGTGATCCAGCTTTGGGATTAGAGCTCAAAGTCCCCCTTTCCACCAGAAGCCATCCTCTCCCTTCCATGTGCAGTTGACAGCAGATGTGTAAGAAGCTTCACCAACTCTTTGCTCCAAACTTAATATGCACAAATATCTGCATGCATTTGGACAGTGTGAAGTATCTCCTTGTTATCTATGCCATTTTTCCCCTTCAGTGCCTTTCTGCACAAATTCATTGCTCTAATATAGGAGCCTTCTCTGCCACTATCAGAACAGTTCTCCTTTATCTCCAATTCCACAACTTCCTCCTTTCCTTTCAAAACTTTACAGAAAGAACATCTCTCCTTTTGCTGCAAACATCTATGCCTGCTCCCTCCCCTTTCATTTGTGTCTTCCTGTGTAATTGTGTTTTTCAGCTCTGTAAAGTATTTTTCAATATAGGTAGCATAAAAATCGCTATCTAAAATTAAATAGCATTGTATCACAGCCCACACTTTTGTCCCAGTAATATACACAATTTGGACTGACTCAAGCTGAGGTGCATATGCAGGTAAAATAAATTCTGAAATATTCAACACTTAAAAACAGTGAAAAATCATTTACTTGTTGCGAACAATAAGATTTATGTTTTATGTCTCCTAATCAATAGCTGGTGTGTCCACACACCGCTGATTTATCCATATGGAAAATATAATTATAAGTCGAGTTTGCTCTGAACCACAGAGTCCTTTTGTAACAAGATTATTTAAATATAAATGGGCTTGGAAAATTGGTTTTAAATGGCTAATCTGTCTTGTCTTCAACTCCAGCTGCAGAATTTACTAACATCATAAACACAGGCTGAGTGAAAATGTAAGAGCTTTTCTGATTCTCTTCGTGATCTGTCTATGCAGTGCCCATTAACGGTGAAGTTGATGGGAGCTGTATGCATGCCGTGAGAGGAGGAAAATAAGCCTTGTAATCTCTATAAAGAGAAAGGGATTTTTACTAGTCATGTGTCATATATACTGGTGTGCAAACATCTGTCTTATCGCCAGCCCAATAAAGAATTTATGTACTCAGGTCTCAGATGCACCGAAGGACACAGATGCCATATAAGTGGACAAAACCTATACCCAGATGGCTGGAAGCTACTTCTCAGGCGGACCACTGGCATTATGGACATCAGACATTTGCAAAGACATGGTCAGGAAAAGTTTCATAAGATGCTACTGCCATAAAGCTGTCTCCACAAAATGTGAAGATGGTCCATGACATGGATCAGGGAAAGACTGTGGTGATACACCTTCCTCCAAGAGAGCGTTGCAGTACAGCCAGCTGGGAATGCCCTATAACTTTGTCTCTGGGTCATGCAGATAGACTGGGAGAAGTTGCATTTCAAATCTGAGTTGGGCTGAGTGGAGATTAAGGCAGTTTTAGTTTAACAGCCATATTGGAGGAAAAAATTCAAGACCTCATTTTCCTTTGCCAGAATGCAAAAAAATTACAACAAAATAAAACCTCAAATTTCTACTTGAAACCAAATGTGTGGTGTGAAACCCATCTACATCTTACACCCTTCTTTTCAGCAATTCACTAATTATTTTTCTGCAAATGGTTTTCCACATAGTTATCTTGTTTCAGGAAAAAAAAAATAAATAAAAAAATCACTAAACTATGTAGGTTCCTTATACCGATACATGATCTCCCCTTTCAACAAGTGCAAATGAATGATAAATTGGGACCAACGAACAATTGGTGTGAGACATTCAGTAACATCCATATATCAAAGCACACACTTACAGCTAGTTTTACTAAAGTGGAAGCTCTGTCAGGGAACCTGACAGGTCCAGTGCATATCAATATTTTATATTGATATAGCAGACGTCATCCAACAATCTCCAAGCAATTATTTCGATTTTACAGCTCCTTCTGAGCTATGAGTCAGTGTTGACCACCTCTAAAGTTAGGAACAGCGCAGCTTTCTGAAACAAAAAGCAATAAAGTACCTAAACTTCTAGACTTTTTAGCTATACACAAAAATTTAGAAATGAAATCTTAGAAAGATCTAAATCCTGAGCGATGTAGAATGGACTAAAACCCTGCCCTAAGGACTGAGAAAAACAAAACCTTCAAACTTAAAGCCTTCAGGGAGGATGTGTTTCTCACCCAGCCATCTGAGATAAAATAATCCAGATTTTAATTCTTCCAAGCCCTCTAGTTGATAGGTAACCTGGTAACCTGCAAAATTCCCCTGATATAGGAGACTCCTACCTTGAATCCTGCTTTGACAGACCACCCTGACACACCCCAAAAGAACAGAATACAGATTTCTAAGGCTGAAACTACTGATCTTGTGGCACATCGGTACACTATACATTGTCACAGTGTATGACAGTGGAAGCTACTCTGGGATGCTGCTTTCCTATCCCAGTGAAATAGTCCACTCCACTGCCCTCCCTTTAGTCAAGAGGGAAAGTTCTTTCCAAGGGGTGTGCAATTTACAACTTCCCTTAGAGCTATTTAACAGACCAGAAGTTTTCATTTCATCCAAATGTCTGCCTTTTATAGAAAAACATTTATCATACAGCTGGACAGCACACTTCTATTTTTCTTCTTATTTAGAGAAAAGCCTATGGAAAGGATTACTACCAATAAAACAGAAACACTGCAAAATTTGACATTATAATTCTACACATGTTTCTGAAAGCCGCTTTGCCTTTCCTCTTTGTGCTCTGAATTGTTCTCAAGATCTAATTTGATTCAGTGAAACAAAACGAGAAGTGCCAGGGAAAAAAAGAATCAACATTCTCTTTAGTTAGAATAAAAACTGTACAGAAGTAATTCTTAATCTTCATTCACTGGATAGGCAGGAATACAAGCTCATAGGTGTTAATGTGACTTGCCAATTTAGGTGGACTGTGGAGTCTAATGAAATGTCAACTGAGCCCACTTTGGATTTTCACTATCAGATTCTTCCAACAGCAAAGGTTGGTGATGCACCCTAACAATCCCTTCAGGCGCTCTGCCTGGGGACATGAAGCGAATCATTCTTCTGCACCGGAATTCAGTTACTGGCTCATGACTTTTAGATATTAACCTGAGGGGAAGAATATCCACATCCTTCCCTCAGAGTTACCTTTTCCACATCAAAATTCTATTTTTTATTTTCTCAATTATATACAAAACTATCACCTGCAGCCTATATGATGGTTTCCATTAGAAAAGTATAAAAAAATTAACCCTCCAGAATGCACACTTCCAGATCTACTGAAGCTTTAGAACTTGTGTCTGCCTTGAATCACCTTCATGCCTGACCACTTAGTAAAACAAGAGAGTTCCTAATCCACTGTCTAACGTCTGCTAGGCTTGGGTGCAATATTAGGTGCCAGATCAAAATCTCACAAAATTGGATCCTTAGTGCATGCAGATTTGTTATGGCAAATTTTATGTCTCTTTTCAAGTTTTCCTTTAAGAAGAAAAATTTCAAAAAGAAAATAAAAGGTCACAGGTTTCTAAAAAGGAAATGACTGAAACATTGGACATGTGATGAGAAATTAATTTGCTTTAATATAAAATTTTAACAAAGCACATATTTCCAGGGAGGAAAGAACTTAATGATACCAAGTCTGTAAAAATATCTCAATTCTGAATTTCTGAGTCCCAAGGTTGGAAGTCCAGATCACTATATTCAGTCCAGAATGAAAATCCAATGTTTTTAAATGTTAAAAAAGAAAATACAATCAATCAATCAACCAATAGATAAATAAATAAAAGCATCTGTAGCAAAGCCAGCCTAATACAACTTGTGACAGGTAGAGCAGAGTCACACTTGACAAATTTACAACCATCTTTGGGATGTAAAGGAAGAAGAATTTAATTTGCTTTCCCTAAAACAAACCATGATAAAACAAAGACAGTAGTAACACTATGGATTTTAAAACCACAGAAATTAGCTTCCCTTTATATGCATTTCCTTTGCCAGCAACATCCTCAAGATAAAATTCAGCAGCCCTTCTCCTTTCTTCCTACTGGACCACAACTCACCTCATTCATAATCATTAAGTTCTGGAAGCAAAATCTGCTTTAGTGACACAGCATTTAATCAAGGTGTTAACCAAAGAAAAATTTAAGACAAAAACCACAAGCCTATTTGATCACCCTTACAACCTTCCTTTTTATTTTCGTGAAGAATATGTTTCATTTACCACCATGTCATACTACCAAGGCTATTGATCCTCAGAAGTAGAGAATACAGCACACAGAGGATGCTGCCATTTGTTAACAATTTACTAACAATTCATATTTTCCATATGAAAGGAAGACTTAAAACTTCTCCATCTACACCTAAGGGGCATTGCTGCCGTAAGAAGTCCTACTGACAGCACCTGGCCCCTGGCCTGGCAACACATTGAACTTGAGACACAGTATGCATCAAGACTGCATTAAAATTTCAGGAAAAGCCTTGAGCACATTAAGTCAATGTGCTAAATCGTCCCACAATTCATGCTGCAGCTCCAGCCTTCTCCAGGTGAGGAGCAATTTACCACCCACCTCCACCAGCATGAGCTCTGTTGTTCTGGCCAGCAAGCGTACATAAGACACAAAGTTAATTTCCATATTTCCTGGAGAAAATATGTAGGTGATTAGCCCCATTTACCCTAGTGTGCCTGAATCAAAGCCAACCAGGCACAAAAGCACACAGGTCATTTTGAGTGCCCTGAGCATCCTCATAGTCTGAGAAACAATGTAGTCCAGAGGGCCTAAGCTTGTATTACACAGACAGTCCGTGACATAACCCATTTAGATCAAAACAGCCAGTAGAGGCACTCAGGTCTGCTCTCTCACCACTAAAGCACTCCTCTGATGTGAAACTGAAGCCATTTCTCCAAATGCCAAAACGAGTCTGAACCAGAAAGAAATGGGGCCAAAGGCATTTACAGTTCAGACCTACCCAGATGGTGTCGTCTTGTCTGTACTGTCTCCAGTTGCGGCCAGTGTCGCTGAACATCAGCGTGTAGCTGGTTACCCAGTCTGAGCTCCCGTACCTGCCCTGGGTAGCAACCGCAACAATCTCCACTCTGTCTCCCAGGTCAACCTGGAGCCACTGCTGCTCATTTGAGTCCAGTGGGGACCAGCCACCAGCTCCTGAAAGAGATTGGGCAAAGATAATTTAGATGTCAATGACAGCACAAAACATTGCACTTGAAAAAGCACCATGTTATTATTTCAGGTCATCACACAGGAGTGGACTTCCTGAACATACAGTTGTTTGTTCATATTTTGTATTAGGAAATATGCTTCCTCCTTAAGGTTTTCTTAATTAACCTAAAGTTCAAAAAGATTTTTCAATTTCTAAGACTTTTTAAGGAAATGTATTCTTTGTCAGTAAAGTCAGCACACCTTCAGCCATAAAAAAAAAAAATTATCTATCCCCTACTCACACGCTTGTACAAATCTGGGAATGCTGATTTCTAAAACGTTGACATCTTCTTCATTTGCTTTGACATCTTCTTTTTTGTTACATTTTGAAACACCTGTAAAAACATTAGTTATCTTTTTTGTGCCCTATTAAGTATTTGAGAGAATGGTTTAATTACAGGTTGTAAATGCACTTCAGATAATATGTCGTAAAGCTAGAGACCATTCAATTGAATGATTAAAAGGACTGCCTTCACACTGGAAAGTAGCCTCTTCCTTATACAAAATACTTGTTAAGTGAACATCTATTTTATCTTAAACTAAAGAACAAACAAGACCCTTATAAGAACAAACACAAGTTGCAAATTATCCACTTGCCTATTCAGGAATGAGTCTTCTGAAGTCATGATCACATGCAAACTGATAGATTGTAATTTGTGTTTATGCTTTAAAAGTTGAGTTATGTATCATCGCTTGAATTCTTTTAGAGGTTAAAGCGGCCCGTGGTAATGCCAAGCCAATGAAACACAGAGCTGCAAGCATTACTTGAATTTCACCACTTCAGTCACTACAATAAATGTGAGCTTATGGTTAAAAGGCAAATCCTTCCAGACTGAAATATATTATGTTCCCTTGCTTTCTCTTGCACCTTTAAATTATAGGCTATGCTTATTTTCTTTTAACTTGTTTCTGTTTGCCCGCATTTATTCTCCATATACACTCAGTGTTCACTTCATCTTTACAAATAAGTGAACAATGCAGCTAGGAAGCCATCAACAAAGTATCCAAAGCAGCAAATTTTCAGGCTGTCACTGCTTCTGCAACCCATCAATCTTGTTTGTTTTGCCATTATAAGTGACGTTTACAAAAGCATTTCTCTGTGATTATAGTGAACACAATCACATTGGGAAGGAAAGGGGGCAATACATAGTTGAGAGTAAAGCATTAACAATTCCTCATAGAATGATTCCAAGTATGGATTTCCAAACAAAAAGTATTAATAACATTTTCTTATAAATAGATGAATTTACCATAATATTTTAATCTTATTAACTGACCTGTCTCAAAGCTGCTGCAAGAAGAGTTTATTGAGGTGAACTAAGTTAAAAGATCCATAAATGTTATTTATATCAAAGAACTCAATGTCAATAACTTCACCCTTTAAAAAAAATTCTTGATTTTCCTGGACCGCATTGTATTTTCTAACACAGAAGTGAAATTCCTTTGCCTAAGAATAAGTGTTAGAATTTTCATTATTTACAGTTCATTAAGATAGGATTTTGTGCTAATTCCTGAAACAGAATTGTGTATATTCCACAGCTAGAACTGAGTATTGTCCCTGCTCCTGTGGATGACTCAGTCTTCATTTCTTTATGGGAACTCTCTGGGGAAAGTCTGTAATCAAACCAAAGCAAACAGGCCACTAGTGCCATGCTTTATTTTATTTTTTTCAATCACATTAGAAGTCTTTGTTGTCCTGATGATTATTTTATCAGCATTACTTTCCCTTATGACCATGCTATGAAAGACCTAATGAGAATATTAGGAATTTCATCACTCAGTTCTTCTCTGACTACTTCATATCTCTCTTTTAACTCCATATGTACAAATAGCTTATATAAGACTATAGTGCTTCTTGTTAAAAATTCTAACAAAGTTTCTTCTCCCTGTCTGCTCCTCTCCTCCCCACCCTGTTTTTGTTTTTCTTTTTTTAAATATTACATGCCACATAAAGAACATTTCTGTCTGGCTTTTAAGATATAAACTATATAACTATCTTCTAAGACAAAAAGCTGCCTATTCTCCTACACAGAATTGTGACTAATGTACACAGGAGCTAAAGGAAAACTTCCTTTGGATTGTATCATCCAATATCTGAAATAGAGTCTGAACATGAGTTCCTGCTTTGTTTACAGTTTTATTTCAAGAACTAGCAGGAAATAGGAATGCAGTTCCAAAGTTCTGGCAGGTCTGTGGCACAAAGTTCTTCCCCTCAAAACTCCAAAGAGCTTATTCTGGATGTTTTCAGTAAATATTAAAAGAAAGGCGAGCATTTTTATATTTCCTTTATTGTCTTTCTACAACATAAAAAGCAACAGGTAGATGAAGGAAAATCCCTCAAAGCAAGAAACTTGTTTGATGACTTTCTCATAAAAAAAAAAAACAATAAATCTTTGCTTTTCGGTTCTTGTTTATATATAACTTAAGCCAAGTTTCTTAACACAAGTGATTTCCAGTAGCGTGTTAAACATCATAACTAATGTCTACTCTCTGTACTTTATGCTCTCTTCTTTCGGCTGCTAGAAGTAGCAAATACTTTCCACAAAAGTATTTGGCTTTACAATGCACTGCTATTTTTCAATCTGAGCATGGCACAACAAGCTTATAGTTTCAAAGTCAAACAGAGGATACACACTGAATGGAAATTTGGGAGATCTGTGTTGAGTTTAAGCTCTCAAATTTCAGATTACATGGCATCTCTGCCCTGCATATCTCTTCACATAAACACATTTGTCTGTTGGGAATGTCACTCTTTAAATGTAAACACTGCATGACACAGCAGTGACACCTGCTCATAGCATCACCTCTCCAGTAGCTGGTCTTACAAGAAAGATGTTATCATTACAGACCACATCTTTACAGAGAAGCAGTTGCTTCATACATTTTTTCCCCTAGGAAAAAAAATCCACTACATCTCCCTCTCCCAAACCTTTTATCGTTACCATTTCCACAGATGGACCATAGTTCCACTGACTTGTAAGAATGGCTGTTAAAAATCCCTGCAACAGCAAAGCTGCATTGTCTGTATGACAGAGGGCAGAACTAACACTTTTCCCATTGGGTCTCTCTCACTTCTGCTAGTAAAACAAACATCTAACTTCTGCTTGCTTTTGTGGGTTTCCCAAATCCTAACCAAATACTGCTGCAAGTGTCAAAATAAATAAATAAATCAACAAATGTTCTTTTTCTTCCATATTTGCTCTGCTAAACAGAGCATGTGGCACAAAGGATACTGCACCTTTTTCCAGCATGATCTATGCCTGCACATTTCTTCTACGCACATCACTCCTTATAGCATGGCAACACCCCACCACATACATTTTTATTAAGTACCGAAAAGCACATCCAAATTATCATAACTCTTTTACAGATGTTTGATTCTCTGCCCACCAGTGATGCTCAACCGGTGATTTGTCAGGGCAGACCCAAGACAAAAGACAAGAATGTAGGATGCAAAAGCTCTAAATAGGCAACAAGAGCTAGTGAAGACACAATATATGCAGGATATCAACTCCTTTGAACAAATACAAGCATAAACCTGACATGGTTTTCCTGCAGTTGGGCACAAGGAAATTGAAGAGAACCATACACCTTTTATTAATTGTGTGGCATAAACATAAAACAGGCGTAAAGACCCACCCAATCTGCACACTTGTTTTTAGGTAATCTGAAATCTGAAAAGTACTAATGTATGAAAGATGCCACATTTCCTCTCTCAGAAGACAAGAGAGAGAGGATGCTCAACAAAGTCAACACTTTACAACATCATGTCTGAGTGGCATACAATTTTCCCAATCTGCCCACCAGATTCCCACTGACACTGATATGATTCTGCACATTGAGCTACACTATCATTCCTCACAGTTCATACATTTCACATTTTCTGTGGATGATTTCAAGGGAGAGGTTCAACTTGGTATGGAGAAAGTGCCCTAGTGGAGAAACAGTACCTCTGGAATCTGATATACTGTTCATATTCTCCATGGCAACAAATCATAATGCTAGAAATGAGAAGAACAAAGATCCGATTGTTTCTCAGATGGAGACCTGTATGACTCCAATAAATATGATCAGATATTTTTTTTCTTTTACAGACCATTTGTACATTTAGCTGCAATTGTTCCAAAACCTGCACTTAAGCCCAGTGTTATGTAGCCAATGCTCCTCGATGTTCCACAGGGCCACTCAGGATGCCCATAGTTATTTGTAGTTTATTAATACAAAGCAAAGGGAATGCTTGTTCCCACCCTACAGTGCCTTACAAACAGCTCAAATGGCTCTATATTGTGCTACAAACTCCTGGACTTCCTGCTGCAACTAAGTGCTTCCCTGCTGCAGACCTTTAATTTAATGCCCAGATCAAACACTTCCTGGCCATAAAACAAATTCTTTTTGACATTATATATGCTTTATATTCTCATACATAATTGCCTATACTGACTACTCAGGCTGAGTATTAATAGAGAACTGAAAAAGCTTAGTTGATAAAGTCATATTGTAGCAATTTTCATATTCTTTTTCATTATTTATTTACTGTAAACAAAAAAGCAGATTAGTCTCTCCCATGGGTATGTAATATATTTCATACCTCAGAATCATATTTATCAGAATTATACTAACTGCTTTACTAATACCAGTACATATTTATCAGCATTTTAATTGAGCACTTTCAGCAGTTCACACAAAGCTTTACTCATGGGTAGTTTGTGTGGTGTTTTATTTTAATGGCACATTTCACTGCTGCAGGCCTTTTTTTAAGCAACAGCCTTTTAGTTATTGTTATCTATTATTGAATCAACTTGATGTATTAGAACTTTCTATCGATGTTGGGTTGGATTGTATTTTATAAATTCTTCACCTGTTGCATTCATATTTACATTAACAAATAGATTTATCTGTCTTTTTGCCTGGAGGCCCTGTTCCTTACAACAGTGTCTTAACAATTACAAAGAAAGCTGAGCCAACTCATCAAAATACTCCAACATTATTAGAAAGCCTATTAGAAAGCCATGGCCCGGTCCTTGCTAGGGATGACCATTTCTTGTAAAGATATCTAGTTTATATTTAAGTGCCAGCCAAGGAAAGTTCCTTCACCCACTATTTACCGCTGCTTGATCCTCCAGCCCAAGATGGAGGGAAACCCATATGAATTCTGCTGGCACAACGTCTATGCATTTTGACAAAAGTCCATGCAACAAAAACAATCAAGCAAGATGGAATTTAGCTTCTAGCTCTCTGTTTCAGGCTTAGCTCATCAGTTATCACACAGATGTTCAAAACACGGGGAAAAAAAGGTTGCTGAAGCAACTTCCTTACTTAGGGCTCAGTTTCAGTGCTCTGTCTTCCTGTCCCCATGCTTTGTACCAAAGGACAATGTGGACCTTACCAATGCAATACTGTATGTCTAAAAAGCTAGAGTATCTACTAGAATATCATACTGCCCACACAACTACTCTGGCACAGCTAGAGAAGATTTATTTCATTTACTGCCCTTAAATTGCAAATCACTGTCAATTTATTTTAGATTTTGCTAGTATCACTTTAAAATATAGCAGAACAAGAGCTTGCCTTGAAACAATGCTGACTATTTATCTCTTCCTCTTTTCGGCAAAATCACACAAGCACGTGTATTCACCATCCCTGCTAGTAGTTGAAAACAAAATACCATGCTCAACCTTTAAACTTTATGTTGAGCTAAAATACCTTTGACTTGCTGAGGAACTCTGGTTCAGGAGTTTAAATGTGATGTAGTAACTCCCATTTAACACTTCCCTGATGACCTAGCAACTCCTTATCATTAGTGCCAAGCATCTACGAGAAAGACTTACTGTCTTTCTATAGACAATCAAATGATGTTTGATTAAAGCAGCCATTTCAGAGATTTCTTAAATAGGAAAATTTTCATTTATTTTCATTTAAAATATTTTTTTCTTGTAGTATATTTTCTAATGTTTCTTATAATGAAAACCATATGTGATGTGATAATACAGGGCTTTCCTCTTTTAGAGGCTCTAACATGAATAAGATGGGAGCCAACAATCCAAACTTGTAATGCGGTGCCAAATAGTGCCCTAGATACTGCCAGCTTCTCTTTTCTGGTACCAGGTTTGATCCTACTATTTCCACCTTGCATGTCTGCTCATTATCTGAGCCTCAAATATTCTTCATTTTCACTGTTTCTGAAGATGTATTTAATGATTGCATTCAACTGGAACATTAATATCTAGTTGCTATTAGCTTTTAAAAAATCCTACATTTTAGAATAGGGTGTCAAGCCTAATGACCTTCAAGCTCAAGATTACGGTAACTCTTCAAAAGCAAAAAGACTATCTGAACTTCCTTCAGGATGTTTCTAGAAAAGAAGTGGAGAGCTTAAAATACAATAGAAGTTTTCTACAATAAAGGAATTGCTCCTAAATAGAGCCCTCTCAGAAGCATAAATTAACAACTCTATTCAACTTGGCTCTGAATGCACTGCATACAAACAACATAAAAATGTTATTCTTTGTAAATGTGAATAAAAAGAATAGTGTAGGCATTTCATATTGCAACCTTACCATCTCGCCTGTTGAGCTTTGCAAAGCTGGGACTGTGAGTACTGAAGAGCTCAGAGGAACTGGTAAGGGCTGTTGAAGGTAAGGGAGATACCAGTGCATCATCACAATTATCTAAAAAAAAAGCATAAAACAAAACATACAGAGGTCATCACATGAGCAACAAAAATGCCAACTTGTGCTGTCTTGAGGTAGTGCTTGCTTCTACCTGAAGACAGAGACTGCAGGAAAAGCACACTCGGACTGATGTGTAAGACTGAAATTTACCCTTCAGAATGACAGCCTGGTGGGACAGCAACCAGGTGTAAACTGTTGTTAAGACACCGAATACTTGGAAAAAGCAAGAAAATGCTTTCTTTTCAGTGAATGAAGCTGATTATCTACTTTTGTTGCAAAAGCCATCAGAAGAAGGTAGTAATGCCCTGGTAGACTTCAGGGAATGCCCTAGGGGTTGTGTTAAGTAAAGTCTCTCCACAGAGCACATATGTAATGTAGGAGTTACAATGTCATACTTCCACATGGAAGTCACATATGAGGATCTGCCACCTGGCCTTTTGCAACATGCAACAGCGTGTCCCATGCTTTGCAAGAGTCTATGCTGCCCTGTAATTATAAAACCTGAACACTTCATTTCTTCCCCAGGGTCACACCCACATACACAGCCAAATTTGTTTTGTTTACTCAAATGAGTAGTCTACTACATTTTTCTCCTTTTATTTTCACATGCTTATCTGAGGACAGATGTGCTAGGCTCATGCACAATTTTTGAGTCCATAATGTTTGAATAAGGATGAAATTAGGTAAATTTTTCTTATTACAGTGCTGTCACATACACACTCAAGAACATAGTGCAGGGTTTCAGTAGGGAATAATAATAATAATAAAACCCTCTCATTTTAATTGAATCTCCCATGGAGCAAACATGGATCTAATTACTGGAAAAGTCCTGCAGGTTAGCAGGATCTCAGGCACCACAGTGTTCTTGCATTCACAGAGTAAATATACAATTTGTAAGGATGGAAGGGAGAGGGGCAGGGAGTAATACATTAATAATATTGCAGGGCTACAAAAGGCAAGGAATGAAAGCAAAAATTACTTTATGGTTATGATATCAAGTTTAGGACTGATCCAAAATTGTGTGATACCTTTCCCATAATGAGCCAGCTTACATTAAAATATTGCTCATCTCTTTCTGCAATGACTCTCTAGAACAACCCAGCCCAGACACTTTTGTAATCAAAATCCAGATCTATATGAAAAAAACAGTATCAATATAATTCATATCAGTGTACTGACTGATGGACCTCAGAAAGCAAACCGAAGTACAAAATCCTTTCTGTCTCTGCAGTTACCATCAGCACAAAGACCTAATAAGATCTGTGAATTAGACAAATTAAGGACAAGTATACCACTGATGTTTTGACCATGAGGATAATTAGCCAGCAAAACAAGTTACCAAGGTCTTGAGCAGATTCTCTATCATTTACAGACTTTAAATCTCAAAGAAAACTTCTGACTGCATTGCAGAAAGGTCTGTGGAGTGCCATGCCCCCTGGTGCGGCGCAAGGTCAGGCCATAATTGTTCTCTCTGGACTTAAAAAAAAATATAAAAAAAAATCTGTAAATTAAAATAGGGCTCTGAAAATAAATTCACTGTTACTGCTGACCTGAACAGTGACTTAAACAAAGATCTCAAATAGTAAGTACACAGGGGCATCAAATTCACCCAAAGTTCTGCATTCTATGAAACACAACAGAGGGGTTAGAAAACTCTGAAAAGGAGGTTCAAGGTTTTAGCAACAGATCTACATGACTATTCATCAATGCTTTAAATCTGAGATTTAAATTTCAATAGTGTTTAGAGTGCCGTATCTCTTCAGCACATCAGCCTATAGTCCAGGTAGCACATGACAAGCATCACAGTGACAATCTCTGGGTTCTCACTGTTCCCCAAGGGTACGACAGGATACCTACGGGACACAAAGCATCTCAGCACAGCATCAAGAGTAAATAATTTCAGAACAACACATTTAAGGCTTTCCTGGGTATCTCTGGAGGCTCCAGCCTGGCAAGTCAGTCAGTTCCTCTGCTTTGTCTATATTTTCACATCCTTTGCTTCTGTCCCCAGACACATTGTCCTGGATCTCTGCTGCTATAGCATTTCCACACCAAATTCTGAGATCATTAATTGGTTTTCACCTACAAAAAACCAAAACACTACTGCCAGGAATCCTTCCCTGAATTAATATCTAACTATAAAAACATGTAATTACAAGGCTTCAGGACAGCATTAAAAATTTGAAGATAGTTCTGTAAGCACCAGGATGAACACGATCCAACTTTCAATAGATAAGAGAGTAAGAATCAATTGACTTTAGAGTGCAAGCAGGAATTTTCTCCAATGAAGATGATTTTTGAATGGATATTCTGATGCCCTTCCCTCAGTCAAAACTAACAACACTGGAGGTTGCACCTGACAGCTCTACACACATAGACCCACAATGTATTGACATGGCTCAGCTTTATGTGCCAAATGAACTTTCAAAGTATGGTACCGTAAAGTGCTTGAGATGCAGCAGTCAACTTGAACATGCACAAAAATTCAGGTCATATGCAGACTAGCTCTGATACATCCTTTGTCATACAGGCTATAGATACAAACTTTACATATTTGACATTCATGTATTTTTGTAAAACTTATCTGAAAGACGCAACATGTTTCAAAAAGGTAGGATGTGCACATACAGTGAGGGTCATGCCACAGGCCCTGCTTCCATGAGAAGGCAGCATTGAAAATGCAACCACAACCACCAAACAAACCACCCAACGCACACCTCTCAAGATTACAAAACCCTCTGAGAATGGATGTTGTTATTTTCTTTTGTGATAAGTGCAGACAATCATGCAAGTTCAGAGAAGACTCATGGTAAATTCAAAAGCAAAGCCAAAGTTTTCCGATTCCCACCATATAATCCGAGCTCACACATTTCAAGAGACTTATCTCCCTCATTTGGTGTGACAGAAACAGACCTTTATTCTAGGTGCTCCAACATTTCTGGTTTGAGCCTACCCCTTTTGCCTTAGCAGTTTTCCTATCAGAACCAGAACTTTGCTTCTTTGTGTCAACTTCATTATATATCTATTAAAAGCATTGTTTTCAACAAATAAAATTCCACACTATAGAATCATTTAAAATGTCTGGATACTCACAAACTCAGTTGTTTTCTCCTGGTTCCTTGCCAGCCAGATAATTAAAAAAAAAAATAATCATGGAAAAAAGGGTGCCTAGTTGAATCTATAAGCCATCTTCCTCATGCAAATCGCATAACAATACAAATGCTGACTTGCATTTTAGAAATGGATGTTGACCTTGACTATGCTGACTTTCGAGAAACAGGCAATTATGGACAGCATTTACAGTGTCATGTGTATTATTAGGACTGTCATCAGCAATCTTGCTTCTGAAATGAAAAATATTTGCCCTTATCAACTAATTTTTTGTGATTTTTACCCACTTTAGTTTTTTAGAAAATCATGATAAAGTAACAAGAAACAAGAAACTCACTGACCTACTATGAAGTGATCTGGTTTATTGGTTTTGATTCCTTTTTGAGTTTAGTTGACCTCCAAGTAAAAACTATGAAATACTCTCTTCCCCCTAATCCCATGTGTTTTAATTTTGTTCAAAACCATTTCTTTTAAAAAACAAATGTAAATTTTATCAATTCAAAAGTATCCAAGTGAGATTTAGATGCCAAAACTCTTGGGCTCCTTTGAAACATGCCAAATAACACCAGTGTTAGCTAATAGTCCATAAAATAGTAAGCTTCAGAAAAGGTCTTTTTCCCCAATATCTTTGTTAAGGCCTTCAACACCTCCAACAAATGCAAAAAAATAACTGAGTAAAACATACCCAAGTACTCGAGAGGCAGGATTTCAAACACTTCTGAAGCACAGCGGGCTTCTGAAACACAGCTAATACATTACCAAAACTGAGTTCGCATAGAAATCAGAGGTTCAGCCCAACTCTACTAACTCTTCTAGCACATTTAAGATCAGTGTTGATAGGTATGGCATGATGTCATTTTTAACTTCTACAAGCTTGAGGTAACATTCAGCAGCAGCAACCAACATAATTTAGAAGATTTCTGATTAGTGGACACAAGATTTTAGGAAGCCATAAACCCCAAAACTCCATCGTTGTTACACTAGTGTTTCTTTCACACTGTCCTTTAAAGAGGATCAATCCCTGGAATGCAGGCAGGATCATTATCAGCCCTGACTGAGATATATTAACAAACTCATCCTGCTGCTATTTTCCTTGGCTATTTGAAGAGTCAGTAGGACAAAACATATTGATTTCCACACGTGAAGGCTGTCCAGAAAGGTCACTAACATTTCCTTAATGAAAGCTTTGATGAAGAGGACACGATCAGTGAAAGATCACTGGTCCCTGGGCTCCATAGATTTCCCATACATCAGATTTGAACTGCTTTTGGTAGCGCGGTACCTTCACCTAGACAAATGTGCAGAAAATCTTTGACTGTGAAGCTTGTATTACTGCTACCTGTTAGCACATTGTTAGTCAGGATCTTTTATCAGGATAAATAGTACCATACTTACGCCAACAATCTGATATCACCATAAATGGAAAGTCTTTGACAAGTCACAGTCAGACTGTCATCTGTGCTGCAGCTGCTCTACTAGTGAGTATAAGCATCATGAAATAGCTATAAATACCTCAAAGACAGCAGTACCCAGAGTAGGAACATGGGACTAGTATCACTCGACAATGCAGCTAAAGGGAGCATAGGGAATAAGACCCAGCATGCAAACTATTAGAGAGTAAAAACTGCCTCCGTTTTGTGAAATACACAAATTGAAGATGAAAAAGAAGAGAAAATTATAACCCAGAAACTGGTGTGGGTAGGTCTCACAATGGAGTCCAAACAATGGATTCAGAAGAGGATGTGACCTGCCGCCTGCATCATCCCACAGTAATAAAGGGCTTTTTAAGGGACAATAACTGCCTCCTGTAGCTGCTTTTCTTCAAGTACACAGGGCCTGTCAAGTCATCAAAGAGCTCCCAGTTTTGACCTTGATCCTACATCCCTGCTGAACCAGATACAAGTTGTGCAATAAGGGCAGGAGTGGCCATGACCAGCTGTGCAAAACCTTGCCTGTTCCACAGCCTCTGAGCTTCAGAGGTAGTTTAACAAGGGCTTCATAGAATCCCACAGACCTTTTGTCCACAGCTTGCTATTTAAATGTAGATATCTGTATTTTATAGCAAGCATGAAGGAGGTTTCAGGGTAAATCAGGGGCCTTGTAGCTTCCTCTTGTAGGCTTTGCTTGTAACTTAAAGGTATTTTATTTAAGTGGGACTTTTGTTGCCAAGATATAATTTTATTCATTATTAAAATACCAGCAGAGTTACAGATGGTGCTGAAGTTAAATTGTGTGCATCATTTTGATTGCAACTGTAAATTGTCTCCGTACTGGGATTTGAAGTTGAAAAGATTCACTGGTATTTATAGGCTAGATAAAACTCCTCTTAGCATTACCCACTTAATGGCATACTTTGTTTTAAAGACATAAACTATGCATTTTGTATCATGCCTTTAACAGTGCTCAGGAGTGACAACTGATGCCTTCCACTTCATCAGTTTTTCTCCTGCCTTCTGCAGCTACAATTCTCCTTTGTAAAGACAAGAAATAAATATTGGGACTTACTGTGGAAATTAAACTTCCACCTTTACAGTCCAATGAGGTGTATGTGTATGGGAGAAGGAGAAGCTTCTCTGAGAAGGACAAAAAATGTACACAAAAGATACAGGAAATGCAGAAACACAGATTATGGTTACAGATTTGGAAGAGATTGAGAAATTATTTCCATATCAAGATTCCTTAACAGAAAGCATCTCACAAGGTTTACCATATACAATATGGTAATTTCTACTACCATGAATATCCTAGTGATTCTTGGAAAGATGAAGAGGAAAAGAAATAAATAAATGAAAGAGAACTGGGTTTTCTGTAAAGAGAAATTCCTTCTTTTTTTTTTCCCCTAGAGACTGGCTACACTCACATGCACAGCTGTGAACTCCATCTGTTAACTGAAAGACATGAGTATTTTTCAAGATATAAGACACTAGAGAAAGTACTTAACAACACAACATTCCTTTTTCTCTCCTCACTACACTGCAAGCAAACATCATTAGTTAAGCTAATCATGAACTCTTTCTAAACAACTGTAAATTGCATAAGTGTTCTTTCATATGCCAGTAAATCTTGATGTAATAGTATTAATCAGTGCATTTATAGAGCATTCGTTTATGGTACAATCCACACATGTAACCTCATCTCACAAAAGTGGTCAAGTCTCATTTTAAATAGTGCAAAAAGTGCTCTCAAAAAACTCAAATGCAATACTGGGTCTTATTTTTTCACTGAAACAAACATGTCTGCTGCATAACTCCTATTCACAATAAAGGAGGAGTCAAATTTGCGGAAAAGAGCAATCACGTGACACTTGGGTCTATGAAGCCAAAATATGAATTTCAAGTAACCATCAATTCAGATCCATAATATACAAAGGCCATACCAGTTTCAAGAGGGTCAAACAACATCAGACAAAGCCAATTACCAACAAAAAATACTTAAAGAAAAATGGTCTTATGTTTAAGGAAAAATGTTCTCAAATTCTGGCTCTGTCATAGTCCATGCCGTTTATGTCAGTCATAATGTCTGCATCTACAAAATGAAGGTATCCATCACCTTATCTTATACTACACTCTTTTCACTAGAACACAGGCTTCTTTTAATGACAGGAACGAACTGTTCACCAAACAGCAAATCCATCAGAAAAATCTATTGAATAAGATGATTCTCTAAGGTTTCAACAACCGCTGAAATCATTGTTATTTACATATAGAAAAGGAAAAATGAGCACATCAAAAGCATGACTCAATGTCATGGTCTAACTCCAGCTGGCAACTGGGACCATGCAGTCTCTCATTCATTGAGTAGACTTTCTTGCTAGCGGTGGTGTGGTGCTGCAATTTCCATTTGGGGTGTGAATGGTGTTGATGGCATGCTGATATTCTTAGCTGTTGCTGAGCAGTCAAGGCGTTTTCTACTTTTCATACAGCCCTGCCAGAGAGTAGACTGGGAGTGCACAAAAAGTTGGGAGGTGACACAGCTGGGACAGCTGATCCCAACTGACCAAAGGGATATTCCATGCCATATGACATCACACTCAGTATATAAAGTGAAAGAAGGCAAGTAAGTTTGGAGTGATAGCATTTTCTCTTCCCAAGTAACCATTACAGGTCATGGAGCCCTGATTTCCTGGAGATGGCTGAACACCTGCCTGCTGATGGGAAGCAGTGAACGAATTCCTTGTTTTGCTTTGTTTGCATGCACAGATTTTACTTGACTTATTAAGCTGTCTTTATCTCAACCCACAGATTTTCCTTATTTTTCCAATTCTTCTCCCCATCCCACTGCAGTGTTGGGGGGGAGAAGTGAGCAAGATGCTGCATGGTCCTAGCTGCCAGCTTGGTTTAAACCATGACACTCAAGCTTGTCAACATTTATATTCCAATGAACAGACCTGCCAAAACATATCATTTTCCAAAGCTGCAATTTACAATCTTACTAATTTCTACTCAGAATATAATGCTTCTTTGTGCCTATTTGCCTTCTCCTTCTGCATTTTTTGAGATCCTGCTAATTTAAGACTTCTCTGATCTTTGACTTGAAGTCAGAAAGCTACAAAGCTGACCCAGTGGATGGAACAGCTGTTGTATCTGAAGTTTGCCCTTTTGCCTTGTAACACACTTTAGTAAGTAACACACAGACAGTATGAAAACCTTTAATCCATGGCAGGGCAATATAGCCAAAGATAGCATTTCTGTAGAGAATACAGGCAAGTGACTTCGTTAGCACAGGGATGTTCTTGTTACGTTACAAAAAAATACAGTCCAAGAACACAGAGGCCTTTGCTATGGCCAGACAGCATCACAAGCATCCTTTTTATCCTGGCCTACAGACTTGGTACCTGTGGATTTCAAATAAAGTAGTCGATATATTCCAAAGATCAAGACTGCCTTTTAAAGTTTCAGAAGTTTTAATAGCACTCACAAAAACATAAACTTGATGTCCTTCCAAAGCATCAGATTTTGCTTCAAGCATGCCCTGTGCACCAGAGGTCATCCCTGAAGGAATAGTTCAAGTCTCCCTCAATTAAATCATAGATTCCAGAAACCAGAACAGCATTTGCTGTAAAATATTGTAACAGTTAAACCAACTGTTATTATTATATTTTTATTGTATTATTTATTTATTATATTATCGTTGTAACAACTAAAACAACACTGAATTTGCCAAAAAAAAGTTATGTTAATGTATCTGCACCCATCAGCAATGTTGCCTGGCTTGTTATTAGAAGTAAACCACAAGAATGATGGGAAGCAGCTGGACTGAGTTCAGTACAGGCAGTCACCAACATAAAATGGTTAGTGTTGGAAGGGACCAGGGATACCTCCCACTAGACCAGGTTGCTCAAAGCCCCATCCAGCCTGGCCTTTAACAGTTACAGGGATGTACTGTGCTTCCCCAGCACAGTACTGTAGTTCACATGCGCTCAGTTTCTTTGCAGTGCTGCCCACACACACACCTTGGAGTAAGATCCATGAGTGTCTGCATCAGTGTGATGTCCCATTCCCGTTCTCTCTCTCTCTTCAACTCAGTCAGCACTTAAGCAGGACAATTAAGTTGACCAGCTTCCATCATGTGAGAAACTTGATCAGGCCTCAGCTTTCTCACTCTCAAACAAGGTTTTTCTGCTCTGCTTTTTCTATGGACCTCTATGGAAAAGGGCTCATTTATACAGGCAGCCATTGCAAAGACTTCCAAGACAATGCCATCGTATCTTGTCTGCTAAGGTTATTTTGTGTACATCTAAATTTACAGCTGCTGCCTCAAAGCAAACAACAGAAGCAGCCAGAAAGGTATGGAATACTGATGAATTTCACAGGCATACCCAGGTAACGATGCACAGCAATTTAAAAGTTATCAATAACCAAGAGGTTGTCCCTTGAATTTTCATATCAATCATGGTCAAGTGAATTCAATTTTTATTTTTATTTTTAATCTTTGTTGAACTCATGGATAAAACTGATTAAAGGGAAAAAAATACAGCATGGGCTTCACTAAATATTTTCTGGTTTGAAGAGAACCACGTCAAATTGTGTAACATGCAGGATGGCATACTGAAAAGCAATTATAACTGAGAATTTCAGTGCCTCCCATAAGGCTGAGAGAATGTTCAATTTGCAGGCTGTGAGCAAGGATTAACAGAGATGAAGGTAGCAGAAAGTGGCCATGTACCATTTCATTTAAATGTAATGTCATTTCAAGGGATGATAAGTAATCATTTCATGTCTCAACCTCCAACAAAACCACCATATTTAGCCCCAAAACACCAATTTTTAATACTCTTCTATGCAAGTTAATGGTTTAGATAAGGGACTGGATTCAGGAAAAGTTAAAAATTCCCATTCTTAAGCAAGGTGAATGCAGCCTTGATGTCAGTTTAAAGATGAAACTTTTCTGTCAGGCATTTCTTAGGGTAGGGTGTTCTCTCTTCATCAGGCACAGTGGCATTATTAGTGCCTCAGGAGAAAAGAAACTTATGGATCTCTTAGATAAGACGCATTGTACACAAATTTTGATTTTTCTCTTTAAATATAAATATTTGGGGAATCAGTACTGAGACCCTCATGCTGTAGTCTTTGCTACAATCTTGAGCTACATTAGGCTTCTGAACAAGAAGCTACATCATGCTCTGAACAAGATCCATGGGACTAAATGATCACAGTCTTCAGCCTCCAGATCACTTTGATTCTGGCCCATGACTTCAGTCACTTCAGCATCTCTATCATTGAGTTTTCTTGTAAAAGGAAGGCCTCTCCTGACTTAACCACTGACACTATGCTAGTATCCTAGAAGTTGTTATAAAGAGGACTCCCCAGAAAGCAGTCAGAAGACTGGGGCACTCCATGAGGGTGATGGCAGCATCATACTTCACAGTGATCCCTCTCCATGACCCCCAAATATAATCCAAGAGCTGTTAGTAAAGATGGTCTTGTGGTCCAGAAAATGAACTGGTAAAGATGTCTACTAGTTCAGTCACAGAACCATTCAGGACTTGAGCCTTGCTGAGCTCAGCTTTTCAAATGTATTATTTCCTGCCTTCATTTGTCAGGACAGCAACAGTTTGAGGAAAAGGCATTTCTTACTCTTGTAGCAAACAAGGGTGAGAACTATGCAGCTGCTTGAGGGTACAGAAGATAAGCTGAGGACTGTGGATGAAAATGGAAAGCTACTCAGGACCTTCTGAGACTAACAAAAGCCAAACTTTATTTGTATGCAGAAACAGTATCCTTCTCCATCAATACTGAAGATGCTTTAGAGAACAAATATGCCCAAAAAGATCCATTAAAAATATATAATATTTATATTATGTATTATTAATACATTCAGGATACATGTTCTCTTCATCCACATTGATGATGCTTTTTAATTCAGTATCCATGAAAATCTGTACAAACACACAAGTGCCTTTCACAATCCCAAAGAATGAGATTTTTTTTTCCTTAATGGAAATCTTAGAAGCCAGCTAAGAATGGTGGTGTCAAGGCCACACTTGTCACACGTGGTTAGTGGCTCACTTTTCCATCCTGTTCAAAATCAGCTAAAAGCTTTACATGCAAAGATATGGACTTGATAGAAACATATCATATTATCATGATAATTCGATCCCATCTAGTGTCTCCTGCATCAAAGACATTTTCAAAGAGAGAGATGACCAGTGGCTCTCCTGGATTTAACACAGAATACAGGAGGACTGAAGAATGGGCAAGAAAACTCCTATAACCTAATCAAGTATAGTATAGTAGAAAATAAACTGAAATTGACATAGCCAGGACATAGCAGGACTATTCACATTAGAGTTTTGCAAAATTTGTTCTGCAACAAACTCACAAATATTAACAAGAGAATTAAGAGGTAAAATACACTAAAGACTGTAGTGCAGCATTGCTTTCACATAGGATTAAATAAAACTGAGCATTCTTCATATTAAAAAAAACACAATGAAAATTCAAGCAACTAAAAAAAACAAACAAAAACAACTAAAAAAATAACAGAAAGGGGAAATACAAAAACATGGCAAATTTAATTTGAAGTATTGATTAATGTATCAATTTAAAAGCCAGCAGAACTCCAGCAGTCAGCTTCCTTTTATTTTGCCTAAAGAGGCCATTTTTCACCAACGAGAAAAAGGGCTCATCTTCTATCGGTAGCCCTCCTTGTGATGGACTTCATTTATGAAAAACAAAAAAGTCTTGATTAAAAAAAACCCCAATAACTGGTTGGTTCCTATGTTCTACTGCCTTCTGTCAAAAACAATATATAAAACTGAGCAGAGCCATCTTTGCAAAGTTACTGGAAGGAGCTTTTGTAGATACAACTGTCAGATGTGGAACAATTTGAGTAATAATTTGATAACTTTATTTTCAGATATGACAAACATACAACTCCTCCAGGCTCCTTAATTGCTTGTCACTTTGTTTAGACAGATCCTGCTCCTTCAATACTGAATGACTAGCTTAAATGCTTTCACATATAATTATGGCTCAATCCAGGCATGCTTCCTTAAAAACAAAGAATCTGTGTATATTAGGGTAATAATCTTTTAAATGCAGAGGAAAGCTCAGTTGCGTATTTTCTCACTCTCTTTAAACCAATTTCAGATCCTGCTTAGATTTCTGCTGGTTCACGTCCCATTTTAATACACAAACTCCCACAGGTTTTATCTCTTCAACAAAGCAATTAATAAAGCGTGGCTCAAGCCATTAAAAGTTTATTTTATGCTGCTCTAAATCCCTTGAGATAAATAGGAATTGATGTTTATTTTGAGCCTTTTGAAACCTGAATCATTTCTGCAAAGTCCTGCAGCCCTGAAACTAAAATCTAATTACCTGCAAGTATTCGTACACATAAGTATACATTCAAACTCACTCCCCTATGTGGCAGGCTTTTTAAAGATCAAAGAGCTACCTCTAGCCTTGAGGCTCCTTGTTTGAAAATGCACGTTAACATTTAATGGTGTCACACACCAAAGCCTGCACATTGCTTTGAAAATGTACCCCTCAATCTTGGAAGTAGCTTTCCTTGCTGCTAGCATTAATCAAAGGGACCAGGAATATATCTTCAGAAGATCCATGGACAAGGCCTCCACCCCAAGAAAAGCGAAGTCCAGTTGTCTCACAAGTGGTTATTTGCAGCATCCTAACTCAGTACACCAGCCCAGAAATCTGTTCCCTTTAGTTTTTCCCTGGAGAAGTCACAACCAGCTGTTACTCCTTTTCTTGCCATTGAGCAGACTCACTCATGAAACTCAGAATCACAGGATGGTTGAGGCTGGGAGGGAACCCCAAAGGTCTTTTTTCCAGTACCCCGTGCCCAGACTGGGTTCCCTATGGCAGATTTCCCAGGCACATGTCAAGACTCATGTTGATTCTGCCAAGTCTTTCCCTAAACCTTAGGGGCAGAGAAGCAAGGTCCAATTTGTAGATTCATTAAATCTATCCTATCTTACAATAGAACACAGCATTCAGGAATTAAGAAGCTCTTCTAGTATTCTGATGGGCTGTAGCCTGGAGAAATTCTAGGAAAGACACCTTCTGTGTTCTACTAAGCTGAATGCTAGTGGGAGAGCTTCAGAGAAATTAATTTTCCAGGAAAGAAAAACAAATTACTACGATAACATCTCAAACTTTTTGTTGATATGATAATGCAGAGCCTTAGACTAAAGAGATGATGATATGGAAATTGTCACATGTCTTTGAGGAAGGGGTAAGGATCATTTTCTTCTCTTCATCTGCATTCTTCCTATTTGTTTTTTTGAAAAAAAAAAAATCAGTTCCAAAACAGCTTGATATGTAAATGCTTATATTTAGGTGTTTATTTGAGTAGGTTTGTTTATTAAAGATACATCTAAAATATGGCAAGATTCAGGAATGTGCCTGACTAATGGAGGGGACATACGACAAAACACTGTTTGTTTTTTAACCTCAAGGACTTTCAAAATTGTGAAAAAAGAAATCTGTCAGAAAGTTAATTCTAAAGTATATTTATTTCTCAGACTCATTTTTAACTGTATGATTACCATGTTGCCCAAAAGACATTGAAGTTGGACCACATATATTTAGAGATCACACTGGCTTTTGCTCCTTTCTAATTGTTCCTTTCACCTGCATTGGTAATAAAGAGAATAACATTGGAAAGTGGTCAAGCCCTTCCCAGCAAACTCATGAAGATCCAGAATGACATGAGCAGTCCCTGTCACACACTCATCCCTGGAAGGTTAAGTGGATTTTGATGAAGCCATCAGCTTCAGCCACAAAGAGTTTGAGCCAATGCCAAATGAGGTCAAAGAGATATTTTTTTCCCCTCCATTAGTTTCAATGGGCTCTGAATAAAACCCAGTGGGTTCAAGCATGCCTACTAATTATAACGGGAATAAGAATCCTAGTAAATCATTCCAACTATGAACACTTGAAACTAGAATGACAAAGGAAAATTACATGATCCCTTGCATATCACTGTTTCAACAACTAAATTCATGCCAAAACCATGATAACGTTGTCTCAGGACTTAGGAACACTACCTCAGGCGATGAGAATCATCACCTAGTACATCAGATTAATTCCTGTCCCCTTGAATTCCAGTGCAATAATTCCTCATAAATCCAAGTGACTTTTTATGTACTCACATCAAATACCCTAAATAGCCCCTCTCACTCTCAAAGGTAATTTACCTTTCACAAAAAGGTTTTGAAAGTTCCTGTCTATTGGTATGAAGCAGAGACTGATTCAAAGGCCATGACACTGTATCTTTTACGAATAAAAAGCATCAAGTGATAAAGGTTTATATGGCCACATATATAATCTTTTTATTATTATTATTTTTTAAAAAAATAAAGCTAGGCCAGTTTGCTACCCAAGTTCACAGCACAATGACAAACAAACTGTTGCTATACAGAATTTCATATTCGACCATTCCTTAAACATGGGTGGCCAACATGATGCTATTTAGCAGTTACTTACTTATTAACTGGAGGATGGCCGTAATATTTTGTCATTGTCCTGGCTAATGCTTAAATATGATCAGAGTCACTTTATTTCATTTTTGTTTCTTGTCTGCAAGAGTGTTTTCAGAACAAGTCCATGTCACTGTGACATTCATAGATATTCTCTGCAGACAGTTGTCCTAGCAGGACTACGCACAGTAATGCCTGTGGGCAGCACATATGAAATCACGCCAAGCCTATTTAAATGAACTGAAGCTTATTTGTTATTCAAGTAACATACAGCAGTCCTAACTAAAGTAGGGACCATGCAGGGTAGGTAATATATACAATAAGAGACCACTTTGGAATGGTGCAGTATAAAACATAAAGCATGCTTTCCCTTTCCCTGGCTAGGCATGCTAATTTATGTCCACATTGCAAATATGGAGATGAGACAGGAAACTTGAAGAAGGTCACACAGAAACCCTTTGGCATACGTGGGAACTGAACTGCCCTCTGGAGCACACCAACACCAAACTGCTCTGCCTGCGTTATTCCGTTTTCTTGTTCCCACAGAACCACAAGAACAAGTCATTTGAAACTCATCAAATGCATGAAAAGTGCTAGAACTGAGTCACAGAAAAGGACAGGGAAAATAAAGGAGAAAATTAAGAATACTGGCATTAGGAGAGTTGAATAGAGCAAATACAATGAGAAAAGGACAAGCCAGAAAAGTTATAAACTTCCATTTCTAAAAGAGCTCAGATCTGTCAGTATTTGAATGAAGCAAAATAGAGTGCTATGAGGATGGTAAAGTAGGAGCTAATTTAGGTACATATCTGGAGCTGAGGTTGATTAGGTCATTCACAGCCTGAAGCTTTCTGGCCATAATACAGCCTATTCCAAACCATCCCTGCTGTGTCTCACTTCTGTTTATTTGACTAGTTCTGTGCAAGGTCCAGATTTGGCAGAGCCTCTGTTCCCCCCAATGCGCATTTCATTTCCAACCATCTGCTGAAGGCTCAGAGGCTCTTCTCTAAAATTTGAAAGATTTAATGACAATTAGCTTGAAAATATCCTTTTTAATTTTATTAACAGATTGTTGAATCAAGAAAATTCACGGGGGAAAAATGTATTAAATAGCACTGCCTTTCCCCATCACTGGACCTGCCTACCAAGCATCACATACAAGGCGCATATGGGTAGCTGCAAAGTACTTTGAATTCAGAGCTATGACATAAATCCTGTAAGAATAATCACTGTGCCCAACTTGTGTTATCATATAGCTTTATTGGCTCAAATAAGACCTTGTGAAGATGCACTAATCCTTATGCAAGTCATTCAACAGAATTTTGTTATCTGATGCCAAGTCCCTTATCATTGTCCCAATCTTCCAGCTCCCTGTTCCCTCCCCAGATATCAAATTCAACAAATATTAGAGGAAAGCATGTTATCACATAGAAGGTCTGAGAAGTTGTTCCAGTTGCATACAGCTCCATCTGGAGAGTTTTATCACTGCACAATAGATACGCAATATAGGACAACTCCCAGACTTTGAATAAGTTTTCCTTTTTAATAAACAAAGCACTTATTAAGTTTCTTTGTTTCAATGCATCCATAAATTCATGACATTTCCATATGAGCCAAAGGCACTTCACTTTCATTTCTTGGAAACTGCCTGGGTTTTTTTTATACACACTGTCACTGCACATACTCTCTCAGCTTCATAGTAATACATGTCACTGGCAGCCTTTAGAAATTTGACTCATACTGTTAATGTCAGTAAAACAAGGCAGACACATAATTACGTCCTGAAAATAAAATCTTTTGTAGGCTTTAACAGCATCTCAGACATCAATTGGATTAGTTCCATCTGTCAAAACTACAGGTGGTCAGATAGGTCTCAAGAATACCTACCTACTTGAGAGTTCATGTCCGACTACTTACTCTTGCAAAGGAGAAATTACCTTTTTTGGCACATTGCAAAGCCAAATTATTTCAATTTTTTTCCAGTTGGAAGAGGCATCAGGTCTTTCCCTCTTTGAGCTTATACCCAACTATGCCTTTCAGACTCAATGGAGAGGCATAGCTCCAGTCTCCAGCCAGGTTTATTTATGACTCAGATTCCACTGTGTACTTTGTATGCCCAAATCACTGGTTCCACACAGGACCATCCAAATCAGTGCAATTCCAGTCTGCTTTCAAAAATAATTTCTCCATAGAAGTCATACAGACCAGAACTCCTGAGCTAGAGTTGGAGGAGAGACAGCACTTGAGAAAACTTGGCATACAAAAACAATCTAGAGTACTTCAGGAGGTCTGTTTACTTTCCAACCCTCTGCATTATGTCGTCTGGAAACCTTCTGTTTCAGTGGGGAGAGGACAGAAGTCAAAAGGTGAGTAACCTGCTCAGACAAGGCGCAGTTTTCAGAAAGAAGGCACCAAGTCTTGCACACACCCCTACTTCCCACAAGGAAGCATTTGTGTATTGTCCCTTACCAAAAACACAACTTTATTATTTTTGGAAGCATAGAGGAAGGAGCTTGGATTTTGGAGCTATGAAAAAATAATAGCTAATAAGCCAAGCAACTGCAGCGTGAAAATATGACAGGTGCAAAATTAGCTTCTCCATTTCCACGCCAACAAGAGTGTGCTTACTCATTCATAATTAAGCTTTTCACACCTTACATAGTCCAAACAGATTTCTGGCAACGTTTAATATTATAACACTTCTCTTAATAGCACAGACCTCAATTAGGAATAGTGCCTTTTGATCACACAAGTAGGGACTTGGTCTCTGAGTCCTGCAAGCATATTTTATGTTATTTTTTAACCACTAGTAAACAGTTTTAGTTTCAACTTCTTCCTTTAACTAAGTAGCATTCCATAGCTAAAATACCTCATAAAAATAGAAGTGGAAAAGCTTCATCATTTTAGAACTATTTTTATTTTGAAACTATTTCATTTTCATTTTGCAAATCAGTCATTCCTTCATAATACAATCCATTACTTTTTTTTTTTTTCCTCACACGCAACCCCAGTAACATTTAGTATAAAAATCCCTTAAATATTGATACATCTTCCTACCAACTTGGTATATGAAACAAACCTTACTTCTCTAATTCAAAAGACTGGGCATTGAGAAAACTCCAATCAACAGCTGAGATGGAAAAGTATTGCAGTAAACTAAAAGCATCCAACACTTGCTCTGACAAACTTCAATGTATCTACTTGTATTCCCCTCCTGGGGGAGAAGACCTGAATACATGTGTATATAAATCCCAGGGATATTCTAGAGGCAATTTCCACTTGAGGAACGTCTTTCAAACAAGTACTTCCATAGACAAATATTTTTTTTTAATTTGTTATTTTAAGAATGTACAACAGCAATTTGAATTACTTCCATGCAGCTCGGTAATGGACCTGCCATTTACATTTTTGATAGAAGTAAAGGTTGCATTTCTCATTTCATTATCTTATTTGAACACACTATAGACTGAAACCTACTTTTAGCTCAGAACCAGAACAACTAAGGCATTCCACAAAACAAAGTTTGATTTTTAAGCATAACACATATTTCTTTTCATGAAACTTATCACACAATATTACTTGCATTGTTCTTACAGTTTCTCTAAGACTGGGCCATGCTTAACTCATACTAATTTCTTGTTCTTTCTCTCATACTTGAAGATGCTTGTTTCTGTTACTGATAGTCATTTATCACAGCCTTCATCCCTTCTTTGCATAAACCATAGCTTCCACCAACCTCTGTGACACAAAGATCACTTATATCACGTTGCTCTGATGCTCTTTGTGGTCCAGTCACACTTCAACATACCCACTGGTAAGAGATAACAGCCTGCAGAGCAGGTCCTACTTGAGTGCTCCTTCCTCTCTTCTTCCCCACAGATCAGGGAACAGCTAGATGCACAAAGGAATCTTCTCAGGCAAGTTGAAACCTCCCCAGGCCTGAAGAAAGCCCTGTCACTACTGCTTCTGGCTCATCCTTTCCACCCTTCTGGAAAGCAGCAGTGGAAGCATCTTGCATGGGGCTGTACAGCAAGGCAACCTTGCTGCCCACTTTGATGCCATCCAGCTACCAGTGACAGGTCCATGGCATAACCACTTTTGGGACCTCCAGACATGCCTCTACAACATTACAATGGAGTGCAGCGTTAGTCTCTGAGATAGTGCTGAGACTTCTCTTGTGACAACGTGCTCTGAGCCTCTGCTCATTTACTGTTTCACTCCTTGGTTTGTGCTAACCTTGCTAGAAAATTGACTGTCACAAAACATCCCAAGTAAGTTTGCCTTTAGGCTATTCCTTCATGATTTTGCAGATGATTTCATTAACATGCAAAGGAAAAGAATCACAGGTCTCCGATTTGCTGAACTAGATGCACCAAGCGATGTCACTGACTTTTTTCCACTAAGGTATTTCACTGCAGGCTTCATTTCATTACCAATTCAAAAGACATGAATACAAATCCCAGAGGATTCATTTATACTTAGGATCAGTCCCAGCAGGCTATTAGTTGGGGGTGGTATGGAAAGAAACTCCTACTAATACATTTCACACTCTCTCACTCTGTATCTAGATCTATACATTTCTGAGGCTTGAAGGGACTGTTACATCACTTTGTTTAACCTCCAGCATAACCTCTAGCTCCACACCTCTGCACAGCCTCACACAGCAGAGTACAGGTAAAGTACTGTAAACTTATTTCAGGATTGGCAGTTTTGGGGTTTGGTTTAGGTAGGGTTTTTTTGAGGGGCTGGTTTTTTTTTTTTTAAAATGTGTATACGTACTTTTTAAAGAGAAGAGCAAATTACCAAAAAAAGATACAAAGAAAAACTTTCACAGTTTGATTTTTTTTAAATGCATGAGAAACTTTTTTTTTTCCTTTTTTTTTTTTTTTTTAAATGTGCAATCTCGTGCTTCCTTCCTGCACTGTGAATTGCTGTAATCCAACCATTATTTTCATCTCTGAACATTTGCAGGGTCAGCACTGACTATATCCAGCTCCCCAAAGGCAATTCTGAAAATGTTCCTTCCTGCACTTTTGCTGCATAAGAACCCTAACAAAGGTGTTATTTAAAGGTCCCTCCAAGCCACTGAATGGCATTGCTATGTAAATGGCAAAAAGTAAAGCTGTGCTGATAAGATGACAAGGGGAAAAAAAAACAAAAACAAAAACAAAAACAAACAAACAAAAAAAACTCCAAACCCAACACAAGCTCCTGTGCAGGATTCAGCCCTTTACATTTTACATTTTTCGTGGGAAGAGCAAACATTATGAACGTCATTACACTTCTCTGATACAATCCATTCTCAGTCGAGATCTCCTAACACTAACATACCTATGTAGCATTATGGACTCTGTACTGCCGTTGATAAAAAAACAGGAAAAAAGGACATAAACAAAAACCAAGAATTAAATATTTTAAATTTAAAAAATAAATTAATATTATATTTGGTTGCTATTTTATGGAGGTGAAAAAAACAACAACAAAAAAAAGACCTTGGTGCTGATGCCACACAAAGCAGAAACCATCAGTAAGCCTCATCAGTTCTCTGCTGCCAAAACCAGCAAGGTTTGTCCCTGAATATCATACAGCTTTGGAAGGAGGAGGTTAAAAACCAAGCATGGAAAATGGTGCTATCTGCCAGCATGAATAGAAGGTGAGAGGAAAACTGAAAAATACACTTCAGCTGACGGGTGTGGATTTGGGGTTTTTTTGGAAAAGATGCTTGATCTCTGACTTGACTCATACCTACAGATGACTGAGATCTCTACTTTGACTGCAGCACACCAGGGTAGTACTTTTTCAGAATATTATCACACTATTAACCCACAGAGGATTGGTTCGCTCCAAGTCTCACAGACCAGACCAGAGAACAAGCAATAAACATGCCATGTAGTCCTGTAGAGAAACAACTGTCAACAAAGAAACTGCTTCCTTCAGAAAGTACTTCCACAGGACATACAACAGACCAGAAAACTGCCCATGTGGCGACCAGTGAAGGAGGGAAGTTAAACAATGGTCTGTCAGCACTCCATAGACAGAATTGCAATATGCAGTATTTTATGGCCAACAGAGTGTTAAGACAACTGCATCAAAAGCACAAGCTCTAGATTATTTGTCTACTTCCAAAAGATGGAGTTAAAAAAAAAAAAAAAAAAAAAAAA
>VZRU01012905.1:312423-339172 GCA_013398155.1 Pedionomus torquatus
AAAGAGCCCAACAACGTTCACTTTAAAAAAAAAATAAAGAAAAAAGGTTCTCTCTCAGTGTGAAGTGCATTGATAATCTGCCTTTCTAGAGTAGTATTTTTCCTCCAACTCATCCTCTCACTTATCTGTGAGGATTATGGCTGAGAAAGGAAATTAAGAAAGCAAATTAGGAAAAGATCAATAACTGTCTCTTAAAAATGAAAGATTCTGAGCAATTCAGAAGAAAAATAAAATGAAGAAAACTCACATTTTAGACTGTTTCAAACAACTTAAAAGTATGGATTCCCTTTGATTCAGTGTTATCAAATTGCAAACACCTATTCACCTGACAAAACCAGAGACAAAACCAAGGAATACGGTAAATCATTAATCTTTCCTATTTATTTCTTCGTAACTATTTCAAATAGAGTTGCAATGTTTCTTCACATTGAAAAAACAAATTGTAGAAGGTGGAAATTTTTAACTTTAGTACCCTTCACGGAGAACTGAAATTGCTTTTAAAAATAAAAATAAAAAAGATCAGAGGCAAAAAAGCACCACCCAGGAACTAATTACTACACACACTCTCCAATTAATTTTGCAGAATGCAAAATTCAAGTCTTCATAATGTTTTCTTTCCATGTACCTAACTTCTAGATTTTCGAAATTAAACACACACAGACGTAGTGAACCATTTTCTCTTAGCACAAAATCAATCACCCATCACTCCCAGCAAATTGCACATAACCCCGAGTGTTATGTAAGCCCTGTAAAACTGCCTAGAGAATCCACACAAGTTTCTGTCTCTGATTTTAAAAGAAAATAGTTTAAAGAGGTTTATAAACATTACAACACCTGTTTCCAACACGGTCCTCCCCCTTCAATAGCCCTTCTGTTAGTTTTAATTTTTCTTCTATTTCAGCTCTTGGATCTCAAAGACAGTGCTACAGGGACTGAAACAAGAAATATTATGAAATTTGTTCCTGGTGAAAATAAACAAACAAAACCCAACACGATGGTCAAGATCTTGCGTGGGGTAAATTAAGATAGAAGATATACTCCTGTTCTACAAGACTCTTGCATGTATGGCTCCAGCCACAATTCCATGTATTACCGTACGACTAGCAATAAACCCTCAAGGATAGTTTTATTGCTATATCTTCCCTGTCGACCAACATGGTTTAACACAGCTTAGGGAAGAAAGTAACTTGTTTTGCTTTATCAGTTTCTATTTTAACGTTGCTCAAGGAATTTAAGGGTTTTTATTGTACCATTAGGAAGCTATAACAATCCAAAAAAGAATTTTCAGAAGCAATAACTTACTGCATGCTCAGCCAAAGTGTATATGGGTTTATTTTTGTTTGGCTTGGTTTCTTCTAAGTTTTTACTTATTAATAAACATTCTGGGTGCTTGAGGGAAAAGAAAAATAACATTTTTTTCAAAAGCTAGTTTGTAGTAGGAAGTACAACTCAAGCAAAGGGTATACCCATACCTAGTGTTTTACCGAAGGGCCATACAGTTTTGTAACAGAAATATTATCCAGAGGTTGGTGGGAAAGAAGTATGAATGAAAATGTGTGTGAAGTATCAGAAAGCGGCACATAAGGAAAGGAAAAATGGCCTACATTGATAATGAAGGGCTGCATTCCCAGGATACTGGTTCTAGCAGGAACACAGAGGAACATCTTGCTTATGGCACAGCCACAAAGCCTGCACTCTGATGCAGCCACAGATCGGTAGCTCATCAGCAGGAGAGACTGTATCCTCCCAGCAGGTGGATGACAAAATGGTTACAAAATAGCATGTATACCTATCCTTTTGTTGTTAACCAAAGGAAGGCCAGATCTCTTCCATATTCAAAATGAGGGAGGAAAAAAAGCCAGACAGTAGGCAGCAACTTAGATGAAGATCTACAGAAGCTGTAGTCAGCAAGGCCCTGAGGCCACCATCCTGCAAGAGCTGATGACTCCCAAATACCATGAATTACCTTTCCAGAAACTAGTTTGTCACCATTACCAAGAGGTCTCTCAGACAAAATGAGAAGTTGCCAGCTGTTGACCCTTATTCTCTGCAACCAGTCTGCTTGGATGCTCTCACCTTGGTACTTGCAAGTAAGCAGATGTGAGAGAACGAAATCTACAAGTGCAGAGTATGAACACATAAAATCAACTTGCTTAAACATTTTATAAATAAACATCACCTTCCCCCTTTGTAAGATGTCACTTCAGTTTTTATTGCACTACTTTCCTTACATGTTTAGGGCTGAAAAATACGTATTCAAAACCCTCTGAGTGCTAGGGAGAGCAATTCGCTGTTAGGGATGTGGCAGGAGCACCCAAATACACGCACACACCCCCAAGAGGGGCAAGGACTCTTAAGACAGAGGCCTCTGGAACTTTCATGCTCTTGTCCTCGCAGCACACCATGGCTACTCTATGTATGTACCCTGATTGAGTGCAGACCAGTGTGCACCTCCCACCCTGTGGGTCTAATGGCATGGTACAGGAGCACAACATCTGGTGGGATGTTTAGTGGGAAGCATGGTAGACAATCTCCAGCCATAAGCCCATGTTCCAGAGACAACCTCAGCCAGTGAGCCTACCTTGGAGACACCTTAACCAGTTAAAGCTGGGTGACCACGACCAATAGCTGACTATAATTTGGATCCAACCAGGCTATAAAAAGAGACCCCTACTGAGTCCACCTTTGAGTGGTTCTCCTTGGAGCAGCACAGCTGTGACTGGAAGCCCTCTCTTCAGCTTGAAAAGTCACCCAAACCAACTTCCTGGGACTTAGTGTATTCCTCCCCCTTGGTGAGTGAATAGTTCTGGATTACCTTGAGTGAACCCTCACCCTGTCTGAGCAGTTACATCTGCTGGGTACCCTTGAGTGAGAGGCCCTCCTTTGTGAGTCAGAGCGTGGACACTTTGGAACCCTCATCCTTATTTGTCAGTGTTCTTAGGTGGTGTTGTGTAGCAATAACTTCCCAATTGGTACCTCAAACCTACAATTTGTTAAATATTATTGGATTATTATTTCAGCTACCCCTGTTGTCTCATTTTTTTTCAGATGTTGGGATTTAGTTATAAATTAAACTTTATTATCTGTGTGAAGTCATTTTGGGGGTGCCTCTACAACAAGGGGAACAAGCAGGAGAATCTCAAGATCCTGTAGCTTCCTCAATCATAGGCATATGTATGGTTAGCCATACACTAAGAACATATATCAGCTGAGTAAAGATTTCCCCATGCAGAAATCAGTTCTGTTCCTAAAATAAGCTTCAATTGGAAGCAAATAAGACCCATTTTCATAGGCTTTGTGGTAGTGTCTCCAAACCAGACATCCCTAATTGCTACTTCATTGTGATTATCAATTCATGCAAGGCTGATGCATAGCACATAATAAAACACAGATCTGTTTTTTACAAATGTGCAGCCTACACAGAGCACATCATACTTAGAGTATGATGAGAAAATATCATAATAATTACAGAGGAGATGCTAGGCCCAGTTTTATTGATATTTACATTTGAGTAGGCCCCGGGAAAGTGATACCTCAAGGAATGTTAACAAAACACAGATCCTTCAGGTTTATCCCAAGAGTATTTCAAGCAATGCTAGAAATAGAAACTACATAAAAGCTACTATTATAAAACTGTGAAGGTGGTGAAGTCCCACTGAATACAGCTCTTGAGCTCTTAAGGGAAAAATACCTCTTTTCCACCATTCAAACGTCTTTCAGTTTCTTGAGGCTGAGAGAGCCTGTCTTGGTGAAGGACGTGATTCACGGGCAAGGACAAGCTCACCAGACAAACGTTCTAAGGAAAAGTCATTCATTAGTAACTTGCACATGCTAATATGCTTGGTCACTCAGCAAAATATGAAAGCTCAAAACCTAGCCATTTGCCCTTCATTGCCCTACAACTAAGCCTATCAAAATACACTTCTACTAAGTTTTCTTTAATTAGAAGGTCAGCTTATTACCTTGGGAACATTTAATTCTAAGCTGAAGTGCCCAGACTTTTGTTTGTGGCCTGCTTTATTCAGGCATTAAGTAGGAGAACAGGAAAAATATATTAAAAAAAAATCCTCACTGAAAGCAGCTTATTCACCATGAAGTAACAGAGATAATCCTTCATCTTCATCAAATTCACCTGCACACTTGACAATCTTGTCATAATGAAGACTGCCTTTGACTGCTGATGTACTTTTGCCCACCAGATATTACCTATATCTATAACAAAGAAACTGTCTGTCTCTTGGTAGTATTTAAAGTTATCACACATGCAGGAAATTGTGTCCTCTCCATAACTCCAGCTACTTTAAAAAGTATTTGTCTCCACAGATGTTTCTGCTAAAAAGTAACAGGGATCTCATCAGGGATGTCATTTTAAATCTTGTTTTAGCTTAAGACAAAATTGAACAAAGTGTTAATGGGAAAAAAAAAATGAAGCAACATAACAGTTAATTTAGGTTTGCACACTGAGGTAGTTACCTTATTTCATATCATATAAAAAGACTTTCATTGCACAAAACAAAAACCCTCTTAGGTCCGAGCTGGAATTAAATGTACTTAATCACTGTCAACACAGCAGTGAATATTTCCATAGTGAACGCTGAGTGGCGAAGTGGAGCTTCATACAGATAATGATAGCAATCAAAGCACACATGGACTACAAGCAGTGAGCTATTTCACTGGAGAGCACTTTGAAGCGATTCATTGCTATACAGAAGTAAGTAAATTCAGGAACACATTTAGAGCTATTTAAAGGTGCTACAATCAACAGCTAGCGCACCTTTTTAAATAAACAAAGGAGAACAAAGTCCCAGAAGTGCCAGAATGAGTGATGTTTGTGAAATGCTGGTTGGACCCTCATGACAGCCCTAGGATCACTGGCTACTGTGGGGCTTCTGGGCCACTCACTGCCCAAGACAAAAATCAAAGCCTGTATAATATAGTCTGTAGGGTGAATGATAGAAAGGGGTATCATCCTCAGGAGGCTTTCAACAGGATCACTGCTCTTTGCTCATATTGAAAATATGTAGTTCATACAGCAAAAAATAGAAGAGAAAGGCATTCAACCTTCACCTTTGGCCAGGAGATCCTCTGACTGGCCAAAAAAAAAAATGTAGCAAGACAGCTTCTAATGCCCTTCCTATATAGAAGGGTTAAATCTGACAAACTTGCCCACTGTCTGCAGAGAGAGGCTTAGCACCAAGCTGAGCAAGCACAGGGGTTTGGTAGAGCTGACCTTCATGTATCTTGGGGGTTTCTTCAATTCAGAGCAGGTAAATGTAGGTTCTGCTCTTGCCCTCTCTCCACTGACCAGCCTCCAAAGCCGTGCCCAGTTCACTGAACAAATCTGAAGTAACATCATATTGTATTAACTTTTGCTTCCCAGTATGAATGTTAGTTAGAGCAAGATCCAGGCTTTAAGGGCTTAGATCTGAAAACCCTTTTAAGTGTCTTTACCACCCTGGAGCTCTTCTCATCCAGCTGTTGAGCTGGCTTAATTAATACTTAGGGACTTCCCAGAACAAAGTTGGGGATACAGACTAGTGCCTGCTCTGATTTATCCCCATTTTTAGTCTCCTGTGTACAAGGTATTAAGTTATTAATTTGTTTAAAGGCATAGATTGCATGAGAGAGAGAGTAAGGGTATAAGATTTTAATTTATATTTTCTTACATCACCTTTCTTTCCAACTTCATTGCTGCAGAAAATTTTTTGATCAAAGCAGCTCAAGATATGTGGTCACCAAAAATCACAGTAGGAACAATAATAATAAAATATCACATTTCTGTTTCTCTACCAAGTTCTACCTCACGTGGCTGAATATCTTAAAATTAATATTCTATAAAATGCATGTCTTCAGGGAGCAAAGAGGAGGACAGTCAGTCTGAGCTAAAATACTAGCTGCTGAGATTTAAAAATCAAATTTATCAATGATGCACTAAAGTTCTGTTAATTCTTCAAAAGACCCAAAGGCTTTAGGAGGGTTTTAGTGAAGGGAAATTGGAGCACTCCTGTCTTCAAACAAATTAGGATAGAAAATCTTCTCCTCTATTTAGTTGGCCTTAGATTGTCAGATTCAAAATGTTACCTTAACTTCTATTGTCACTCCCAAGGTCTGCAGAGTGGTGTTTCAAAACATTTTTTATCATTTAAACAAGTATTGCAAATGAAAGCACACCTGAAAGTCAATTGATTTTATATTTTCATATTAGTAAAATTCTGTGCTAACTTTACAAGCCAGATACTGGCTTAAAGTAATCTTTTAAGTGAGGACTAATAAATATGTACGGCATTCATCATCAGAAACTTGGTTGCACTTTCTTCCAGATTACATTTCAACTGCAGTAAGAAATATGACTTGAGGCTCTTAATTTCTTCTGTTATAAATTATGCAGAAATAAACAAATTAGACATCTGCAGCTTCTGGTTTCAGCTCACACCATAGATAGAAGACGTTCTGTAATGCTATTGTACAAGAATGGCATTGTTTTTCCAGTTTCAAACAGGGCCTTGAGCTATCTAAAGTGGATGGAGCTAGAAATAAGCAAGACTGTACAGTAAAGCGTATAGTTATTTTTTCTAATTATGTCTTTAACTGATTTTTAAATAATGATGCTGTTGTTCATAATAATAGTGTGGATCACATATAAAGTATCAAAATATTCCCACATCTCCTTCAGAGACAAGCTGTGTTGCTAGGAACCCAGCTTGACATATTTCCATCCTCATGCCAATTACTTCAGCCAGAATTGACATTTTTAGGGAGGATTTATTTTTATGCAATGCTCAGCAAGCAAACAAGGACAAGTCCTCAACTATGAATGAGATAGTAGAAGATACTGCAAACAACTCATTAAGTTCAGCACGACATTTCAAATTGGTAATATCAAAGTTGTAAATTTTTTTTCTTATTTGTTTCTAATTCCCTTAAGGTATAATACTAGTAAATGGAAGTTAAGATAACCTTTTAATCTTTCTAAAGTTGGCTGGAAGTTTTCTGTCATGATTTCATGCTTATCAAAATAATTTTCTACAAAATAGTAGTCTCCCATGCAGTATCTTTTCTCTCACTGAAAAAGAAAGATGAATTTGACTATCATTTGAATTTAAGCCAATTCTGGCATCCATGTTTTCTCACTCAGCAGATAAAATTCAGAATTTAGAAAACAAATTGACCCTTACTTTCTCCACAGTTTGCACTTAGCTATTTCAGTATACATTAAGTAAGCAAGCACTAAATGAGATAACCTCTAGTTTGCAATTATAGGGTTTGAGATTATATAAAGAGCCCCCTCTCTTTCCAGATGATCTTGTTAATTTTTCCATGTAAATACATTTCTTATGCACAGGTACCTGGTCAGTTTTCAGCTGGCATTTTCCAAAATTGCCCCTGGTCTTCTGTGTAACTGAGCACAAGTACGCCCTTCTGTACTGAGATGGTGACATTGTTCATTAGAGTGTTTTGGCCCCATGAGAGTTATAGATCATCCTAAAGAACATAACATTCTCAATACATTAGAAGTGGAAAACATTCCAGAAAATAATCAGGTCTGCCTTGGTCAAGGAAGTGTCTATTTTTAAAAAGGAGAGAAGACACACACTGAATTTTCCTTAACCTACAATAGCCAACACCAAGCAAATACCAAGAACTCGACCCTGCCTCAAATAGTTACTGGGTATAAATATATTCATTATGTATGCATAGCTGCATGAAGTGTATGGGGGTAAAGCAGAAAGGTTATACTTTTTCATTCTTGTGTTTATCTCCAAATGCTACTTGTTCCACAAGAAATGTATGAACACATCTTCAATTCGCTTACAGTATTGAACACCTGTCTCACAGGTCTGTAATTTGAATGCTAGCAGGACTGCAAGCCTATCTGTAGCAAGAATACATATTTACAAGCAACTACCATACACTTGCATTTCAACTGTAATGCAAGCCCACACACACTTTGCTCCAGTCTCCACAACTAGAATTAAATTCAGCTTTTATTATGTTATTCTGTAGAACAAACACATTTCCATAACAGCAGAAAAAAACCAAAAGCACCTGAATGCACAAGCATGTACCTGCATTCTATTTTATGCAGCTGTTATTGCGCCAGTATAACACTCCGGTGTACAAATTCCATAGACAATTCACACATGGGGTTTTGTGGCAGATTCATATTAAAATGCACAACAGTGCCAGGCTGGGGATGAATGCTGAAAACAGCAGCAAGACCAGAACTGAACCTGCGTGACGTTTTACATCAGCAACATTTGATGACAGCAGCACTGAGGAAAATTGTTCTTAATCAAGTCCCAGGTGATACTCAGGAGGGGGGATGACGACAACTACATTATCAAGCCACTTCCCTCAGGAAAAAGAAGCCCAAGGTTCCTCTGACTAAGATAAGAATATGACCCACTAAATTTAGATTTCTAGAGCTATGGTAAATTTAAAGATGGTAGAAGGTGAGAGATTGGCTTCAGGAAACATTAATTTCTAATTTCTTTGTATGCTTAGAAAAAGAGATAAAAGGTAGTCAGAGCAGGACTAATTTTCCACTCGCAGAACCTGTCCTGATGATGCTATTTCCACCTTCACCCAGACATTCAGCTTCAAAGCTGAAAGACTATGAATGAGGTGGCAAAGATATGGGAAAAAGAATAAAACCTCAGCTAACCCACAACTAATAAAAAGAAGCAAACAAAAAGCCAGACAAGCCTCATCCCCATGAAGCTTTACTTTAACTTCTTATAAAGTGAAACAAAACGCTAAATTGTCCTACAGGCATAATCTTATTTCTAATTGAAATATATGCAACTGTTACAGTGTGCTGCATTATTAAATGTAACTCAGTAATACAATTTGCCTGTATAATTTGAACTGCATAATAACCATGATGAAATATCACATATGATGTTTTAATGAGGATTATGGCATGTTAATTTTAAACTGAACAATAGGCCATGAAGTGTAATCCATGCCCAGCGTACAGTTCAACAACTGCTACCGTGTCTGATTGGTTTGTACTTGTGCCTTACAGATAAATAATGAGCCAATCACAGAGCTGCTTAGTACACCTATTTATGGCGTCAACTACTTTTTTGAACACTAACATGAAGTCATGAGGGCCCTATTCAACTCTTTTCTCGACCTCTTGTGCTTCTACAATGAGAACAACAGTCTCAGTGTTTTTTCCTGCATCTATTTTAACTTGGGAGTGCGTGAAACCTCTGCCCAACATGGACTGCGCTGACTGGTCCTAATGAAGAGCTTCAGCTGTTTCTAAATAATAGTTTACTTTTCACCCCACATGTAAAGGTCCAGGAAGTTTATTGTTCTTTTACACCACTGCACAAGTCTGAAACCAGTTCCTCACAGTCATTAGGTTATGATTCAACATGAGAAAGAAAGGCAGTCATTTCATATGGTCCAGATGCAATTTTAGTTCCCATTGCTAACGTCAGCCCCCAGCAAACAGTTCCCACTAAGCACAGAGCTCTGCAGAGTAAAGTCTAAGCACGAAATGCAATGAAATGCTACTCCTAGGAAGTGGCTGTCAAAGGTATTGCTCTCACTAAAACATAGCATCACTGAAGAGATCAAGCTGGCACAATCAGTTCAATGATTCCTACAGATTAAGGGTACTTTGGATGAGTAAAAAACAAGGCAGGTTCTCCCGAGATGCAGGCCAGAGCTGCCATGCTCTCTAGAAAATCCTGTCTGCTGGAGGTGCAGATAGAAGCAAGAGTTGTATCCAAAGACAACCTTCGGTTTCAGGAAATAACCTGAAAACCAAAACCGAACACCCCAGGAAAAACAAAAAACCAAACAAAAAACCAACCTACAAAGTAAAAAAAAACACCCAAACCTTGCTGCAAGCTCCCAGAAGAGTCATGCATAACACAGTCCTTCCCTCACAGCAGAGTCATGACAAAGTGTCTTCAGCTTAGAGCTACACCCTGCTCTGCAAAGCCTTGGCCACTGTGAAAAGACAAAGGTGGCTGCAAACTCCAACAGCGTGGAGGCTTCCCCTCTCCATAAGCCATATGTTCCAGCTTGAACCCGGTGTCCCCTTCAGCCAGCCCTTCACTTGAAAGTGGCATCAACAGGACATATTATTCTATTTAAAAAATCCAAACAACCACACACAGCCCACACTGGCATTTAAAGTAAATTAAGGTCTGTTTCATCACAGGAAGGCTAAATAGCCGAGTTCTCAAAATCTTTCCCTCCTCTCTGCATTTTTAGATGATTACATGACAAGCAGCAGGCTAATGTAAAATAAAACTGCTGTTCATGCTAGGAGCTTATTTTAGTAGGGCTTATGACATATCCTGTTTCATCTGAAAAAAGCCCCCAAATATATCGTTAAGAAGGGGAAAAAAATATAAAGCTTACCCCCACAAATACATAGCGATAATGACTGATATTTTCCTCCAGTCTTAACTATTAGATGAAATAAGGAAATTTTAAAGTTGTTTGGTTTTTTTTTCTTTTAAACATAAAAATATTTTTTTTAAAAAAGACAAAAACATTTTTTACATAGATAAATCCTTCCTTATAGCTTTTTAATTCTAGAGCTCCAGCATATATAAAACTGCACGTAGTAAGAGGAAAAATCAACTCCTCACCATCCCATACGAGTGAAATTCAAGAGGGGCTTTCTAATTGTTTTGCCCTTCCATTCCTAGGAACACAGAGTTTTGCGAGACGGTATCCACAGATATACCACCCAAACCCAGTTGATTCATTATGATTTTCTCCAATGCCAGTCTACAGGTTTTTCTTTAGAAATGAAATCTGAAGCTGTAGATTAAAGCTTCAGCTTAAAGTTTCATGCAAAGAAAGTTGAATTTGCAAGAGAAAGAGAATTTAAAATGAGAAATTCATTTACATGAGCAATTTTGAAAAGGCAATAATGAGGCTGGTGAAAAAATACCATTCTGTTTCAGAGCCTTGATTCTGGTGTATCATTTTTTGGTAGGTTGTTTTTGTGGTTTTTGCCTTAATTGAAAAATTTTTCATTGAAAACTGACTCAAAGCTTAACTGATAGTTACCATATGTAAGCAGCAGCTTCCAAACTGTTACCAGCTAAACATATGCTACCTACAGATATTCTTTCACCTTCTTCCCCAAAACTGCTTCCCTTCTCTGTTATTCTGAGGTCATAAATTGACACGGGATTTGCAACTTCTTAACCTTTTTTTTTTTTCCTCGCACACTGTGATGAAAAGAATGTACCAGACTGAAGAGAGGTTTCTGCAGGGAACTGCACTGGAGATGGAAAAACCACCAGCTCACCCACCTCAGAGCCACAAAGCTGCTAAGCTACTGGCCTATACCCAAACAGGCATCCTCCCCCCAAAAGCTCATAAAAATCCCCAAATACATCTGGGTTGTAGGTAATGGACATGGTGCAAGCTTGCTTTCTTCCATTCACAGAGTCCTACTACACTCAAGGTTCTTCTTGGTGATCAGACTTTAGGAGAGATGTTCTTGTGTTGACTCATCACCCAGGCCTTCCTCAGCTTCCCCAGGCAGTGTTGCGTGCAAACACAGCTCAAGCTTAATGGCTGTTTTGAATTATTTAGAATTAAATGAATGGACCATAATGTAGTTAAACATGCCAGGAATGAACAATGCTGAATGCAGGGCCTACACCTCTCACGAATTAAAAAGAAAGGCTACATGAGTGTTTATTATTTTCATCACCAGCAAACCATGCTATAGAATGGAAATGCTAAGCTCCTTGGAAACTTGTTTGACTTCTTGTGCAAATACAGAGCACCTATACTACCAAAGCACGACCGCTACTGATACTGTTGATGTGAGTAAGAACATGTGTCCAACATAGAGTTCTGCATAATTCAAAGAGCATGTATTTTCTCTTTAAAATATATGAATAGAAGACAGAATTTAAGGGAACCAGTTCTTGCAGTTTCCCCAAAACACACTCTTCACACTCAACGCTTGCATGCTCTGGATTCTATCACAAGTAACCATCAACACTAATCATCTAAACTCTCCTTGACTACTTGACTTCAAGCTTCTGGAGCACCTGAACCTCCTTTGACAAATACAAGTCAATAAGGAGCAAATAATATAGGAACCATCTTAGCTTTATCCTTCCAGCCTAAAGCTCCAGACTGGCAGAACATAATAACCTCTCTCTGAGCACTGAGGGTTTGGGAAAGAAACTGCAAAGACACATCATCCAGAATGAGTAGGTAGAGAAGATGCACAGGCAGTTCCCTAGTAAAACACCCTTTTTAAGAGAAGTTTGATTCTAGTTGAAGCCTGTGCAAAACAACATGGAAGACTTAAATCACAAACAGAACACAGGAATCCTTTAAGGTTGGCAGAAGTTGTTTTCTCAATGCTACTATGTGACCATAAAATAAATGTTTTCAAAAAAGGTTTAATTTCATTTTGTAAGATATGCAACCCACGTTTGTAACGCTGACAGAAGCTATTACTGACATATTAGGATACCAAACTTTTTCCTCTCACTGATATTTCCCTAGTAATTATAATGCAGATAATTTATAAAAATTAACAGAAAAGCCACCTCTCATTCCTCTATATTTTGGGAAGAAAATCACCAATTCAGCCAAAAATTCTAACCCGTCAAAAAACACTTTAAAAATAAGTTTAAAACACACACAAGAAGATACTACTTGTAACAACTTCTGAGACAACCCAGAGATAGTTCAACACACTAAAAGGGGGAGCTTTGTCCTTCAAAGTAGAGGGAGATAACAGCTATTTTTTAAGCATATTAAAATTCTCCATTTGCTCTTGAGGCATTGTCCTGCTAAAAGCCAACAGCATAATACAAAGGTACAGTGATAATATAACCATGCTTCATCAAGGAAGAGACGCATTACAAAAGTGATACATGTTCAAATGCTCTGGAATAAAGACCCACTAAGTATAATTTAAGGAACATAAAAATCTATTGAGAGTCAGCTACTATGGTTTAAAATGCTTAAAACTGAACAACAATAAAATTCACTTGATGTTTTTGCGAATCCTGTGTTGCACTCGCATTATTTCCAGAGGGTCTTCCACTACAGCATGAAGACACTAACTACAACAGTTTAGAATTATAGAGTATTGTGCTTTGAGGATTTCACAAGTGATTTTCCTCTTTACACCTCCTTTCATTTTGCAAGCTGACAATTCAGTATCAGCAAGATAGGGTAAGATGGGATCAAAACCCTTCTCAGACATAGCAGTGCCTGATTATATTCTCTGTACATCTTCTGATGATCTTCCTTAAGCTTTCTTGGAATAGGGTATTTTTAGTAAATCACAAATGGAGCAAGACTTTACTGTAGTATATTTTGTCCCATCAACAGACTTTGACATTGAAGGAAATTGAATATGTGAAATACCAATAGGATATACTCAACAACTCACTGTGCTAGAGACATAACCCAGTCTGGAAGTTATAAATTACACTGTGACCAGATCTAGAGAGAAAAAAAGAACCCATGCTACCCTGTAGCATGAAGGAGTTGCTGCACCACATGCTATTTATCTTTTACTTGAGAAGATTAGGGGGTGATTTTCTTCCCCTATGTACCCTGGATGAATTTGAGTGAAGAAACAGACATTTTGAATAGAACAAGGACTATGCTCTGTCAAGGGACAACAGAAACACAGCAACAAGTAAGCTCTCTTGACAAGCATTTAAAGGGCTGAAAGTTGTTTAAAGTAAAATGTTCAAGAAGCAACAAACTTAAGTGAGCAGTTCCTAGTTTCCTAGGCAGAGGAAACGCCATAGATCTACTCCTTTAGATCCATAGATCTACTCCTTTCAAAATACTTCCTGATATTTCCCTGCCTTCCTGCTATAGAAGAATAAGATGAGTTCTTTAAATTGCCCCACTAACTGGAAGTTCTTGTTCTGACGTCATAGTCTGGATTCCTCTCATCCACTGCGTTAATAAACCATGGTTCATCACATCACATACAACTTCCCACTGATTAGCCTGTCTGCATGCTTTGGGACCAAACTACAGCTGCAAGAGGTCACAGACAAGTATGAAACACCACAAGGTCTGGTGATGATGAAAAATAAAGGGATGGAAGGATTATTAGGTAAATGGAAAATCAGGTAGCTACTAATTAAACACCTTTGGAAGCCAGAAAGGTATTCTTCTATATTTCCACGACAACGTGCTTTTCTTTAACTGGCAAATTAGCTAGCAAGGACAGTTCTAACAAGCACTTAGTTTAGTTTCCAAGTGCAGCAACAACTAAATAAATCAGTCATTACCCTGACTTCTCAGAATGAACTAACCTAATTACACTCCTACATTTCAGCTGAAAGAATAAGAAGGAAAAGCAAAAGAAAAAAAAAAAAAAAAAAAAAACAAACATCCAAACTACTTATTTCATGAAGATAATTTCTTTTTTTTCCATTGTTCAATGAGTTTCTACTGCAACAAATTCAGATACTCCTTCCTCTCCAAACTAGTCATTTATCTTTTAATCTTTGCGACTTCCCCTTTACTAATAAATACTGCAAAAATTGCGTGCTACTTCTCTCTTTACTGATGCAGCTCACTTATTGCCTTACTAAGTTTTATTACAGCTGAGGCTTCCATAATTCACTTCATTTTCACTCCCAGTTCCTTTTACTAATAATAGGCATAATGTCCCCTTTTTCTTTGGGTAGCAAACAGAATATCTTCTTAGTTCACCTCATTATTTTTGACACCCATCTTATTCAGTGGCATAAACTCTGCAAGTCCATACTCCTGCTTTCCTGCTTTTTCTTTTTTTTTTTTTTTTTTTTTTTTTTTTTTTTGAGCACTATATATTTGAAGCCTCTTTGGGCTGCAGTACTTGCACTGCAATCTCTGAAAAATTCATTAAAAAATAAAAAAATCAAAAGAAAAAGTAGACATGGGGGTAAAGAAATACCTGCTGTTTATCCAACTTGTTGCAAACATTCAAAAAGTCCCTAGCCCCCAAGTAATTAAGGAAGACAGCTTGAACAATTTAAATATTAAAAATGGATTTTATTATTTAAACATTTCATAAGAGGAACAGAGAATCTCTGCAGCAGATAAAACTGAGGTACAGTCAGAATGCCAAGTGTATAGTATGCTGTCAAAAAGAAATAGAACTTTACTGTATTTGGTACAATATAAATTTACAAACCCTGCAGCACAAAGAGGGAAATTGCCTCACGTTAACCTTAAGCACAGGGTTCTGGAACAAAGCTTTGGTCACAGCTTGTGAACTCCCTGCTTTGTAGGCATCACAAATTCACTGTCAGAGTCTACAGATGTGCCATTCAGTTCAAACCCAGAGATAGCTGGTAATTTTGCACTATTCTACAAAACATGCACATGCCTCCACCCCACCTCAACATCCTCAGCTAAGCATTGGTGTGTGTTGCCTTGAGTGACCATGTTACTAATGTAGTAGCTCAGGAGGCAAGGTAAGGAGTTTGTTTTGGTTCATTTGCTGGAGGTTTTTTTGATTGGTTGTTTTTGGGTTGTTTGGGCTTTTTTTTCTATATATGAAATGAGAATTGAAAATGGAGGGTAAGATAGACTTTGAAGCGCATCTGGCCTCCTTGATTCTCCCAGAGATTCATGTGCACAAAAACTCCAACTGCTAATTTATGATTAAAGAGTGTCATCTATTAGTGAGTGGACAAAGCTACAGCACAAGGACAGATTCATTTGTTTCTCAAAACATGTACATTACTGAGATTGTGTGTTATGTTATGCCTTGAGAGCTGATATGGTAGAACTGTTCCCAAAATGATACCACCTTCATTCAGAACAGCAAGGGCAAAAAGTGAGCAGAGATAAAGGTGATTCACTCATTCTTTAACTTACATTTACATGGGGGGAAGGAAAAAAAAAAAAAAAAAAAAAGGGAAACGCAGCTCTCCCCAATACTGTATACAGGCTCCCAGCTACATCTGCCAGCCATGCTTGCAGAGCTCATTCTCATCAGCCACCATACCAAGTCTATCCCTGCTTTCAACTTCCCACACCTATGTGGAACCGCCACTGTCAGCAGATCTCTTTGCAGATTCAGCTCAGCCTCTCCTATTGCTTAATAAAGGCTACAGTTTCCAAATTACTTATTTTCAAATATACTTTCCCTCACACCGCATAGAAGTGTCAGCTTCCCTTTCCTCCTCCTGCAAAAGGCTTTTAGAACTCTAGAACTCTTTTGACCTTTTATTCTTCTGCAAATTAAGGCTAGGAACCTATTTGAGGCTGAAGACAAGAGCATGGAAGTTAACAACTTTCCCCTTGCTTTCTGAGCACCAGAATGTCTTTATCTGTAGCTATTATATGCCTATCTTGATTGGTTTTCACACAGATGCCATTGAAAGTTACAGTACTAAATGTTCATGCACGATGTGCTTAATAAGATACCCACAGTTAGATGAGCTTTATTTCCCTGACAGAACCCTTCCAGCCCTACGCTGTTACTGTAGGTTATTATTCAGAGACCAAGAGTTTGCAGTAACTGCACAAGCTCCACACACTTAATAATGTCCTTCCACACTCAAGTCAGGTGTAAGCAGTTCAAAGCTAATTTTGCAGGAACATCAGACTTTTACTAACTAATCAGCTATTGAAAGTCACCCCAAAAAACAACCCATTACATTTTTTGACCAAAATACTCACCACTTTTGTCATCTGAGAGCTATCAGACTTGAGGGCTAAATCATGCCAGGATAACAGGGCATTTCCAACATGCCACAGGGTATCACAGGACTACACTTAGAGGCATAAAACACTTCCTCACTAGTGGCTGCTGTCAGGTGGGGCTTTTTGCTTCTGAAAACCACCACCTTTCCTAGAGGTAGCCCTACTCAGAAGAGGCACAATACTGACCTTATACAGTTTCAAGACTCATCCTGAAACTCCAAATTATTCCAGAAATTCCATATTATTTAGCTTTCTCACAGATTTTTCAGTCTATGCCTCACCGCTGTATCTCAACAGCTTCCTATGCAAGGCTGATCTCTTCAAAGCGTCCCCTGAAACCTCTCCCACCCCAGCAGGTCCAGGTGTCTGCCAGGTGATATCCAGGTATAAGTGGCCACCTGGTCACAGCTGAGCAGGCATAACGGGGTCACTCTTGGAATCCTAACAGTATGGGCCAGACCACAAAGGCTTAGAGTATTTCCAGTGTTATAAAGCAAGATTTCTAAGTTTTGCCCTGGTGTTTTTGCAAATGTTTCTATTTCTCTGTTCATTAAAAAAAACTACTACAGGTTTTCTGAGCAGTACAGGGCAGCAACAATTTCATGCCACTCTAAGTTATTGTTTGGAGGGTATTTGAATGTGTTTTCTCATGTAGTTTTAACTAGCCTTCTAGTTGTGAGCCAAGCACTACATTGCAAACTACACCACTATCACAGGAATTGGGCAGAATCGAAATATGAGTTCTTGGCCACAGCCTGGGGAGTCCTTGAAAGTTTGATAGCTGAGGAACTGAGTGAAGCAGTACAGGACTGAAGAAACCTTCTTAGCAGTGTATTTTCCTAAAGCATTGGGCAATGACAGTATTAACAAGGCTCATTTCTCTTATGTCCCACATGATTACAGCATACATTAACTGAAAGTAAACTACTGTGCTTTGGACTGCAATGCTGCACGAAAGAGCAGCAGTCTGTATCTTCTTTGCGGTGTTCTGTCTGCAAACCAACATCTCAACAGCAAAGTTCAACCTTTAACACAGAATACCAAACACCTCAAGAAGCTACTGTGCCACAGGAAAAGAACAAAGAAATCTGGATCATGCAATAACATGAAACCTTCCCAATGAACGTTTCTCCTTGGTCTGCGTGTCACTGCACACTCAGAGAGATTTTACAACAGTTGTCTTGCCTTCATTTTTCCCCACCCAGCCATAATCCATTTTACTAGACTTTCCCTATTTCTGCATTACCACTTACAAGATTTGAGAAAGGACATTTACTCCTGGATTCAATCCAAAAACACACTTAAGCATACTTGAAACGTGAAGGACATAAGTGGTCCAACTGTACTCAGTGAAACAGAGCATACACCTAATTTTTCAGAATGCCAGAAAAATCCTGTCTTTTTCCTATTTATTTTATGAAATTGTAAGGCAAAATGAAAGCTTCGTTCTTTCTTGAAATTCTAAAATTTTGTTATTCCATTCCAATACTACACAATAAAACCAAGCTGTTTCACAAAAGAGGAAAGATCAAACCGAGAAATGCAGAAACGCTGGCTTATTTTCTCTTTTCTACATAAAATTATACCACTCTGAGTTGTTGTGAGAACCTTTCTTTGTCCCTGTTCAGAGTTCTTCTTTCATGATGCTGTCTGGTGGGATCAAAAAGGAAGGAGACATTAGCACATCATGAGGGACATAGCTGATCCAGAAACCTTGATCCAAGTTAGATAATAGGTGCACTAAGAGCCTGAAAAATCCAATTTTGTGATGTACCAAAGCATGTCTTATTGGAGTATTTAATAGATGTAAAGCATTTTAAATAAAATGCTTCACTTACTCTTCCTGAAGAAAGAAAATTATAAAGATGAGCTTCCAGGGTATTTTACTTTTCATTGCAGAAAACTCTCAGACATGGATATTTTTAATATATGAAGTATAAAAGCCAGCACAGAATATTAGAAAGTCCAGAAACGATGAAAATGAAGTTAAAAAAACTTAATCCACTTAAAAGAATCAGAAAGCTGAGATGCTACATGATATTGTCAACAGGCTACAGAGAGTATATATCTAAAGCACTGAATACTTGCTCTCTTCTCTACAAGTGGGATCTTGTTGAGGAGATTGCTGGTGGCTGGAGATGTTTGTAATTCTTTAAAGGTTAGAAACTTTATTCTTCTCTCTCTTGCACTTCCAGGATTTTCTCTTTCCCTGTTACTTCCCTTGCCTGCCTTTCCTGATACAAGCAACCACGTAGCTTGAGGTCTGCACATAAATCATATCATCCTCAGCAGATACTTCCAAAGAAATGTATCAGTCAGTTGCGCTTTGTTAGTTTGAGCTACTGATTCTTGTAGTTCCATAACCTGTCCTAACCATCTGAGCAATGATCCTAAAACATATGTGCATTATACACAGGGGGAAGAAGTTCTCACATTCCTGCTGTGATCCATTTTGGCTGTGAAACATGGTATTTGATTATTTATAGAGCAAAATTATCATATTCCAAACATGAGTTTGTTCCTTCAGCTCCACTGAAGTTAGTGCAAGACTAGGTATATATTTCATTGTAAGAATATTTCATGTTCTTCTTGGTGACACTGATAGATGCTTTCATAATATGTTAGAATGTGTACCTAATCATCTAGAGATAATGGAAATTATCATAAGGCCTTTAACTCTTGCAAATTATTTTCTTGATAGCACAAAAAATATTCTTCCTGGTCATTTTCCCCTCACTACTTAACGTTGTATTTCACAGATCTCCTTATTCCAGGTCTGTTCCTCTTCCTCTGTAGTTATTACAGCTTCTCAAATTGATTTTACATAGGGTAAAGACAGATCTACTCAGGTTTGTCCATAAGTTCTAACAGCTACAAAGGTGTGCTTATTTTCTGATGATCAGCCTCTTTCAGAAGCTCCATCTTTGATCTGACATAAGATTCTGCAGATTCATACTTGCTAAGTCTATAAGAAGAATATGAACATCACTTAAATTTAAAAATGACCATGTCTTTTTGGATCTTAACTGACAAGTCTGATTGCAAGTGGAATGAAACTATTTTACGCTCATTTCAGTAGTCTCTGTAGAGAGATGCAACACAGCATGAGGAAGAAAGATCAATTTAAATTTATTTTTTTTAAAGTTAACTACTTCACTTGTACATATACTTTGCACAGAGAGTCTTCTGCATCAAAAATACAGAAGAAATGCAGCCATGCTGGATCGATTCTCAGTTGTGATATCCACTAAGATAAAAACATCTGTGGGGTAAAAGGACTGAATATCCTATTTACACACTGCAAGAGAAAGCTGAAAGCACAAGTGTGTCTGTGTGGTTCAATCTGTTTCATGGATGAGGATAGTTGCAACTTCAAAAGGTAATTCCTGTATTTATAACCCAGGATCTTCACTAGTAGTTACGCAGGGGCAAAAGTACTCTAAAAAGAAGATGCGAAGATTTCAGATGGTTGTGTCTTTGTGCTTGACTCAGAAATTATCCGTACCTTTTTGATTTTTGGCACTATTCCTTACATATAAGCCCTGGCTGACTTGTTTCACACTTGTAATTTTCATAGTGAACAGTCATTTACATGGACTCTCTGCAATTACTTTCCTGGTGTGCATTTTGTACTTTTCCTCCTTCTGACTTTTAAAGAAGTAACGATACTGGTTAATAACTCCCTATTAAACTTCAAAACTTTCTAGTTTTTCAAACGAGCTCTGCATATTGCTAATTAATCTGACTTTATTAATAAATCCAAATTACAAGATGTATTTTCATTTGATTGTTAGTCCTTATCTATAACTGTAACATAAAGAGACTTCCCTGCTAAAAGTGCAATAGAAGTTGAAGCTAAGAAATACACTGGGTTTATTTCCAAGACAGCAGGAAATATATATACAACAACTTGACAGGCAGTAATTGCTATAAAGAAACATGAAAATAAGAGTCAGTTGAAATGAGTGGTATTTACATGGGCAAGATGTTTATTTTTACATTGAATTATTTGCCATATGCAGTTATGTGAAATGGATCCAATTTAAATTCCCTGAATGAAGTCAACCCACACATAACATACTGTTCAAGATCATGGCGGATTTTCCACTGAACAAACCATGAATATAGCAATGTCGTCTTAATTATGTTGCTGTAGGACATGAAAATATCAAAAGGATAAATTTAATCCTTACCATGCAGCTTGAATAACTGCGTTCAGGAAAAAGGAAATGAGATTAGGAAAGAAAGGAAACTCCCACAAGAGAGGCACTCACTGCCAGTCTTTGTCTGTCTCAAAGTTACACACAGAATTCCCTGAAATGTACATGACCCACGAAACACCTGAAATGAGGAATATTAATTATGAGATTCCAGTGTAGGAGGAAACACAGGTCAAAACTGAGAATGACTCTGAAGGAGAACCTCCCCCGGATTGCTTGAGCCATGAGTGTCTTTGGATATCCCAACACCACAGCCTCTCTCATGATCTGAACCAGCCCTAAACTAGGCAGCCAAAAGCAAGTTTTTGGTCTTAAAAACATAAAATCTAATAGACAATTATCCCAGTGAAAAAAAAATAAAATGTATATCTTAAGATCTTCACATTTTCCGACTGGTTATTTCCTTATTAATAGTATTGGTAGGATCATCTTGATGCCTTTTGCTATATTTAGATCAGAAATTATATCAGTTGCTGAGGAGTTCCAAGAAGCAGCTAAGAAAAATAGGAAAGAAAAGCTGTAGCAGCAGCAAGCAAATAGCTCTGTGCTCTGTCAAAGTGGTTTTGGAGTTCCGTGTCTGCAGTTGAAATACAAAAGCAAATACAGAAGCCATAGAATGCACTTATCTATTTACAGTTAGAGCAGCAGGAGAGAAGGCAATTGGGACTCTTGCATAGATGTTCTTTAACAAACAACTTGTTGCCAATTCCAGACATAACTGTAGCTGCTTCAGGTACCTACTTCATAATATCAAAATGACTGAAGAAGAGTAATTACACATATGAAAGACCTGAATAACAGAAGAGATGTTTGGCATTGTTGATCTTCCTTGCCTTTGACGGTACAACAAAAGCAAAACCCATTAGATTTATAACAGGGGGTAAAGACCCCTCAAGGACCCTCCATATTGGGAAATATATAACTAATCTGAGAAGGGGCTTCTCTAGAGGCTAGCAGAATAGATCCTATCCCACTGTTGTCTGAGCACATAGTTAATTTACTATATATTTACATAGTGTTTTTCTCAACCAAATTGTTATATACATCATCTATCCTGAAAGCCACTCAGAATTCTAATGGTGTCAGATGCAGCTGCCTTTTACCATTTTCACACTGAATGTCCCATTTCAAAAATCTACAATACAAACTTAGTAAATATCAGCACAACTTTACAACTTAGCTCTGAACCTGAAGGTAGACATGACTGGAGCAGAGATTGATCTCTGTATCTTCCCCAAACTCACCTCTATTGAACTGTCACAAATCTGTCTTGAAAACATACCATCTGTACATCCTAGGAACAGTAACTCTCATTAATACAGTTAAGACCAAACAAGTAAATGGGGAAAGTTGCATCGCTACAATCCTAGGAAGAAAAATTAAAACAGATGCTCAGTGCATTGCTACTTTTCACACCCAATAGACTAAGTCTTAGAACAGTATCTGTTCATAAGTTTGTTAATTACAGGTGATGTGAAGTTTTTAAGAACTAATTAGAAAAGAATCACATGAATCACACTTATCACCCAATAAATTGAACATGCAGGTTTCTCAAAAATAAGCAGAAATCAAACATTCACCAAAGCAGAGTCATATTTATTGCTTGTCTACAGTGAAACACGAATAAAGCACCTACTTGTTGGATGGGAATCCCTTGAGCAGGGGTAACAGGGCTGTGCTTCAGAGCAGGTCCCTCAGGATAATGTGAGGATGCCCATTACTTCTTAGAGATAAACAATCCACATTTGGCCAGGGTGGTAATTATGAGCACTTTTTTTCTTGTGTACAATCTTTATGGGGTTTTTTTTATGCATATGACTAGGAGACATTCATATATCAAAACCCTCTACTAGTTTAATTGAAAATATCAAGTTCTTCAGAATTATGCATTTTGCTTACTGGCTTCATTTCTTGTCCTGTAGACAAATAAGTTCTTCTAAGCTACACTGGCTCAAGATGCCATTCATCCCCACAACCTGTCATCACTTGCCATCTGGATGTTACCTCTCCCATACTGGGCAAAAAAGGATCTTGCACCTCACCTGTTGTCTGCTCTGGACCATGTCAACATGTCCTACTCCAAGCAGCTCAGTAAGTCCAGGCAGTTTGTCCCAACATGGTAAAGGAAAAGCTCTCCCAAATGCCCACAGCAGCGCAACTGTGAAAAAGGCAGCATCTGGCAGAGGGGGTCATAAGAAAAAAGCAAGGTGCTGATCTCTCCAGCTGGCACAATTGTTGTCCTTATGAATGTCTGTTCAATGCATTAGGTGGTAATGATGAACTGAAAAAACTGATAGGAGGTTATGTGTGAGTAATAACTGAGATTCGGTTCCTGGCTCTGCCCCTGCTTTTCTCAAGGGTCAAGGCAATTCATCTATTTCCTCCTGTATAAAAATGAGATTAACAACATTTATTAATTTACCTTAGAGTTATAGAAATGATTAGTTGATATCTGTGTGGTAATGTGAATATGTCAAATGGGCAATAAAGACTAAGTATGCTTCCCACCTCCATCAAGAGGCAGCTCACACCCACTTGTAATGTACAAAGTACGTATTTAACATTTCAAAGCGTCCTTCATAAATCACACCCGTTTGTCCAGAGCAACCCAGGTGGATTCTTGAAAAGCCCTTACTGGCAGACATACAAAACCCCCAAATGCAGACACTGAAGCAAGAATCTTAGATTTTCACGAAATTTGCTGCTGTCATAATACAGCTTGAGAGGAAGGAAGAAACCTTTTTTTTTAAAGGTTATAATTTTTTGAAGGTTATAACCACAAATATCATACAGTTTTTCTCCTCCTGTATGTCTCATTATCTCCTGTTTCATTAGTGAAGGGTTTTTTCTTCCACAAAAAAAAAAAAAAAAAAAANAAAGAGAAATAAACTCAAATTCTGTATTGTGTAAAACATCAGTGAACTGATATAAAGTCAACCTTTGTCTACATGACATCATTGTAAGATTCGATTTATGGCTAACCAACTAATAAATAAATAAATAAAAGTAATGCAATGGTCTTCCATCTAATGGAAGCTTCCTATATATTGTTCCAAAACTACTTTCACATTAATGAAACCATTATTACTAGCCACAGCCTCAGTGCAATGAATGTAAATGCCACGAAGATTATGCCCATATTCTTTCTACAACTTAATTAGGATGGTGAGAGTTTTAATAGCTCTGCACCTTTTTCCCCTAAATGTAGAAAATCTCATTGTCCTTGTAATTCTTACTTTCATTACAACAGCGGCATGAGAGATGGATTAGGTCCCTAATGAATCTTTCGAATGAACAGCCCCGTGAACTTGCTGAGGCACTGTAGTGAGAAATGTACATTAGTTAGGCTTTGGCCATTACAAATTAGGAAAAGTTCAACATGAAATTTTTTCCACCTTTGTTTCCCCATTACTTTTTGAAATGCAGGATATTGAGAAAGCGAGATCAACAGTCGCAAGAGCAACTGCATCAAATCATGGAATCTGTTATCAATAGGGTAACTCTGGTGTTTTAAGACTACTGGATCACAGATTTTCAATCTCACTTAATGCATAGTTTTAGCTTAATATCTTCTTCATTCCAGTCATTATCTGAAGGGAGCCTACAGGAGAGTAGGAGAGAGACTCTTTGTCAGGGAGTGTAGTGATAGGACAAGGCGTAATGGTTTTAAACTGGAAGAGAGGAGATTTAGATTGGATATTGGGAAGATATTCTTTCCTATGGGGGTGGTGAGGCACTGGAACAGGTTGCCCAGAGAAGTTGTGGAGGCCCCATCCCTGGAAGTGTTCAGGGCCAGGCTGGCTGGGACTTTGAGCAACCTGGTCTAGTGGGAGGTGTCCCTGCCCACGGCAGGGGGGTTGGATCAAAATTATCTTTAAGGTCCCTTCCAACTCTAACCATTCTATGATTCTTGCCACTGTATTTTATTTATTTGTTCTCAAATATAAACTTCCCTATATAGTCACAAAAGTAAATGTTAAGAGCAGGGCTAGGAACACAATGAGTTTTATATTAATGAAATTTTTTGCCTATGTTAGTCATTCACATTATGGCAGAAACTTTAATTTGCAAAGGAAGTCTGCAGAATTTTACCTGTGGGATTTAATTTCTGTCAAATTAACTACAACACATTCAACATCAGATGCTAAGTAAAGAAATTCAGCTTTCTTGACCTCAAAAGCCATTGGAAAGATCACCTATTGAAGTGACCTTGAAGTACGAGTTTGTCTTACACCATGACCCATGAAATCTTAACCTAGTATTTTTCCAACACTTGCTTGGGTCAATTTCACTGAACCACAACAAATGCAACTTCTCAATCTCCTAACTAAAGCCCAAACTCTGACCTAAAACCTCTTTTAAATTTTAATGTTGCTTTAATATTGAGGAAAACTATGTACAGTACCTCTGCCTGCTCCTGTTCGTATTATAATAAATATTCCTATTGTTTTGTTTACATTCATACTAAAGGGGATGTGTAAGTGAAAAATAGGTATGAAGAAAGGTAAAGACATGGGGTATGTGTCTGAAAATAAAATCCAATATATATTCTGACAGGAGAAATCCCATTGTATTTCTCCAGTCACTCTTTGGCCTATGTACATTCAACACCCATTAATGGCAAAGCTGCTTAAAAGAAATTTTTTATCTCAAAATAATTTCTGCAGCTAAAAAGATCAAGGTTCACCTTGGCAGAGAAGACAAGCTGACAAGGGTGTCCCTGGGGCATGGCTGATGCTGATTTTTGTGATGTGCAAACTTTTCCACAAGGAAATTACCAGGGAGCAGTCTGACAGCCTCCAGACAGGCCAGAGCCCCTGCCCCTCGCCCTTCGTTTGCATTTCCATCCCCTCCACACCAGTCTCTACAGACAAGGGCAGGGCCCACCATCAAAAGTTCAATCCTGACTAGTGAGAAGATGTAACAGCAGGATGGAACACACAGGAATTCAAAGGAGGATTATGATAAACGGATGTGGAGACAGAGGCCCACAAGGCTCTTAAAACCAAGAGAGATCAAAACCTTCATGCACAGCCTTGGTAAAAGCTACTCCAACAGGATGCCACCACAGTAAGACCAGAGGTGGACGTGGTGGCATGTCTGCCTCTTCCTCCTGAAATACCTCCACAATCCCAAGTGACCTTCCAACCTGGAAAACTTTTTGGTTACAGATAAAGTCTTAGTCAAATTTATTTAAATTGTTTATTTATTTAAATTAATTTATTTAAATTTTTATTTACAGATAATAAACAGGTGCATCCCAAAAAAGAAGAAGTCAGGCAAAATAGCCAGAAGGCCAGTGTGGATGAATAAGGAAGTGTTAGACAGGCTCAAAATCCAGAAGGAGGCATATAGAGGGTGGAAGCAAGGACAGGTGAACTGGGAGGAGTATAGAGAGACTGTCCAAGTGGCCAGGAACCACATTAGGCAGGCAAAAGCCCAGAGGGAACTAAATCTGGCCAAGGACATCAAAGACAATAGGAAAAACTTCTATAGATATGTCAGGGATAAAGGCAAGACTGGGGAGGCTCTGGGCCCTCTCTGGAAGGAAACGGGAGACCTGGCCACCCAGGATATGGACAAGGTTGAGGTACTGAATGACTTCTTTGCCTCAGTCTTCACTGGCAAGAGCTCTAGCTGCACTGCTCAAGTCATAGAAGGCAAAAGCAGGGGCTGAGAATGGAGAACTGCCCACAGTAGGAAAAGATCAGGTTCAAGACCACCTGAGGAACCTGAAGGTGCCTAAGTCCATGGGACCTGATGAAATCCATCCATGGGTCCTGAGAGAGCTGGCAGATCAAGTTGCCAAGACCCTTTCCATCATATTTGACAAATCGTGGCAATCT
>VZRU01012905.1:339573-365206 GCA_013398155.1 Pedionomus torquatus
GTATCCTGGGCTGCATCAAAAGAAGCGTGACCAGCAGATTACAGGAAGTGATTCTGCCCCTCTGCTCTGTGCTCCTGAGACCCCACCTGGAGTACTGTGTCCAGCTCTCGAGTCCTCAACAGAGAAAGGACATAGAACTGTTAGAATGGGTCCAGCGGAGGGCCACGAAGATGATCAGAGGGATGGAGCACCTCTCCTATGAAGACAGGCTGAGAGAGCTGGGGCTGTTCAGTCTGGAAAAGAGAATGCTCTGGGGAGACCTTATAGCAGCCTTCCAGTATCTGAAGGGAGCCTACAGGAGAGCTGGAGAGGGACTCTTCATCAGGAAGTGTAATGATAGGACAAGGGGTAATGGTTTTAAACTAGGAGAGGAGATTTAGATTAGATATTAGGAAAAAAATTCTTTCCTGCAAGGGTGGTGAGGCACTGGAACAGGTTGCCCAGAGAAGTTGTGGATGCCCCATCCCTGGAAGTATGTAAGGCCAGGCTGGATGGGGCTTTGAGCAACCTGGTCTAGTGGGAGGTGTCCCTGTCCATGGCAGGGGGGTTGGATCAAAATGATCTTTAAGGCCCCTTCCAACTCTAACCATTCTATGATTCTATGAAATTAGAATTATAAACTCCTACAAGTAAAGAAAACTTGCAGCTAACAAGTTTCCCCATGTCTCAACCTGGACATTTAGGACACTATGATTTCTTTAGGCCTCTTGTCAGTCCAGCATGTAACTATAACTTGAGCAACCTCTGTTTTAATACTATTTTTCTTCCCTATGTCTCTAGGAAAAGCATGTACTCCCATCAGGGCATGGCTGTGTCTGATAACTGCTCTTCTAGTGGCCTGTGATATTTGCAGATACACGATCGTACTTCCCCAGCAGGTTCACCACTGCTCATCCCTCTCTTTCCCTTCACCCCAGCTGGCTCAGCTATGTTGCAGAGAAGAGTCATTCCCTCCCTTTCCTCCTCCAAAATGCAGAGTCAGGACACCAAGTAGCTTTCAAAACCACTGCCAAGCCACACTTCACAGATCATAACAAAATTGTCCACATTGCTCCTTCAAGATTTGTGAGTTCATTGTTTATAGACAAAGTGGTAGGATTTGAAAAATTTCTAACAATGAACATGATTTAAAGAGGCCTGAAAATGAAAGATGAAATGATATAACTGCAGGCAGCTGTTTCAAAATTATTTCCAAGCACCAAGCCTATATCAGGAGAACCAGGTTTTAATCAGGGAAAAATAATTTTCTCTGGGGGAAAGGTTTCAAAAATGTAATTACCACACCATCCATTTACCCTGATAACACTGTCCCAAGTGATAAGATACAACCTGGCAAGACAACCCTATTTTTCCCCAAACTTGAGATTGTGTCCTAATATGGAAGTTAATGCCTAAAGAAGGTCCTTTGTTGAGCTTTCTGAATAGGAGATTGGTGTCCTGTTGCCCTCTGAAAAGGAGGCACTGTATTTTAGGACATCAGCACTTGTTCCATATCAGGGAATCAAGAGTAATATGAGAGGGAAACACTGCACTGATGGCAGGCAATATTTAAAAAAATGCTGCTTACCTCAACAAAATGTAAGGTTTTATCTCACATACATTGTAATGAAGTGTGTGGGATCCTTGCCTTTAATTTAAAAATAGTTACAATAATTAGAAGTAAAAAAATAAAGGCAGCTGCGTTCAGATGATCTCAGCCATCTGAAAAGGTTCTTGTCTAAGATTTGGTAATTAGATCAATGTCAATTCTCAGCCATATTTCTTCAGTATTAGAACTTATCAGAGTAAATACTGCTAGGCAGACATCTAACAAGAGAGACGCACGCAGAAGATCCTCTTCAAAAAAAGCTAAAGATATTCTGTTCATATTCTTCTGGGATACTGGGACATTGATTTTAAAATTCAGACCCAAGTATTTTTAACACATAACTTATGGTGTGTGCACACAGCAAGCACCATGAGACTGCTTTTGTCCATATGTGTAAAGAGACACACGAGGTTCAGCTCCCTCAAGAGAAAGACAAGGTAGGGCCAGCTGCCTCGTGATGGCCACAACGGACGCCTAGACCCCTCCTTGGTACAAATGGTACCCCCTACCTGCCAAACACATCCCAAATAATAACATAGCACAGGGAAAAACCAAAGACTCCCAAGTCTGCCAAACAGCCACTGCCAGACCCTGTCCCTCTTCCACGTAAAAGCAAAGTCAACAGACATCACACGGGAATCTCATCTCTAATCAGTCACTACTGGCTATTTCAGCTGGGATACTTAATGATGCAAAATGAAACTGATTTACAGTATTTCTAATGCATTACAGTTTAATTAGTATTATCATCTGTCTGGGCAAGCTTTTATCAATCATGTTTCAGTTAATTTAGTTTATAGCTGTCTAAATACAGGTGCTTTACAAGTTCTTGTATCACTCATGAATGACGTGTACAGATGTATGGCTGGGGAGGGGAGAACCAGAAGCTACTAAACTCTGTTAGAAGGCTGGATCAGTACTTGAGCTGTATTCAGAGTGGTGGCTGGAAAGGTTGCTCCTTTTTCTGCATTTATTTTTCCTTTCCTTGGTGGATTGCACAATAACTTGCAAGTCAAGTTTTTTTCTAACTGGTTGCTCACATACTAATTATGCATGTGGAAAGGGCTAGGCCTCTCTTGCTTCACACAGCTCATTACCAGCAATTTTCTGGTGTGGAGATATATATATTCTCAAATGCATGGAAGCTGAGAAAAATCTAGTGTGCCTTTCTGCATTCACACAGTCTCCACAGTGCTGACAACAGTAAAACTATTTAGTTTCCTCTAGCAGCAAGCCTAAAGAGATATAACCTGGAGGATATCCAGGAAAGTGATATTAGTAGCACCAAAGTACAACTCTGATGGAATCATTCTTCTGATCCTAGAAATGCTTTTGAACTTGCTGTTTGTTGCATTTCTCATCCTCTCTGTCAACATGGGAGCAATTAAAAAAAAATCTACTTGTTTTGTCAGAGGCGAGTGCATTCCTTCTAGGTATCAAGGTAAATGAAAATCTGCTTTCTATATATTCTGCTGGGGTTTGGCATTGCTTTTTTTCTAAAAAGCAGAAATTACATGAAAGAGTTCAATACACAGAAAAAATATCTGCAGCCTGAAGGAAAAATAATTCCCTCCACCTGAAATACTGCTGAGTGGCATTTATGACGAGTTCCTGTGGACACAATATGGCCCTCTACTCCAGTGATACAGTTCATTGTAATAGTATTTTCCCTCATTATTAGCAGTGAATGCTAAAATATCTGTTAACATGCTGGCCTATGAAAGGTATTTGAGAAACCTTCAGAAAGAAATAGGTTTCATTTCACCTCAGATCACGTGCCACACAGAACTCAATGCACAACCAAAAGCAGTATCGGAAACGGACTCTCCTTCCATCAAAAACAGGAAGCAGAGTAAAATCTCTACATGGATATAAATATATGAGGAAGTGTAATGGGAGAAGTCCCAAGAAGTGTTGGAGGCAATATCCAACATATATAAAAAGTAAGCTGGCAGATGAAAAAACAAAAGGAAAATCTTTTTGCAGCCATATAAGAGAACTTCTGCTGAAGCTACCTTGGACCCCTGTGCCAGTCTCACAATTCAGAGCTTTCCTTTGGCACTCTTCCAGCCCTATCTCTGCTGCACAACATATTGTAAACCCTTCTGTATTTAACATGCACCTCCTCTAAATACATTTCCTAAAACTGCTCTTATTTTGGTCATGTTTGTTCTAAGGGACCTTTGTCAGTCACACGATAGGAGGGAAGATTTAAGCAAACTCCTAATGGATAATGTCATCTTTAGATCATTCTCATTATAATTCATAAGTACTTCTTCACCTGACAGCTCTTTTGTTGCAGTTTCAATCTTATGCTAGTTTTTTCTTGAGAGCCCTTTTTCAATTTTCCACATTACTAATAGAGCCTGAGGCGAAGGTAAAAATCATTTGGGCTTCTTGAAAGGATCAATAATTTTTGTGTGCCATGCATTTTAGAATACACAGCATCACTGACACAAACACTGTCCCTGCACTGATAAATGTAGCACATGAAATAATGTCAGAAGTAAGCACGCAACCTTTTTTTTTTTTTAAATATTCAATAACTACCTGAAATCCCACATGCAGAGAGCAGTGTTAAGTATCAGATGCAAAGAAATAAAAGGCTTAAAATAAAGTTATTGGAAGATTGATTGAATAAATTATTTGTCAAACTTTGTTATTTTCTCTGCATCTTGGCTCACACGAGAGACTACATAGAGCTAGATTGTCTAAGAGTTTCACTACTTTTGGGTTTATACCACCACAAAAGCTGATAGAAAATAGTTCATTCAGCTTTCCCTGTCACCCATCCAAGCAGTCAAGGATATCTGATCAAGTGCTTAGACGTGCTCTACTCAAACATTTAGCTTAATAAATTATTCATTCAGCACCATGCAGAGCAAATTATATTTTAGGTGGACAGAATTTTTGCTCACAGTTCATTCACTTACAAGACAAGCAAGAGGCTGCAGCAAAAGAACAGCAAGGAAAGTATCACTAATATAGAGCTGTGTTTTTCTCAATTTAAAGCTTCTAAAGAAATCGCTTACAGAGCACACTAGGCCTAACAAATTGAGAGCTACTGTGCTGTTTAACCCTTGCCAAGAGTCATATTACTTAAGATGTGTTGAAACCTCTAACAGACTGTTTCTCTGAGAAAGTGAGTGTTGGCATTGCATTAATCAGGCCACATAGTAAATGTGGTTATACATAAAGAATTCTCTCTTATACTCTGATCCTGTGATTCATCCCTAAAAGAAAAACATAGCAAAGACAGATTCTTATATTTCTTCTTTTTCCCCAAAATATACTCCGTTCTTTGCTTCTGGCCTCCCTACTAACATTTCTCTAATATAGGTTAGACTGCCTCATCATCCCCTAGCACCTATGATTTCCAACCTTCATTTTCCTTCTCTACAGTTGTATTCTTGACATTGAATAGGAAACTGAGAATCAGCACACTTGGTGCAGTTCTGCAAGTAGCTCCTCTGTACAGGCACCAGAAAATAAATGAATGTCAAGTGCTGATGCCTTAGTGTTTTGCATCCACTGAGTTCATCTTCCCTATACAGTGTTGAGGGCATTTGGGCATTCGGTTGTATTTGCATGTCTCTTTCACCGCAATTAAAAAGACTTTCTCTAAGTAACAATGCCTCACTGAAGAAAGCTGTAATGAAAGTATCTGAAACTGGTCAAAAGCCTTTCACAGAAATATTAATTTTGACTAAATATTCATTAGAAGGTTCCTGACAAAATAAATCTCATACTCAAACAACAAAATATTTTTAGATGTTAGGTGCTACATCTCATCCCAAATGGAAATATCAAACCTTCCTAATGATTCAAAAGCTTCCTTTGCCCCCACCCCCAGTACGGAGAGAAAAGAAGAGAAAGAAGGAAATAAGGAATATGGAGGGAACTACAAACCATACTGGGTCCAGATCATTTGGATAACACTGAAGCTGATGTATAAATTAACTCATCAATGTGCACATCTGCCCAAAATGCACTTTTACCTTGTTATCAGGTGGGGAAGCTCATTCATCACCCTTTTTCCCCAGCATTTCCAACTTGCTGTATGATCACCAAGAGACTAGTGGAAGTCCTAGTGGAAGTTTTCTGTATGCTGGAAGGGAAAACGGTGCTTCAGCTTTCAGATGCAGAAGAACTTCCCCAACTGGATGCACATCTTTGTTTTTCAGTGTCAGGAAGAGACTGAGAATCCCTGAGTGGCAGAAAAGGAAGCTCCCCAGAGGGAGAGGCCTGGGCTAGCAAAGATGGAAAACAGACAGGTACTGTCCACGCTATTTAATTGGAAAAAGGGAATAACTGGAGCTGTACCTAAATTGGGCTGGGACCACAGGTGTAAGGACTAAACAGTGACCATCTCTCTTCCATGCCAAATGATGCACATAGGTGGTACTAACTGGAGGGTTATGAGCTACCTTGAGACCACTTTGCCCACAATTAATGATAATTCTACTCTCTCTCCCAAGGAGATTGTCATAACTCTTCATTAATCTGACTGACAGCTCCCCTTCTCCCTTTTGAGTTAAATAAAATTTGTTAGGTAAAATAAGAGATTAACCTATGTGTCATACTTGACCAATTTTTCCAATCTGTGAAGGGAAACTGCCTCAGTTCACAACTGCAAAAGTCCAGGTAAACATCTTCTGTCCTGTGGCTTGCTTTCCTCTGGCTGCATATTTATTTTGCCTAAACTGTTCCTATGCAGCAAGCCTAAATTGTTTCTCCAAAGTTTCAAGAGACATTTCTTTAATAACTCCCACATTTATTCCTCACTTAGCATGCTTCCACCCTTTCATCAGATCAACTTTCTTTCATCATTGTTTCTGAGCTCATTATTCAACATTTAGCTGAACTGAACTGCATTTACCACTTATTAGGTATTTCTAAGCCAGAGGTGATCATATGATCCAATACTCCTTGGATTTCATTGTAGGCTGTTATGTGCTCTGTTCCCGTGGTTTAGTGATATGTTTAAATTTGGCATTGAATACCATCATTGGTAGCAATTTGTATGAATAGCACAAATTGCAAGACACAAAAGATAACGCAGAGCAGCAATAGGAATCTCTGCAGCATCACCTGATCAAGCCAGCATGCTAAAATGATGCTGACAAACCTCCACTGACTTGAGTGATACCAGCCTGAATCCACTACATGATAAAAGGGGTTTGAGTCCACTGCCATTAGCAGGATAAATGGCAGAGACTCCTAGCCTGATGATATGCATTACAGAGACAGTAAAATAAATGTTAAAGAACAGAGGAGGGGAAAAATTTGCCTCATTTCCTCACATTTTTGAATGCTACATTTCCATTTGAATTGAAATTTTCATTTTTATGTTAAAAAAATGAAACCAGTTTTGAAGTAAAAAACAATGATCAAGTCTTTCCTTCCTGCTTCTCTATTTCTCTCCCTCCACATAGAGGGACTCATTTTCTTTTTAAACTACTCAAGCTCTGAGAAAATTACAAAGATAAGAAGTGAAATAAGGGAAGGGAGGGAAAGCAAGGAAAGAAAAGAAGTAGAAAAGGAAGATTGTTTGTCTCTTTGAAATAATAATAAAACTAAATGAGAAGCCTCCTCTTATTAATAAATCAAATAAATCAAAACCATTTCTTAATAACAAAACTTTCCATTCAAACTGCCAAAACCTTTGCATGTTCTAATACTTCGAGATGGGCTTAGCCCATCTGTGCATTGCAGAAAGAACTATTTCTCTGCAGCTTTTTCTCTGCACACGTTCCCTCTTTTAATGGCTTTTGGGCTCCACATCCCTATGAAAGGGTGAAAGAGGACTTAAAACTGTCTCCTTCTCCATATCCCTAGTTATCTCTGAGATAGTTCTCAGCAAGGAGACACCACAAATCCATGGGTGTTTTGTTTTGCTTTTTAAACAACATTTAACACCCACATCTAAACTTCATCCTTCTCAGTTTTTCTACAAAGATCTGAGAGTCATCATATTGTGGATATCTTCAGTTCCAGCCACGGACTCTGAAACAGGACCCATCTCTAAAGCAACATCTCCTGGATCTTCAGCTCTACACATTTTATACTAACATTAGTTAACATCCTTCACTTAGTCTCCAAGAGATCCTACAGGCTCGGTTTGAGTTACATACTGAAAACAGAGGTTAAATAGTAAACAGGGAAAAAGTATTACAGGTTTCATATTGATTGTCTTCTATAATTCAGATGACAAACAGTTGAGCTCCTCTGTGACCCATGGTTGACTTACTAGAAAAAATGTTTTGGAAATCCTGCCATCATGCTGTTTTCCACTTTCCAGGAATGGAAGAAAAGAAGACATCACTGGCCAAATATCACCCTTCGGAGTCATTCCTGGCATGGTCAGTCTGCCACAACACATGATATAGGACTAACGATACGAGGCAAGATGATGTTAGGAATGCTACAAAAAGGCATGTTTGAAAGAGGACTCTAACACAAAAGATTGATGGAACTTCAGATACCAATTGAGACGTATTCCCCAGTTCATCCTGTGCCAGTATTTTTCTTGAAGACATATATGCACACAAACCACTAGAGGAGATGTTACAATCAGAATCCAAATAATGCAGGTGGATTTGCCTTATTGGCAGACAGGAGTCTTGCGCAGCTCCCTGTAGAGAATGCAAGGTAATGAGATTAGGGATGAAAAACAAGATCATGTATAAACCCAGAAAAGCAAGCATGAGAGACGCCCGAGGGTAGTTGTGGATCGTTTCACTTAAGCCCTCTGTTTGCCAACAAGAATAAGCAGAGTAAGCTGTGGGATGTTTACAGCCAACATACAGGTGGATATAGCACAGAGAAGGCTCTGGCAGAGCACCTCCACAGTGCTGTTTTAGGGCACACACTTGTTCTTTGATGTACAGTGTTTCAATGTATTGGTGTAGGCACTTCTGTGCTTATGAATATTCATGTGAATCTGCTTGTTTCATATTGCATTTTCACTATTCTGCTATAGTAACTACTTTCTCATCACAAAGGAGGAAAATTACACAGATTTGTAAATGGTTCAAACATTTGTATCTGATTTTTTTTTGTTAATAGTTAACCTTAATTGTATTCTAGGCATATTTGTAACCATGCTTCATTATCAGAAATCCGATTTACATATTTGTCTTTATAAACAGGATACAATATGCTAAATATTTTATCTTTTAAAAGTTCCTGAAAAAAAAACCCAACCCAGCAATCTAGCATATTTTATAAAATAAGCCAGGTAGATTTAAGGAGAACTAAAAACCATGTCCACCTATCTTGTGAAAATTTTAATATCAAACACTTGTTTGTTGTCATTCCATTTCTCCTCCCACTGCACTCTAAACCAGAACATAAATTGAAACAATAAAAACATTTTACAAAGTAAGAGGGGGTTTGATTCAGATCATTGGAAGATAAAAGAAATAATAAAAACACTAATTCAATAAGCTGATATCTTTAATGTTATGTCAAAACATCCCTTGACAAGTCTTCTGTGGCTTGACTGAGTCAGCATTTTTGATGCTGGAAAATGTGATTAAAGCACTACCAAACCCCTTCTGAAAAGTAGATGCTTCTTCAGGAAAGATCCAGCAGAAGCAGGGGCATACGGCAAGTTGGTAGTTTGTTCAAGCCCACCCAGGAGATCTCTTTTCTTCTTAACGATGTCATCATTCAGATGACTTACTAGCTGCAGCAATTTAAGAGCCTTATTACCGCATAAGAAAATGATAGTTTTCACAGAGAGACCAAGTCCACAGTCAGAGTATTTATAACTCAGATTTAACTGCAAAATCTTTTCAAACATTCTAACCCCATGAATTCAAAGTTTAGTATCTGAATTTTTTGTCAGATGAGGTGCTAAATGTCAGAAGTCATACAGAAAGGCTTGGGCTCTGCTTCATAAAAAGGCAGTAGAAGAGATGCAAACTCTCTAGTCTTGAGTGAAGCACACCGGATTCTATTAGCCCTGTACAAGTTTTTAATATTTTGAACATGAACTTCTGAAAGCTGCCACATAATATGCATATATAACTATATTTGTAAGTATATATTTGTATATAAAAATATGCATACATGCACATAAAGTGTAGATAATTGCCTGTATACATTTATAGACATTTACACCCTTATACATGTGTGCGACTATAAAAGCATTCAAAGGAAATGGGGATTAATTTTGGATGCCAGGTTGTATAACATTTTGGACCTTCTGGCTTGGAGGAAAGGACTTTCCAGAGCTAAACAAGCAATAGATTAGAGGAGAGGTGCTAAACTGAGGCAGATAAAGCAGATTCTGCTGTGTCTCTGAGCTGCTTATTCAACCTCAACATAAGCAACTTGAGCTGCAGTTTCAAATAAAGTTTTATATTTTGCTTCTTCTAACAGAAGCTGTTTCTTTGTCTGGAAGGTGATTTCCCTAAAACCAAGAGTATTAATGATGGTTTTTATTATTGTATCACAGACCCTCAGTTTCCCTTCTCTTTCTGCTTTATGTATACTTTCACCATAAGCAAATACTTTCCATCTTATCAACCACCTCTAATAAAAGAGGTAGGATTGTATCTATTAGCAGGACATGGAGTGGTTGAAAACTGCATTTAATCTTGAGGAAGAAGTAACAAGGTTTGGACACAGGCTAGACTGTGGAAAGCCAGGGTGTCTACAGTAAACCTGAAGGACACATAGGAAGTGATGAGAATTAAAGAGATTGTAGGAGGAAAAGAAGCTCACTGCTTGGTTTCTTTGATATTGAGAGACAGATTAATCACTGAATCAGAAGGATGAACAGAATAAGCAAGAAGGAAAAAAAAAAAAAAAAGGAAAGAGGTTAGTACTACTGAACAAGTTGAAAACCAGTGAGAGAACCAACTAAATGGAGACAAACAGAGCCCATGGCCTGCATGAAGGTCCTTCTGGATACAATCTTCCTGTCAGGAACAGCAGCAAGATGTTGAACTGAGGGCTCAGAATGTGTAAGGGTAACTAAGGATGTTCCATTCTAGGCAACCTCTTTGTTATTCTTAAAATGGGATAGAATCAGTCTAAAAACAACTGCATCTCACACCACAAAAAAATTATATGCATGAATTGTGTAGTGAAACAGTGAGAGTTTAATCATGGCAGATTCCTTTACCTTTAGCTCATCATAACACCTTTTTCTTGATATTGCAGAACATCAGGGGCTCACTAGCCATCATTAAATGAGAAATGACAAAAAGTCAAAAATTAAAGAAGTTCTTGGTAACGATTACATGCAAGAGTCAAATTGCTAATGACTCACCCTCCAAAAAACTTACTAATGTCTGATTAAGTAGCTTCAATATTCTGCTTAATCTTCAAAAATTATTCCTTCCCAAAATAAAAGGAGTGTAACAAAGGCAATAATAAGATATAACAATGGAAATGAGGGGATTTCATCAGGGAACAGTTTGATCCTACCACTTCATTTTTTGTTTTATTTTAGTAATTGTAAAGAAAAGGGTTTCTATAAGAACAATGACATTTTAAAATATTATCCTGCTTTGTACAAAGAACTGAAATTATGCACACATACAACTTTCCTGGTAAAATGTCACATAAGTAAACATGAATGCAGAAGTAAGTAGAAATATCTGGACATACCTATTCAAGATCAAATTTCAAGTGTTCCATCTACAATGGGAAACTGAATAGTCACCAGATGTCTCATCATTGGGGCTGAGCGTTCTTTATTTGGTTTCAAGGTAGAGGAACCAACACTTACATGATGATAAAAAAAAAAAAACAAAACCACAAAACTTAAATTTCCCTAAAAGAAGGGCAAAAAGGAGAATTTTTCATCAGCGCTACATACTTTCAATATTCAGAGTCTATTGAAGGTATGAATATTTTTCTTCCAGAACCATTCTGGCTTCTGATACTGTTTACTAGTGAGCATACAGAGTACTCATTTCAGTTTGCCATTGTTTATGTGTGCTATTGCTTTTTCTAAATAATATGCTAAGAATTAAATCCTCTGGACTCAAGTGAAGTATGTCAATACTGTAGAACCAAACCTCAGTAGTCCTAATGATAATCTGTACCCATTTGCTTTTTGAACTACAAAGACAGGTATTTAAATTCTAAATAAACAGAACATCAGGCACAGAAACATAATGTGACCTGAAAAAATGAAGATGATTTCCCCAAAGATTCTTAGAACTAGAAGCAATTTTTCACTTGTTCTTTCTTCAAAACTGACCAACAACCTTAGAAAACTATTCTGCCATTTCTAGAAGAAATCTGAGAAATCCTTTACTGACCTGTAAAATACCTGTGCTCTTCTGTATTCAGAAAGGTCTTTTCTATTACCTTACTTATTTGACAGATACTTGATTCTGCCAGCATTTCAAAGGACTCAGCTTTTAATCTAGCTGAAATGATACCACCACACCTAGGTACCTTGGTGTTGCAACTTGCCAAATTTCAGATCTTTGACAAGTGGGTGTAATGGAAATCGCTCTACCTATTAAAAAAGAAATAAAGGACAAAACTGGGAAAAAGCAGACATTGCTGATTCTGTTGCTATCAGGAGAGGGAAGTCTTGAAAACAGTAATTAATGCAGACGTGAAGCTCCAAACTCATGAAGGAAATGGTCTTATTTCTTTCCTGTTTCCACCTCAACCTGTTCCTTCAGCAGCCACCAATTTTACAATGTTCTGGCAGAGATAAAATAGACATGACTTATTATTCTGAATTCCCCTTGAATCTCTTTTTAATTAAATCTTTCCTTCCCCACAGGGAAGCTTAATCAAAAAAACAGCCCATCAAATTACAGACTCAACATAGGCAGATTTGCTCTAAGCCTTGTTCATTTGCATAGCTGATGACTGCTTCACTTTGTTTTGATCTTCTTGGTCACTTCACTGAATGAAGTGAGGCTATGTGTTATAGGCTGTTTAATCATAATACTTACACCAAGTATGACCATAAGATTTATTTGCTAGTATATGCAAGATTATTACAGGAAGCAGTTTTTAAATCACTCTGACATAACTGTCATGGAGTGGGATTATCATATGGTTGTATATGGCTTTAAACATACTAGTACCAGCCTCAGACTTTCTCTCCGATACTCTGCTTCATAATGGAATAGCTTCAGTGAAGTAAATGGACTTATAGTGCAGTGCTTTGGAGTATCATGAATGACTCCCACCTTTCATGTATTTGCACTCTGAAATAGATTGCAGACATGGGAAGGAGGAAGAAGGTTTCTCCATCACCATTATTTCTTTGTTGAAGAAAATCCACATAGATCCTGGCTATCTAAGGTGACCGAAACTTTCTGCCTTCAACTCAGCTGAGAAATAGGGTACTTGCTAAGCAAACAGCTATTCCAAAAAGACTTTTTGTTCTTTGGGGGTTGAAGGATTGGTTTACTAGCCCCAGACTAGAACAGTATGGCTGTTTTCGAACTAGCTATTTCCTCAAAGACACCAAAGAGTGTCACCAGTTGGTGAAATAGTTACAAATAAGCTGAAGAAGCAGGTGACACATTCATATGCAGTCTTCAGAGCAGAAACTCCACTGTTATCACTTGCATGAAGAGATCCTCCTGCTAGGATGAAGGTCTTGTGCTTCCCACTTACTAACACAGAAAAACCATTCCTATCCTGAAGGAGTCTAAATCAATTACCTTTCTCTGTGCGTCTTGTGGAAGTGAAGAACAGGCATTTCCAGCTGTGAACTGTTTTTCTCCCTGCCTGAACACTGAATTAAATGCCTGTCTTGGAATTTTAAAAGCTTAGCTTGAACATGACTTTATAGATTTGCTCTAAATTTCCTCTAAGCTAAGATTATAGTTTTCCTTAATGTCAGAAATAAAAAGGAATCACCCTTCTCTTGTGTAGCTCTTTTGGCCATCTCAGGATGGTACTTTATAGTCATATTTAACTGGTTACTATTCTTTAACTTAACATGAATGCACTATTTTCATCACACCATTTTAGTTTAGGACCAGTGCAGGCATCTCACTGCAAGCTTACATTCTTTTGTAGGGAGATACAAGATGACCATGTCCACATGACTTACAGAAGTGACTGGAAGGGCACAACACTTAAAATATTTTGTTTTCCTGGCTCACAGCCAACCAGCTCACAGCTCTCACACTGAAGACTGCATAATTGTAGATTTACACAAAGATCCTAGATTTGCTGTATACAGAACCCTGTGGAAGTCACCACAGCACAACCACAATGGTTTAAATACTCCATTATTTGTCAATGCAGTTAGACTTTTCAAAAGAAGTCTGCTAACAGCATTAATGCTTGTATTCAGTTAATGCCTAGCATAAAAGCCTTTTTCTCTAACCTCTGCTGTTAGGTGTACATCTGTATACACTAGAAGAGACGAACATTTAACCCTAACAAGATAAAGCAGACAAGTTCAAAGCAATTAAACATGTCACCTAATGATGCTCAGGAAAACTTTAAACAAGTCAAGCACCAAACCCAGGCCTTTCAAATTTGAAGATGGTGCCTCTCCCTCTAACACCCACACTTTCATCCTAACACTTAAGAGTTTTATGTTAATTTTCATATGCTACATTTTTCAGTGCAGTAGAAAAACAGATAATTGCACTTGTAATTGTGGTGTTCCCTTGCAAAGTCTGTCAGGTGTTAGAATACTGACCCCAGTGCCTGTGCTAATTAGATGAAGTTGGGAAAAAAACAGGCACTATAAATCAGATGCTACTAAGGTTGAGGGGGAAGACTGGAGAGGGTAGGAGGAAAATCTGCTCTCTTATAGCTCTGACTCACTGTCTGCTTGTAATCAGAGGAAGGCTGACAAATCAGGATTTCCTTATTTAATTCGTACAAGGCATTGATGTTCAGGACCCAATGACAGAATTGGTGGGGTTTGGTTCAGGCCTGTCAAAGCAAGTGAAATAATGTATTAGCTGTGGAAGACAATGAATCATGGAGGTTTATACCTCCTTCAATATGCTAAAGTGGTAAACAATTTATGATTTAGTGAGGAGATCTTTCTTCTATTTTGCTGAGATAAGCCTTTTTCATATTGGCAGTCCATGCCCAATGAAGCAACTGCAGCTCCAAAACAAAAGCACAGATGAAAAGCACGTCTCTTCTTTGTCTGAAAAACAGTTTTGGCCTTCGCAAACACTCACTGCTGAAAGGGGGTGTGTAAAGGAGATTGTAATCCAAACTCACGATGATGCAGTAAATAGACTACTTCAACTCACACGCAGCCTCACTGCAGGAGGCCCCAGGGAACAGGATCATCTATCGGATGCAAATTTCAAGAAAAGAAGTGTTTATAATTTGCAAACAAATCTAATGTTATAGTTAACATGTCTGATGTTAGTCATTTTAGGAAAATTTGTAAATCAGGAATGACTGACAATACTAGTTTTCAACTTGATTCAGTTCATCCTTTCTTCCCCATAATATCTAGTTCCAGCCTATATGCTTCGTATGCATGGCAGGCCAAACTCTTAAGTTCTACAGTGGCTTTCCTAGAGCACAAAAACCATTCAGTAGCTCTCCACCAAAAAACCAAACAAAATTGCTCAATGTATTTCTTTAGAGCAAAGAGGGAGGGATGGGAAAAACTACAAGATTTAATTTTTTTAAAATGTATCTATGCTGACTTTGTACACCATCACAAGCAACCTCATGTACCTGATGTTACTAACAAGAAACTGTATGTTTTCCAGGCTGGAAAACAAGCTTTAATCTGTCTACCCAGGAGCACCAGCAATGTGAGCTCCTACCTGCTTGGAAGAGACAACTAGGAATATCCTTAGTCTGTCAGCTCTTCAGAGCATTTAAAATGTTTTCTGAAGTCCATGTAAAAACTTATCACAATATAATTCTGTGTTATAGTGTCTACTATTCACCTCAACTCAAGAGAGCAGGAGGACCTAGGAAACAGAACAACTGTTGGTAAAAAATACGAAGAATTCAAAAGGGTAATTTATTATATTGTCAATAAATTGGCTACAAGGTTGGCATAGAATATGATGAAAGAGCAGACCAATGCACTCATAGGATGTAGTCAAAAGGAGCAGTAACCATCAAGAAAATGAATAGTTCTTTGTACTGACAGGTGCAAACACATCTTGTATTGCATACATTGCCAGACAGGTTTTAAGGAGAATAAACTTCACAGCAGAACAATAACAAGGATTTACACAGTAGATGAACTGACTTCTGAGGAAAAGATGATCTGAAATTCAAGTTACAAGTCATTCCCTTTGTTTTCAAGAACTTTAGACCAGGTCCTAGGTGAACTGAGTCCGCACAAGAATTCAATGAACAACTGTTCAAGAATAAAGAGAATTAATATTAAATATAAGATGAGCTCTGCACTTAAGAAGCAGAGCTGGGAAAAGGGAATTTGATAATGTCTAAATATTTGAATGCTGCAAGCTACATCTGATTGAAATTCATCAAATTTTCATTTTCTTTTCCAAATAAACAGTCTCTGTGTGAAAAATGCCATAGCTGTTTAATCTTGCTAGGGGGTGCTGAAGGAGGTTCTTCCTCTAAAATTAAAATGCAAACTGTTTTGATATAAAATTAAAAAATAAAGGAATAGCAACCAACCCCTCTGAATATTTTGGGGCAGGTAGGAAGAAATCAAATGGCACTTTCTGTCAAAGGCTTCTTTTCTCCCTTCTCTCTGCTGCTCTGTTTAGTGTCCTCATAAGCAGTTACACCAAGGGTAGGGCAGCCTACATGTAAAGAGCACACCTAGAATCCAGTACATCCAAGTTCATAATCTATTTTTTCAGAGACTTTCTAGGTAGCTTTAGTCAAAACACTTAAACTCTGCTGGACCACCAGCCTCTGTAGAGGTACTGATGCTCCCCCTCCTGCTGACATTACTGTCCAGGAGCACATGGGCAGAGGTCCACGGAGATTATCTGAGTATGCAGTATCCTGCATGCTCCAGAGGATGTGCCCTGGCTAGGAGAGGCTGACTGAAAGCATCAGAGATATGTAGAGACCATGGGAAGACCATGAACCCTTACAGCTACTAAAAGCTACTATTGTTATTCATAGAGGTAGCTTCCTCAGGATTATTTAGAATAAAAGGTGCACTACAAGCGCTCCCAAGGCCAACTTTAGAAGATCATATCCTGTAAACAGAAGTTCCCTCTCCATTTCGCTTGCTATTACTGTTGGCTTTAGCTTACCCTCTGCACTGTGGAGAATGAGCACTCCTTAGCTCATTATCCTGCGGGGTAGACATTCCTCAGAATCTATTAAATATTTAGACCTTCATATAGCAAGTAATGCTGCTAACTTGTTTGACTTAAATTATACCCCACTGGCAAATCAAATTAGAGAAGATTTGAGTAAATCTACCTTTTAAAACAAAAGCTGATTTTCCTCGGTGTTCAGCCCTTTGTGGGATTAACTTTTTTAATGGGTTCTTACGTGCACAGTGTTTTCGTTTTCATGGATACTAGAAGAGGATGAATTATTCCTTGGGGGAGAGGAAGGGGAGGGGAAATCTGCAACATGCATTTTCATAGCATATTTAGTCCCTTTTGTCCTATTCATAAATCAATACTGATTACCACAAATGAATATGTTACTCCTAACGGTTCACTGACGACTCACTTGGACCATTAATTCAGACCTCCGCACTGAGTGCATTAGGAAGCTGCCACTAGTAATAGCAAACTGGGAGAAGATCCTTTGTGACCTCCTCTTTCCTTACAAAGAACAGGCTCCATCTCCTGCTCCTTTCCTTATGCATAATTTTAGACAAACCAGATTCTCCAGTAGGAGAAAAAAAAAAAAAGATATATATATATACCATTTTCTTCCTGTTCTGCTAGTAAATTTGCATGGAGGGAAAGAAGAAAATAGCCTTATTAATGTTCAGTAGGTTGTCTTTATGACCTAGAAGGAGGACAGACAACAACAGCCCATGCCATCTACATCAGAAGTAGAGGCAATTTAGGCCTGAATAGAGACATCACTGAACTAATACAGGAGTGACTACAGCTATGTCACCGGTGACATAGATCACAAAGTATTTTTCTCTGTTCCTGGATGGCTGATGAGCTGTCATCAATGAAGAACCATTGTCATCGAGGAACAATGCCTCACCATTTAGAGCAGGAGTAAATGGAACTTGCCAATTCTTATCCAGGCAGTACAGCATTTATCAACTCCTTATTGCCCAGCTGGGAACAAAGAGAGGATTCTACCCATTTGAAAATTATTATTATTATTTACTATTGTATTGGCAACACAGTGCACTGAATAGTTTTAGAAGAAAAATTTATGCTCCAGAGTTCCTAAGGGCCAACACTCAATCCTTCTCAATACACACAATAAAACAGAGAATGAAAAAGCATTTATTTCCTTTCCAGTCCAATTCCTACTGTGCCACAATGGTTAGTATTGAATACCATTCCATTTCATGCACTGGAGCTCTATGCTAAACTCTAATTTCCAATGTCAAAAGGGAAGCATTCCCTAGAATGATACCATAGTTATTCTTCAAGTTTCCACTGCTGTGGGCATTGCTGAGTATCTTTTGAGTACTTCTGGGTACCAGGCTGGAAGGAGTGCAACATGTCCCACTGCAACTCTATGTTCTTTTACCCCATAAAAATCGGTTCCCATGCAATTAACAGTTTGGAAAAGAGCACACTAACACCAGCCACTAATTACCTTTCAGACCATAAAAGGTTTTTTGAGTGAGCAATTATCAAGTTAGCTTTTCCTTGCTCTTATGAATCTATGTAACAATGATGCTCATTAGGAATACCCTTTAACCTCAAATTTGGAGTTGTATCGTCCACCACAAAAATGGCGTTGGCACAGTGTAAGTTAATCACTGGTGTAACATGTCTGATGTTGACTATGTTAGAAGGGAGTCACAGAGACTCTTCCCAGAAACCCTCCAGCACCTACATCCAACTAATTGATATACCAATCTCTATGGTCAGGAACCTGGATTTCTCTGGCACAATACAAGCACACCAACACAATTCTAGAGCTGAAGCAGCCTCCTTATCTTGAATCACAGTGATGTTGATGAATATTACTTATATTTATCTTCTTAAGTAGTCACCATTCATGACAAAACAGAAATCACTGAGCTGCTGTTACGCTAAGCCAGTTTCAGCTGGACTGACGCCGAGGGAAAAAAATCTGCTAGGTCACTTAAAAACCTATTTGCAACCATGTTCACTAGAAGCCTGCTCCCTTCCTTAACACAATGCCACACAGGGATCTGATTCCAAGCCTGGCTCCCTTCTCCAATTTGGCATGTGCCTATGATAAGGAAAAAGGTTACACTGGTATGCTGGCACTGACACAGGAGACTAAGACACTAGTGCAGCTTTTGCCACATGAATCATTTCTTGACATTTCTTTTTAACGTGGAAGCCTTCTTCTCAACTAAGAAACAGTCTCTAAATACCTATACAGTATCTGAAAGAGTAAAACAAACATCTCTTCCGAAATTCTACCTACAGACTATTCCTGTCATGGAAGAAAGAAACCTTTTATCACAGATGTCCATGAATTCATCCCATCCTGTATTGTAAATAGATAGGTTCATACAGACTCCCACTGCTTTATTCAGAACCTGCTTTCATAATCTCTGACCACAAAATTCTATAAGAAATGGACCAAGTTATCTGAGTACTAACATATGTTTGTAAGAATGTAGAAAAAGAGCTAGTATCATTCAGAGGCAAAACACAGTCAGAAAAATGGGATTTCCTCTCCCAGAATACAGATCAGGCAAGATTCTTCATGACATTTACAAATGGCTTCATGCTCTCTCTTTTACTAAGTTACTTCCCTTTATTTTTGGAGCAAATACCAGCTAAAATCCAAAATATTTTATGTGTATCATTTTAGAATGGCAGTTAGATCACCACAGTATGAATTACCTTTTTTTAACTGTTTAAAACCACGCATAATTAAAAATAAATACATCAATGTTTTGGCATCTCTATCCTCTAGATTCTATATTGCATTGTTTTCATCATTGGAAACACCATCAGTTGCACTGATCCAGTGAACAGATGGTATTATCAGCCCACAAGAATCTGTACAGGGCAATTAGAAATTTCAGAAACAAGATTAATACAAGGAAGTTAATTATCAATGATACATACAAAAAAATTCTTGTTTTCCTCTGACTCTATGGAGACATGCTAATAGGTCCACTGATACTTCCTACTTTGCCAAGTGATGCATTCAAAGCCTCCAAGAATTGCCTGCAATTTTGAACATTTATTACATCAGGATTATACTATTCTCCTCTCCTTGTTCTCAGTTTGAGTAGAGGGAGTTTAGATAAGAATTAAAAAAAAAAAAAACAAACAAAAACCACAGTCCACATCTCAGACTTTACCAACAGCAGAGAGAAAATGCTCATGCAGATCTACCAGTTCTTTTCTCTTTTGCACCCTTCCTTTCTGCTTAGACCCAGAAGAAAGGTGTCCAGCAAGAACCACATCCTACAGACATGATGCAAACATGGCCTTCGTATCAGCAAGACAACAGCAGTCTGAAAAAGCGAATGCTACTGGACCAAAATATCTTTTCTCCCCCAATTTTGGGGATGGAAAACCCAGCAGAGTCCTTTATTTTTTTATTTTTTTAAAAAGCACAGCAGGTATCCTGATGCCCTATTTCAACAGTCTACTCCCTTGAACATTCAGTAGCACTCCAGAGGCTGGTGGACTAAGGCAAAACAGATGCAGTGGAGAGCCTCTGTCATGTGTGATGCTGACAGTCATACCTGCAAGTTCTGTCATTCTCATCTCTTCCAGAGGAAGGGGGGTTAAAACAGGAATTCAAGTCTGCCAAGTGAGCTGAAACCTGTCACATCTATAAAAAAAAATGCATTTTGGGGGCTAAAAATAAATAAATGCCATCCCACATTCCCACTGCCTTCAGATTCTTATGCATTCCAGTATTCAGCCATCTGAACTCCACTTGCTTCAAACAGCAGCAGAGAAAGGGGAGGGAGGGCAAGATAAATTCATGGTTTTAAAAAAATGTTTCACATAGCAGGGCAAATATGAGTATATCTAACAACGAAACACAGGACATGATCGCACCATATGGTAGCAACTCAATTGACCCCAAAGGATTTATTTTAGATACTTAAACGTATAATCAATGTGAGAATCTACCTCCAGCCCTATTTATGATATGCTGCCTAAGTTTTCTTTTGGTGAAAGAATTATTATAGTGATTAGAAAACATTCATCAGTCCTACACTCGCTGGGGTGTTAGCTAAAGCCTGTACTTGCCATGTGCTGGAAGTGCTTCACAAGTGTGTTGTTCTACCCAGAGTCACCATATTTCCTACTTAAAGTCTATACTTTGTACAAATGTAACAAGTACATTTGAAAACAATTTGTTCTTGCTGTTAATTTATATGAAAGATCCTGCTGCATTTACATGACATTAAGAGGAAAAAAAAAAAAAAGGAAAAATATTGTGCAAGCAGACAAAGTATTTGATACTGCAATGATAATAACCCTGGATAGATTCCTGTGGGCTGGCATTGCCATCTGCCTAGTAGATACAGAATCCAAGACCATTGTAGTCCATGGAAAGACTGTCTTTAAGACTGGTTTCAAACTGACTAAATGAGAGATGACAGGCATGCAAGAGAGACCCAGATCATCGGTGGGTCCCTTGGGCTGTGAATGAGATTCCTGCCATGGCATAGTCCTTCTCTCAGGAAATCTCGTTATTCTGTACCATTTCTTCATTGTTGCATCTGAAGGCATATGTTTTTCTCCCCGTATGGAACTAAAAGGAGGAAAGAATGCTTGAATGCCAGCCTCTTGTAAAGAATACTTAAGTACTGGAGCTGGAGGAAAAGACAGAGGCGTGTGTCTGATCCACTTTATTCAGCCTGCAAGCAAATGAACCGCAGGCTGAGATCAGATGATCAATATTCCACCTATTTCAGCAGATCTTTTAAAAACTTAGCATTTCTGACCACATGGGTAGAAAGGTCACTGTTTAACAGACCTCTAGCATTTACCACTGTTGACCCAACAGGCCTTATTCATGCTGATACAATTCCCAAATATACCTAGTGATCATGATGGCCTCAAGTATCCAGAGTAAAATTTTCTCCTTTAAGTTTTTGCTTAAACTTGTCTGACTCCTGCACAGTTATTATTAATTTAGATCACTTTAAAGGAACAATGAAAACATTGTCAACACCATTGTTGTCTAAGCACAAAAGTCACCTTCTCTGAGAAAATGTATGTTTTCTTCAAACCCAGAAAGATCATTCTTTTCCATTTCAAAAATATACAGAAATACAGACACACCTTACCTATGTTTTAATGAATACAGTTAAAGACAGTCTCCTGTAAGGCCACATCTAAATCTGCTGCGGAATATTAGATCATACATTGACCATAAATTTCAATAGGAAATTCAGTAAGAGCTCTGATTCTACCACACATCGAATTTCTGCAGCTTTCACTGACAGTCACGACCAGGTTTAAGTGAGAAGTTTGGAAGTCTCATGATCAGATAATAAATAGCAATGAACTGGGATAATAAGCGTAGTGATTCTGTGGCAGGAAGAGGCAGCTGTGTTTAGGAACAGAAATGTAATCATCTCCAAGAATAACTTGCAACAATAGTTAGAAGGTGCCACTTCTCCAGGAGGTGTTTTAATCTGCTACATCCTTCTGGTCAGGTCAGTCAAGAAAGATAAATAGGGAAGGGGGGAGCAAATATGTAAAATAACAATAGGAAAAATTTCTAAGATACATGACACCAAAACAGCTGGAGGACCACTAGCCAGGAATGCTCCCGCAATTCTTTTCCACAACTGCAGAGTTACCTTGAACTGCTACATCAAATTAGTTAGAAAAATGTATTTCTTTTTTTCATATTTTCACTATTTTCCCCTTCCCCCAACTTTAAAAAGGAAGATCACATCCAGTAACTAGAATTCCAGACTTACCAAGGCTACTAATGTTTCCAGACCACAGAAGATGCTGTTAAAGGGCAACTAATTTGTCATGTAACAGGCAAGGCTTTGTGTCTACCTGATGAATGTAGAAATTTTAGTTCCCTCAGATAGCGTACACAACTCATTTCCAATGCAATGTAGATGGCTATTTATTAATTTTGTAGTAATTAGTATCCTGCAGAGAAATCCTATTGCCACTCTATTTACCTAATGTAATAAATTATTGAAAAAAGCAAAGTGGGAGGAATTTCTTATGTTTTATTAGCATGTGATAATTTTGATCTTTATAATGATGTCTACTGACCCCTAGCCTGGAGCTGTGTTCCTAAGCAGTTTCTTTAGCAATTCTTTGTTTAATTAAAAACTATTACCAAAGAGGAAATTGGAATCAAATCTCTCACTGGTGGGGAAGATTTTTACTTACTCAGTATTTTTACATTACAGAAACTAAATAATGAAAGGAGAATCATTTTTAAGATATTCTTAATGTAGAAGCAAGCAAAAACCCCAGGTTAGATTAATGCCATGGTAGATATTAGGAAGAAAACTAAAGAAGTTGAATTCTTCCTCCCAGAATCATATTCCTTTTCTATTGTAAATATTGCACCCAGTTCTGTTCTTGTTTACAAAACCTGCCAGAAAGAAGTTTGTTGAAGCCACAGAATAGGCATCTGAACGCGATTCCTTTGGCCAAACTGTTGAAATTGAGGAAGGCACAGAAGCAATACCTTTCCATTAGCACTTTGGTTTTTGAATAGAAGGACCTCTACTCTAATAGTGGTCTGCACTGAAGCTTCCAATATGCAAAATTTGGTATCTTCTCCTTTTGGAAAGTTTGCGAGCTCAGTAATCCTTAGAAACAATGGCATTTTTGTGTAGTTATTTAAATATACTTCAGGATACTACTTTTAAGCACATAACATCCAATATTTTTACCCGTACATAATCTTTCTTAACTTAAAACTGAGTAAGGGAGCACAGTTTCCCCAGGCTCCAACATACAGGGATGATTTATTTAAGAAGGTGATGAATTTTCATACTGGATGCAATTACTGAGGTCCAGGCACACACACAGATATCTTCACATGCGAATCTAACGAGGTTTCTAGGGAACTTGCAGCTATTACAGATTCACAGGCTCCTTCCCTTAGCTCCTGGGAAAGCACTTACAGCTGATTCCATGCTAATTCATTGCCCAATGAATAAGTAAAATCTGCACAGTATAATAAAACCATTGATCATTATGCTTTAAAAAGATTGACTCCTAAATATTTAGGAAGCAGTGTGTATTCAATGGAAATGTTTATTGGCACTGGGAAATTAAACTGTCACCCGTGAAATAGTAAAACTCATTAATGCAGAGTTTCTTTTTAAGTGTTAGGAATTAACTTTATGACTGCATCAGTAACGGCAAGCCTCAGCCTTAAATCGCCTGCCATTTAGTATTCACGAACATTATTAAAACATATTAACCGTAATTTAATTGACTGAAAATTTTAAAAGGGGGGAGGAAAAACAAAAAAGAAAAAAAAAGGAAAAGAAAAGAAGAAAAAAGTTCTCCGCCTTCAGCGCGGTGGCTCGTTTGGGAGCAATTAGCGAGGGGGGAGGATGGGGAGGCAGCGCTGGCCTCGCACCTCAGCCCCGGCACCGGACGGGACGGGACCGGGACCCCTCGCCGCCGGCGGGGCAACAGCGCCCTCTAGCGCCCGCCGCGGCCCCTGCCCGCCCAGCTCCGCCCGACGGGCCGCGTCCGCGGGGGGAGGCCGCACACCGCGGAGCCCCCGCTCCCCACGGCGTCGACCGGCCCTTCCCCGGTGACGGAGCGTACAGGGCTCCCGGGCCCGCCGGTGCCGAAGGTCCCCGGCTGCACCCGCAGAGGCGCCGCCGGTGGCCGCCCGCCGCGGCACCGCAGAGCCCAGAGGCGAGGGAGGCTCCTGCCTGCGGTGACAGACCCCGCTGGCACCGCCCGTAGGGCCGGCAGCAATACGGGGGAAAACTTCCGAGGGGATCTTCCCGAGGGAGAGGGAGTGAACAGCCATTTCCCACCCGAGATGTTGCGGGTGCGGACAGCGAGCCCGCCCCGGAACCCAGCCGCGCCCGTGGGAACCGACGGCGCCCACCGGGCCGGACCGGGGGAAGATTCCCGCTGCCACCGGCGCTGCTCCGCCGAACTGGATGGGCAGAGTCTGCGCCCGCAGATTCCCGGAACCCCCGAGTCAAGCGCGAAGGACCGACCCCTTCCAGTCGGGCAGCTCCGGCCCCGTCCCAGCCAGCGGCGGGCGGCGAAGGCAGGGAAAGCAGCAGCGACACTGGCCGCAAAAAGATGCGGCCAGCAGAGTGACAGAGAACCGTGAGGGAAAACCAGCCAGCGGCTCGCTGCAAGGCTCCAGCGGCTCCCGTTCCGTTCCACGGCCGCAGCGGCAGGACGGTGGCGAGCAAATTCCCCCCTCTGGCCGCAACTTTGCATTTCTAANCAACCGCGGGCAACTCCTTAAGCTCCCCGCTACTCACAATTTGTTGCGGTTAATCCCAGGTGCCAAAAACTGAAGAGCAGCAGAGCGAAGCCCCCGAGGGCTCGGGAATCCATGTTCAACCCCGGAGGGGGAAGCCAGCCGCCCGCCTGTGTCCCCCGGTCCCGGTCTCCGAGCGCCTCTCAGCCTCTGTGCGCTCCCTCTTCTTCCGCTCATTTACTCCATCCAGCATCCAGGCACTCCGGGGGAAGGGGGAGCCGGAGGCGGCCAAGGGACCCTCCTCCGCGGCCTTTTGGAGAAGCCGCTCCAAACGCCGGCGGCANCCCCAAGCGCCGGCGGCAGCGCCCGAGCCGAGCCCGCTCCCCCGGCTGCCGCCGCGGAAATTCACCTTGCGAGCTGCGGCTGGGAAGCAGCGGCCGGGCGCTGGGCACCTCCTTATAGGCGAGAGCCGCGCTGCACTCCACCTCCTCCTCCCAACCCCCTGGAAGTCACTCCTCCTCGCCTTCCAGGGAGGATCCTTATTGCAATCTTCACGCGTTGTTGATAAGCATCAGAGTCACGGAGTAAATCAGATGCCTGGAGGAAAAAAAAAAA
>VZRU01012905.1:365250-400796 GCA_013398155.1 Pedionomus torquatus
TTTTTTTTTTTTTTTTTTTTTTTCTTTCCCCCTTCTTTGAGATCAGCTGTGGCTGGAACATTTTAAAGAGCCCCCAGCTCAGTTGTTTGCTTGCTTATAGATATATATGTTATATACACATGCATAAAACATACGGTGCCGACACAGCCCGACAAGCCTCAGCTGCACTCCCGGGGCTCAGCCTCACTCTCAGAGAGTGTGGATGGAGCTTCAGACGGGGCTAGTGCTTGATCTGCTCTCCTGTCACTGCTGGTTTAGAGAGTCCTTGCTTAGACTTCCTAAAAAGTCAGTGGAGGTGGCCCCAAGGATTCCAGCAGGAGTCACAGGGAGCTCTTATTAGTGTCCCCCAGCCCAAAAAGAAAGGTGGCCCCAGGGGCTGCAAACCAGAGGGAGGGCCACAACCCACTCCTGGCTGGCGAGGGTGATGCTTGACAAAACCAGATTTCATGACTGATTGATTATTCAGATGCTCAGCACCTGAACAAACCGGGATTATCTTCCAGAGGAGGGGGTATGGAAAAGCAGAGTTTAAAAATCATCTTGCCTTCCCCTTGCGCTCTGTGCGCAGGCAGCTGTAACAAGCTCTGAGCCAGCACCTTGTGCTGTGCCCATGCACCTCCTTGCACACACAGGAGGTAAGCATCCTTTCAGGAACTCCAGCTTAATCACCGTTGAGATCTAACCTTGTTGCTTTGCTGCCACGTCACCCCACATCAATAGAGTGCTGCATCAAAGTCAGGTCAAAATTGCATTAGTGATTCCTCTGTAATCTGCAAGGAGAGTATGTTTGTCCATTAAAGTCTTTGTGCGGGGAAAGTCGCTGGTCTTCAGCCATCATCCCTCACAATGGCGAGGAATAATCAGAAGAAATAGACTGTTCACCAAAGCCATCCTGACTTACCGATGGAGAGAGCAGAGGTTTAAATTGCTGGCATGCTGTAAGCCTCATATTAAAAAGTAAGGAGGGTGGAGGAAAGACATCGTGCTTAGCTATTAGATACTTTATCAAGGAGAGGTGTCAGGGGGACATCTTAGCTTTAAAGGAGCAGTCAGCTTGGGAAGCAAAAGTTCACATTTAAAAAATGACCTAATTATTTCACTTCTGTTGTTACAAGTGACACAAGTGACACAAGGTTAAACAGGAAGGATAGCTGCCCAGCACTAAGGTTTTCAGTCAGAGTCAATAAAGGATTTAGTCAGACAAAACCAAGACTTAGGAGGAACTTAAAAGCCTAACAAGTTCTCCAACTCTTTCATTTTTTTACTTTCTATACGTCTGCACATACCAAGGTTTCATCTTTCCTCATGCAACAACTTGACCCAGTTGCTCTGTGCTTCACTTACGTCTGAGCCCAGCAGGATTTCAGAAACTAGGGGCAGGAGTCAGTCCAATGCTAATGCATGTACATGAGGTGTCTACTGTCCCTTCTTAAGGCCTCAAAACAAGTGTTCAACTAATCACCCAAGAGATGTTTGTGTAAGGCAGGCCCATTTGGAAAGGAGGTGAGCTCTGCTCATTTCCCTTGGTGGGTAGGGAGAGAGAGGGTCACACCTTCATGTTTTCTGATCCTAGTCAGAAACATCTCATCTTCTCCATAAGCTGTAAAGACCATATACAACTCTGGCCCAGAAACTAAGAACTACATTGCTTTGCTGCATTAGGCCAGGATGCCGGAGTACTACGAGAATTGTGTTATTAAATTGATTTTTTCCAGTAAGTAATCAAGCTTTAGAAGTGCTAGCAGTGCTTCCAGACCATCACTTGAGTAAAGCTAAGCAGTAGAATGTATCAGAAAGCTTAAATCCAGAGTGGGTTTGCTCTGGAGATACACAAGTCTTTGACACAGTCCCAATTTCACAACTGTGTATTCTGAAATTAACAGAGGAATGTAGAAGAAGGAGATTAAATATGGGGTTTTTTTTTCATGCTTTCCTTTTAAAAAATAATTAAAATTAAATGGACTGTGTTTCAAATATTTTCAGGGTCTCTTTAAACTATCTGGCACAATGGTACATTTTTTTAATTGACTCAGTGAACTAATTAGTGGCTTGTTTATAGGAAAGCAGATGTGGAATTGAGCTTTGTAGGCTAATTAAAAGCTATCAATAAATATGAACCCAATCCTGCAATGCATCCCAATCATCACCAGTATGGATCTGACTGCAGGATCTCGACTCTGGTTACACCATCAGTTTTCAAGTCACACTTGAGAGATGCTGGTTTCCCAGAGGCCCACCTCATCCATAAACTCCTTCATATCACAAGTGCCAGGCAGTTGCCTTAAGATTTGTGAATGTTTGGGTGCAGGAACACTACAACTGAGAAGTTATGACCAGAGTGGAGGGCTATGCAGCTGTTCTTTGCAGGAAATTATGTAAATAGTGTCATGTTTAAGGGCTTTTTGCCAGAAAGATTTTTATTAGAGTAAATTTATTAATCACTATTAAGGCTGTTTTGTCAAAATTGTGGTTCATCCTCACATGCAGGTCTGGGTACCCAGGGCTTTGGAGAAAACTCATCTGTTGATTCAGTTCTAGTGTATCTGGACTTTGTTTAAAATGATGGGCACGGTTGCCACTGAAGGCATTGAGAGCCTTCAGTGATCACTCCTTCCTAACTCAGTGATAACTCCTTTCTAACTCTCCCCTTCTTTGTGGCACATTTTCTCATTTTCAGTGAAAACAAAGCTGACTTTAACAGTAAAGACCCTGAGATCTTTCCTTTCAATTTCTGCCTCTTCTTTGACACTTTTAATTTATAGCCTTTTACCAGTTGCTTGATGTTCATTCCCTGTCAAAGGAGAATACACACTACCTCTTCTCACACAGATGTCAGGAGGAGAAGTATGCTCATGTCTAGCACATGTTCAGAGTAGGCAGTCATGGGAATCATATGAGCACCTTTATAATTCCAGAGGCAATGTAGATCATGATGAAGTCATCTGAGGCTCTACAGAAAGGGCTACATTAGTTCTGGGTGAGAAGGCCTAACATGGACATCCAATTATGTTCCTCCTCGATGGCAGCTGAGTGCCTACATTAGTGCTGCTCAGGACACAAGCAGTGTATGACCTGCATGATGGGGAGAGGAACAAGAGCAGCATTAGACCAGTAGCTGTTGCTGTATTACTGGCTTTACAGTGCAAGTGACAAATCACTGAAATTCAGCATTTAATTTTTCAGCTTGTGTGTCCTACCCAGGTTTGTTCTGCCAGTCTGGAGCCTTCTTATTTGAGCAGAAGGAACCACTTGTGGGACTGAGATGAGAGAATAAGAATAGGAGAGCAACAGAAGGATGTGGAAAAATAAGGAAGAGTAGGAAAAGCTTGCCACAAGGGAAATAAGGGTATGCATTTTGGAAGCAAAAAATCTTTCTTATTCAAACGTTTGTCTGAGGATGTGAGTTTATCTGGTATCAGATACACTTGTTTGTTTTCCTAGAGTCAGTAAACAGCATTAATATTGCTATAACCTATGTTGAGTTTGCCACTAGAAGCAATAACAGTTTAGCCCATGAATTCAATCAATGCAGCTGTTTGGGTAATTGCAGCTGGAAGCTTTATGTCTGACCCCAATCATATAGCATCCAGGGAAGGAGAATAGCATTATGTATAAGAATTTCAAAGAGCACATTCTACCACAAACTTTATTGTACATGGCTTTTGGATCACATATTGCTGTTTCCTGTTGATAGCAAAGAATTTGTCTGAAGAATATCATGTTTCTGATCAAAAAAACCTAAGGGTCATGTCAAATACCCCCTTTTTTTTCCCTTAGAGTTCTCCTCTATAAAAAGAAAGGAGTCACTCATTAGAGAGAATATGTGGGGAGCTTTCATGAAACACACCGACCCCAACCAGGTGAGTGCAACAGCAGGCTGCTCATTATCCTTGGATACTTCCACAGCATACATAAGTCTAGGAGATAAGAAAATTTAATGATCTGCTGGGATAATCTGATGGCCAGTAGCATTTTTGAGATGCATGCTGAGATTAGGGTAAAAGAAATCAGACATCAAGCTGTGTGGTGATTATTGGAAGACAAAGAACTAAAATCACCTCTTCCTCCCCCTCACCTTTCCCTATATTATTTTACCACTGTCTGCTGGTATTTTAGCTTGCATTACATTGTCTTCTCTTCCTATGAAGACGCTTCTGTCAATCACAACCAGATACAGCTACTGGACCTCAAAGTTCAATAACCCAACTAAATTACCTAGGGACTTCAATAGGCTTTATATGGGACACACACCTCCCTGGTGAAATGCTGGTGGCAGTGTATGTTGCAGTTCAGGACAGAATCACAGAGGTCGCAGAGGAAATCATCCACGGTCTGTTCTGTGTGCTGGTTCCCCACCAAACACAGCGGTCAGCTCCAGCTGGGTCAGCCACAGTTCTCACCAAGTGATATCATATTTTTAATAAAATGCAGTGTAATTCTGGCACATTTATTGTCTCAGAAGCAGCTATCCACTGGTGTCCAATGGAAAGCTGTACTTCATGAGGTGTTGGCATAAATACAAAAATCATTCCTGTGATCTCATCAATTGCGATCAGCCCTGAAAAGAGAACTCATACATGAACTAAATAATATAATTTTTCCCCTCTGTTTTAAAGCCACACAAATTAGAATGAAGAAACCCCTAAAAGGTCCCTGGACAGTTAGGTGTCACAGGATGGATGTAATCCTTGGAGAACTGCTGTAATAAGAACTATTGAGTCCCAGCTGAGGTCAAAGCCCAGTCTGCCTTACAGCACTCGGAAACTTCAAGGCAAACTAGAAAAAAAAAAAAAAAAAAAAAAAATCAGTAATCTTTCCATACTGTGGAATTGATTCTCACCTCATTCACATCAGAATGNGACAGGAAGTGGGGAGGCATTTTAGCAAAAATCTCTATTCTATAGACATTGCAGTTCAGACCACAAAGTCAGAAGGGAGAAAATGTTATCTGTGAATGCCTATTTCCATACATAAAGAAGGCATCATTATTTGTCATTCATTAGTGGGTTACCAAGATTCCATTTTGCAGAAATTCAGTCATCCAGTAGTCATGAAATAATATCTGCCATGTCACTGATGTGAGTAATGACATATAATGAATAGACACTGGGATAAATTTTCAGAAGCAATTAGTGATTTTGCATGAACACACAGGTATCCCTTAAGGGGTGATTTTTCAGAATGATTTGGGCCTTTACCTGCTGAATATCAGTGTCATGATCCATCTGACCAAACAGGACAGTTAAAAGGAGACGCATCCAAAATCATTAGTGTCTATTGAATACTTGCACCTCAGAGCACCACTAATCCATAGTCTCATGCTTGAGGAGAGAAACAATCACCTGGGCCTATAAACATAACGAACAACTTTGAATGTCTCCATCATTTTGCAGAGAAAGTTTGCAAGGAGTGAAAAAGAGCTAATTTCATCAAATAAATCATTCGTGACAAATGGCTCATCTAGTGCTAGCACTCAGAAAATTATTATTAGCAACAGCTGGGCTGGGTATGACAACCTATATTCAGGCATTCTTTTCACTTTTCTGCCTGTCCTTCACCAGTCTTCGTTATGGGTAGAGGTCGTAGGGGAGTGAAAAGAGGGAAGTTGTGTGGAAACGCATGCAATCATTAGGTCATTTTTAAGCTTGCTGCAATTATACAGAAGGAGGCAACTCAGAATAATGGCAAGCAATGCTTCCCCGATCAAGAAGAATAAATGAATATACTTTCTCCCACAATCCATCAGAGGTTTTAGGTTTAATCCTGCAGGAATGAGCAGCTCCTGAGCACTCCTGTGTTGCTCACTTCTCAGCGTAAGCACAGGAGATTCAGGGTCTTGGGCATTCCTAAGGCTGCTGCTGTCATTCTTTTTGATGCAGACATTGAAGGACATGGAACAGACAAATGGAATTAATAGAGTTTCCTTAATTGCTGTATCTCTGAGTTTATTCTGGACATAGTCCTTGCTGAGGGCTGGGCTGGAAGTTAGTCGGGACTAAACTAGAAAAAACCCTGCATATAGATACATTATGTTGTATACACATATACACACACACACATATGTACATATGTATATGCAGGCAGATATACACACACAGAAATATGTGTAAAACAGGAAATCAAACAAAGTAAACTCACCCCTCAGTAGGAGATCCATTTATCTCATACTTACTGACTAAAAATGTTTATTTCCTCTAGGAAGTAGATGCATTTGCATCAGAATGAAACAATTCCATCTAGACCTACCACTGTCATTTCAGAGCAAAGTGATTTTAACTCCATGAGGGATAGCTGATTATACCACAATGTGTAGGTCTGAGTCAGGCATACTCATCTTACTTGTGACTTGAGCCAGCTTGAGGTATAGGAAGCCTCTGCTTTCCGCCAGTCTGGATTGCAGATTACACTGGAGTTAATGAATCCCTCCTACTCGGTAAAGATCTGCTGACAACATGAGAATATTAACATAAAGTAGCTATGTAGAGGGGTGGCTATTCAGAGGTTCTTTTGCAATCAATGTATTTTGCATTAGTTATAAAAAAAATATTCGCTAGTGATTTTGAGCATCTACTATCAAAACTAAGGCATATAAAAAAGCCTACTTGATGCACTTTTTTTTCTGACTCTCAGGGGCTGTTTTTTGCTTCTTCTAAGGATAATTATCTCTACTGCGGTGGTGTTGTAAATTCCAAGGTAAGGAAAAAAATCAAACTTTCTGCTGAGAGTTTTTATACCCAGGATTTATACTAAAGAAGTCCCTCTAGGTTCCCATGAAGGGAGGAAAAATCTCAGTCAACTTTCTCTTCTTAGATGTATGTTGAATCAGTTGAGCTTCAGACAGAAAGCATGAAAAAGTGCCACAAAGATTTCATTATGCTCACATGAAGAGAGACCTTTTGTGTGCAAAGGCAGAGGGGGGATCTGCAGCAAACCATGGCCACCAAACCCCCAGAATTTAACCTGTCATCCACACAGTTTGAATAGGAAGTGAGTTTAAGCTTAAAACCTGGTTCAGGCTCACTTTCAAAGGTCACTGAGATGTATCAAGGACAGGATTAAGCCACAGAGAAAGAGAGCAGCAGAGCCAGAAGGTTAGCCCAGGTTGTCTGTGCTTTCTTAACTGGAATCTATGTCCTCTATCACCTTTCCTTCAGTATGTAAATCAGTTTCATAAAGGTAACGACTCAAGAGGATGATAGTCAGCTGGGGCAACAGCATAAGACTCAAATCTTATCCAAACAGGCAGCAAAGAAGGGCATAAACACCTTGCTTGACTTTGTTTCTCCATTTTAGGGGTTAAGAGACTCATTGCAAGCAGATCCAACCAACAGAGAATCTCTGCAGTGACAGGACAGCCACAGGCACTCAGATGTGCCAGGTAGAAGCCTTTAACTTTGTCTAACATGAAGAAACAAATGTGGAAATTAGCAGTATGTATTGACACATAGCCTCTACATGTGTTAGTACTGCTTATGTCATTGCATTTATGATAAGCAACTCAATTCCCATAGTGCAATTATAGCAGATGGATAAACAAGATGCAATATACTGTTCACTTTATGACAATGATCACATAATTCCAGCTTCACTGCTTTTAACTGTTTGCATGAAACACTGATTAATAAAGATTTGAAAGGCTGACAGACAATGATATATGAATGTGTAAGTGATGCAAGTGAAATTATTCCCCATTATAATGTGTGTAATAATGGCAAAACTAGTGAAGCTCTATCAGGGATGAACGTGATCTATTCTGTCCATCCTTGACAAAGGCTGAGAAGTAACTACAACCAGCTATAATCATTATTCTCTACTTTCCTTCCTTTTGTATGTATTTTTGTGTCCATTTAGACCACAAGCCTTTGAGAAACAACCACCTTCTTCCCCATCTACGTGTGTATATGCTGTAGTCACGATTCCACTAGGAAGGTTTTAGATGCTTGCACAATATTACCACAGGTCAACCATGACAGTTTTAGCGGTCTGTGAGCACATCCGTGTGTAAAAGCCCAATAAGAGAAGGAAATAAGAGTCACAAAGAGCTTAGGAGGATGGAGGGTTAATTCTGTTATTACAAACTCATGTTACTGAAGCTACGTTCTGTGGATAAACATCAGTGATACAGCCATTTCCATAAGTGGATACAGTTGTTTGCTGACACATATTCACTGGAGATGGTTGCATTATTGAGGTACCTCACAGAAACTGATGCCAATTCACATCAGTGATTTCAGCAAAACTACAACCTACTGGTTTCATCTTTGGAGATTTGAATCTTCTTAAATTAATGAATGGAGTATTTAACAACCATTTCGGTCCTGAATTAGAAAATATGTTTCTTAAGAATGAAATTACTGGTCGGTGTCAGGAGAAAAAGGGTTCTTTAACCAAAGTTCAGATACCTGTCTACTCCTAGGTAAATCTCTTCTCTTGTTTATTACTGTAACAGTGATAGAAATGAAAGGTCAAGATGAAATCTGTGACGTTGTGCCTGTTAGGTGATATACCATGACTCTAGTTTACATTTCTGGTACCTCAGACTTCTAAAAAAACTCCTCCCTGAGAATCACCCAGTTCCCAAACCTGTTGAATATATCGTGTTGTCCTTGGGACCTGCTATTTTGAAAACTATTTTTTAAACTTTCTGGGTTAAAGCATCCCCTGATGGAACTGTGCATAGCTCCACCTAATTTTAATCCTAACTTACATCATCTGGACATCATATGGTGCTAAAATAAAAAGCAGAAAAAAGCAGAAGCCATATTCTACAGGTTTTGTATAATTTTAAGCTACCTGGAGAAATTAGAAGTCTTTAGCTCTGGGGATCTTGTGCTAGCGTGTCACACTGATACATAAGAAGATATCATCAAATGAAGAGGACATGAAGCAAATGGATTTTTTTAATTCTCTAATAATCTTCACAGTTGTTTTTCTTTCCTTTTTTTCTTTCTCCTTTTCCATGAGCTCTTCTCAAAGTGTAGATGGAAGACTATTTACTGGAAATAATCCTGTTAGGTGGATAGTGCTGTTTACACAGATCTGTCTATACATCTCATTCTATAGGGACATCAACATTTGAAATCAAAGTCATTCCTATCCTATTTTTCCTAGAGATCTCACCTTTATTGCACTCCATAATCTGTATCTGTGATGTCAAACCCTAAATCATAAACCATAATGCAGTCATGAGAAAGACACTTAGAAAAGTTTTGTCTTTTTGACATCAAGAAAGTTAAGGTGAGAGGGCATCATACAACGTTCTCAGTAGGTCTTGAAGAAGGAATCCCCTGCACATCAGAAGGGTCTGAAACAGTTTGAACTAAACACAACCAAAGACATTAAAAAATTTCTGTGATTTTAATGTTGGGGATTCTTTGATGGCTTGTTAAGTGAGCTTCTTTCTCATCCAAGTAAGGGGCACAATTTTTGCACATCAGTAAGAAAGGCAACAAACATCCCCCAATTCCAGAATGTCCTAAATGCAAGAAAGATCAGCGTCTGGCCACAAGCTCTCTGATATTTGACTTTTTGTCTGCTGAATGACTAAATTATATGCTTTCCTTCTCTATTATATACTTTTCTGAAGATAAACAGTTATTTTAACGGAACAGGAGATTGCATAATCATTGTAAAGTCCTTGAGCTTTCTGCTGTCTGCAGATTTCTCTCTTCAAGTCCAGATGAGCTATACAATGCAAAAATATATCTGTTAAGTTTTTCATTGACATTACTAGGAAGGTGTAATGACTGTTGGTCTGATGTCAGCGGGAGGTGCTGTCAAGAAGGGGAAGGGAAAAAAAAACTCAAAACCCCCTGCAGACACTCAAGAAGAAATCTTGTACTGTTGAGTAATTACAATTCTCAAAGAAAAAAATAGACTTGGATAAACCTGGAGTCACCTTTATATTTTTTCTTTTGAAACCTTCTGTCTCTCTGACATGATGCTTTGCTGTTCTGTCATTTCTGTCACCCTGCCATCCTGGGCTAGTTCTTTTCTTCAGGAGGGAGGGAGTATTTTTGATCCTTAGAGACCCCACTGTGCAAATATTTAAAATAAACAAAGTCTTTGCTGAGATTTTTTAAAGGTCTTTTAATCAGCAAACAGATATATTCTTTGTCTGCTGGAAGGGAAGCTGCAATTATCAGGGGAATTTCATTTCAAATGGCACGTATGTTCTTTGTGTGGGTGGTAAGGTAGGCAGGCATCTCAGTGGTAGGTTATAGTCATGTTTGTTATATACTTTGAATGTCACTTTGCAGATGTCAGAATTGTGCTTTATTCGGAGGTGCACAGGAAGCCTGGGGTGGTAAAGAGCCTCCCTTCCATGCCATTTTCCTGTTTGTAAAGAAATCATGACTGAGAGTGTAATAGTGAAGTTATGCAGTCACAGCAATTGTGTCCCAGGGAGGAGTTGTGTCTTGCTGCAAGTTTATTGCTGTCCCTTTGTCTAGACAGAAAATGGCTGAATTTGTCTTTTGCGTTACACCATTTTGCCCCGTTATTTCCTGCATTAATCCTTTTCACTGCTTTCTGCCTCATTCACCGCCTTCTCACTACTCTATCAACACCCTTTCTCTTTTCAAGTAGTTCATGGACCACTTATGTCATGTGCCATCAAATTATAGCCTTCCTCATGATCTCTCTGATTCTCATAAAATCATTGACCAGGTGGTTTGGTTTTGCAATTTTGCTTTGGGTTTGCTGTTGGTGTTTTGTTTGGGTTTTTTTTTTTTTTTTTTTTTTTTTGTTTTTTTTTTTTTTTTTTTTTGTTTTGTTTTTTTTTTTTTTTTTTCTGATTGAAACTGATGTTCCCTTTAACTGCTTCTTTCTCCCCTGAAAGTCTATTGTACTTTCAACATTGTTTCTATCTCTGCTTTCTGACTCTTCCATTAATGCTCCTCCAGGCTTAGAGAGCTCCAGTGAGAGCTCTGCTATCTTTAGTTTTGCTTCCTCTTCTCCACTTTGGGAGAAACACTTCAATCCCACCATGGGCAATTTTCCTACTTGCTCTTTTTCATTGTTTTACATATTGTTTTGTTATTACTATCTTTACAAACCTATCTTCACCTGTCACTGGCTGCCCTTGATTTAAAAAAATGGAGGGCAGGCTATGTATTTTGCTGCATGGAGGAAATATTGCTGATAGAAAGCTGCAGGGCTAAAGCCAATGGCTAAAATGCTCAAACTTTTCTATGCAAGATTTCCCTACAACCTCGTCTTCTTGATCTATGGCTGTTTTATGACAGTGAAGCAACCACAGATTAGATTCATCTGGCCTAGTGCTTTCATATTTCATCTGTATATATGTTGAAATGTATTTGCTATTTGCTGTGTGTATTTTCTATTGCTCTTTTGTAGTTGATGAAGTGTTTTTTTCCACCTCCTAAAGGCTCTTTGGGTGGGACTCAGCTGACTAAGTATGGGCATATAGTGTTATTTTAAACATTGTAGGGTTTCCTATTTAGCCAGTTACTACCTCTCCAGAGGGGCAGGAGGCTTGCACAGGTCGTGTGCTCCATGCAGATGTCTCATACTGCTGTTAAATGCATTACCCTGGTGCACATACCCCAATGCATCTGTGCATTCAATGGCTGTGACTAAACAATCCAGCATCTTTCTTCTTATCCTGCCATCTTAAGCTTCCTCTGGCAGCTTTTGCAATCACACTTGTCCAGAAACCAAACAGGGGCACAAATTATAGCAAATGAGAAACAAACCTGTACAATAGAGCAATATTTTCCTAATGCAAACACTGCTGAGTAAAAATGTAAAGTCAGGCATAATAATAACGGAGAAAAATAAAATAAATAAATAAATAAAATAAAATAGAAATAAAACAAAAGAAACTGTTAAGAGCAGCCTTATCAGAAAGACCTGTTAAATTCAGCCATCGCAGAGAGCAGACTGGACTGCCACATTCTTCTCTATGACTTTTGGTGGCTTAACCCTCACCTTGAGAAACGCCTTCTCACCATTGTGGGTCTTCTACATAATTTTCCAGTGGAAATCCTGTTTTTCTTCTCTGTGTGTGTTAAATTGAGACTGGCATACATTTGGCTACTACTACAGGGGCAAAAGGATTTTCGCAGCTCCTGTTTCAAAGATCTGAAGCCCATTGTAATTCCACTATATTAAGCTGATTAATATGAAGTCCTTGCCCATATTTCTGTCTCACAGAATATATATATATTTCTGCTGGATAAATTAGAATGTGAAATATGCCTTCTTTTCTTGGTATGTATTTTCCCCTTCCTTTATGGACTTCATATCCCACACGGAAAAGACAAGACAGAATTTCCCACCTATTATTTCTTAAAAACAAACCACCAACAAAATTCTCTGTAATTACAGAGTCTCGAAATGTTAGAGGTAATATTGAAATGTTGACAGGCATCTAACTTCTACTGGGGAGGAATGAGCGATTTAGTTAGGATGAGCTAATAATATATTTCCAGTGGTAAGTAACAGCTCTCCATTCGGGATAAAAATGATTATTTTAATAAGGCTCGAAATTGCAGGCATGATATGTGCTGTGATAGTACGTAGGATGAACCAGTAATGCAGAATCAAAAACACTAAATGGAGCTTGAGCAGGGATCCTCTGAAGGATTATTAAAGATTATAACAATAGTCTGTTAGCCGTTGAAATTAGATTTATAGGATTTTACATAAAACAATTATTTGCAATTGGAAAAAAAAGGCCACACCCAAAAGCTTTTTTTCCCTTGTCTTTTTCTGTCTTTAAAAAATATTTTGTTTTTAAATATTTAAAATGCATTTTTACACCTCTTTGTTTTTTCCTGTTTTCCAGGATGATACACAACTTAATTCTACTACTGTTTAAAGATTGCAGCATATATCTCAGGGCATTATGTGGACATTGCAGGAAAAGTCTAGCTTTTTCAGGATGCAAGCTGGAGTTGTTGTTGATGTCTTTGTTCTATTTTATTAGCAACAGTAAGTTAGATAATAACTAACCCTGGATAATGGCTCATAGTCTGCTATAAAAGTTCCTGAGGTAGCCCACAGCCCTCCCAGTAGCCAGCTGTGTTACTTAAGGCATATCAACTTTCTGTCTCTGATGGTCTCCTCGCCCCTCTTTTCTTTTTAAGCTAAAAGCTCTTTTGTGAGAACCTGGCAAAATCTACCACACGGGCTGTGCTTGGCACAACAGGACATGGATCTTGGCTTGAGCATTTTGGCAATGTGGTGACGCAGATACTATACTGATATGAAAGGTTTCACACGGAAAGCTCAACAAGTACAAATCATTAGTTCTTTAAAGCCCCTTCTCTTTTATGATTAGTAGGGAACAATTTGCATACAATCCATCACCCTCACAAGTTTTGTGATAATCAACTGCATAATGTTTGCACAGTGCTTTGAAGATGCAAAGGCAGATTCCCAGCTGTGTTGCCATTCAGATATCACAAGCTAGCTTAACACAACCAAAGCAAAAAAATAATCTACAGGATTTCTAGGCTGGTGGAGAGATACCATGGAGGTTATTTCTCTCCCAGCCTGGCTGTTAGGGTGAGAAGTCTCCTGCCTCTCTCCAGACTCACCATTCCTCAGGGACAGATTCAAACTAATCTAAACTTCTAGGCAGAGAAAAACCTGAGGACACTCAGTGCCACCAAAAGGCCCCTTTGTGTGATCTGGGTTGAGTAGGACCTTAGAGCAAAGCACAAAACTAAGCCCAGCAGCATATACCCAACTATACAGCCATGGCATGCATCCATGAGTTACACCTATGCCATTTGAAACTCATGGGCCTGGGATGGGGGTCAGGTAGAATGGAGAAAAGTAGAAGGACGAAGTTGGTATTTTATGTACGAGATTTCATCTTGCTCAAGCCTTTCCATGTATGGAGCTTTATTTGTTTCAAATCTCCATCTCCATGTTATGCTGTCATTTGTCACACTGTTAAAAGTGTGAATGAAAATGAAAATAAATACATAAAGCAAAGTCTGACCAAAAGAATAGATACTTAATGGGGAAGAAGATAGTCTTTTTTAATAACATGCTTTTATGAAGGAAAAAGCCAAGGAAACTATGATTTTATTGTTCTGAAACATAACAGAACTTAATAACTCATATTCACTCCTGTCCATTTGAGCTTTGTAATGCATCTAGACAGACATCTTTCAGGACTAGCAGAGAGGCATAAAGCAAGGCCACCTCATGCCTTCCCAAGAGCTCTTTTTTGGAAACTGTAAACCAAAAACATTTCTCAGAAACAGAAGAGAGATTTCTCACTACTTTAGAATATGTCACTGGAATAATGTGCCTAGAGAATGGTACTTGGGGTCTTCTAATTGTATTTGGTGCCTTTCTACCACAAGGGGTTGGATGTCACCAGAAGTTATTAGTTTAGTGTATGAGTCACTTCACAAAAATCCATAGCTTGTATTATGCAAAGGATCTTAAGAAATTATATTTTCTGGTTTAAATGTATATATGCATTAATTTCTTTACAATAAATCACAGATCATCACCATCATTCAACTATTGTGTGGTAGAGCTGGGAACAGATATCCTGATGTCTTTTGGTCCTCTGAAAGTCTGTGCTGTTATTTTGGTGGAGTAGGCAATGGAAGAACTGGTTAATTTGCCATCAGATGATGGGATTCAGTACACAGAAGTGATTGCAGTCAGAGTAGGAAGCTGTGATGTTTTTTTCCAGAAGCAGAAAAGATACTAGGAGAAGTGAAGTGGAAACCAAGCCCTCAACCCAGTATGTGAGTGCTTTTGCTGCTCTGATTTTCACCAAGCTCATGTGAAGAGCTGCTTCACAAGCACTTCTTGTCCTCCATTGACTTCCATTAAGAATCACAGTTCTTGCTGGCCTGAATAATAACTCTGTGTGTGTGTTTGTGCAAGCAAGTAAACAACAGGCATGAGTCTGGGAGAGGAAGACACAAGCCCACCTCCCACCTTTACTGTGAACACACAGTTGTCCTGGGTTTGCTAAATAAGCTTTAATGTTAACCCTTTCAAAATAAGGATTCAAAACAGTCTTTGCTGCTCTAGATTTCTGTTTAAACTGCACACAGGAGTTACTCTAAAAAATAAAAAAACCCATAATGTTCCTCCTGGAGAACACATAATGAATTTTATTGCTTTCCATTTGTCAGAACAAGGAAAATTAAAAATGTTATTTTTTATATCAACACACAGAGACTGGAAAGTTTTACATTGATGGTGTTCATATGGATACTTTTCAGGATGTTTCCACACAGAAAAAAAAAAAAAAGGCCAAAATATTTTTTTCCCTTGAATTAATTGTATTAAATTTTCTAATTCTCTTTTTAAGTGAGTGTGAAGGAAACAGCACAACATTTTTTTTTTGTTAGGAAATGCTATGACAAGTCAATAGAAGCATATTAAGGTCTACCACAGATACTGAAGAAGTCATGTGAGTGCAGCCAGCATCTGGAAAAGAGAAAGAAGTACAAGCTAATCCTGTTTAGGGTATTTTTTGGGGGAAACCCAAAGATTGGAGCAGCATGCTGTAGCTTCTGCCCTTAACTCCTGACAGGCACAATTTTAAAAATATCTGAACACCTCCTCATGCCACTTCCAGTAGATACAACTGTAGATATTCATCAACTGGAGATAATTTTTTGTCTTGTTTGGGACCAGTCTTAAAGCTTTTCTCATTAGACGTTTAACCACTTGTACACCAGAACTAATTATCACTTGCCTGCTGCACAGAAACATAGTAGTAGAAGAGAGCTGCAACGTATTTTGAAGGATTTTGTGTTCCTGTGTTCTGGAAGTGGGAAAATATTGTTCTACTATTATTTCATAAACAGATTTTTCAAAGGTCATTTTAAATAGCTGGAAGAATAATTTAAATGTCAGAACACTGGTCCAATACTACTAAGGCGGTGGAAAAATAAGTTATTCTTTTCTTTTTATGCTGGTGATTTGAGTTTTGGTTGCATTTTTTGTTCATAGCTATTGTAAAAACAAAATGTAAATTGCACAATTAAACATTTGGAACAGCCTCCTTTATCAGTGTATAATTCACAGTGTGTCAGGGACATCTAATAACATCCTATTACGGATCACTTATCAGACAGTTGTTGAGTTAACTGCTATTATCTTCTTTGCAATCCCCCATTATATGATGGGAATAGTTTCTGATATATGCAGTGTGGTATTCATCTTCTGGCACTATTATGCAGCTTTTTTTGCTTTTTTTTTTTTTTCTTCCCCCCCCCCCCCCCCCCTCCTTTTTGCTCACTTTCCTTTTTTTTTTTGTTTNAAAATCAATAATCAAACATGCATATCAGTACAAGGTTTTCCATCACCTTTGCTTATTGCTTAGTAAGGTAAGAAACACTTAGTAGGATAAGAAATGTGTTAGAACAATTTCTGTATTCATCTTTCTGTCTCAATTTCCTACCCCTCCGAGCAGACGCCAGTTGTTTAAATGCATTTTGAAATCTGTAGTTTTTTCTTTCCTGACTTGTGGAACCTTTCTATCACATCTAATTGTTTTCTAAATTCAGCTGTCTAGCTAGGTCAGGCTATTTCTGACCTTGGCCTAAGCTGCCCATGTTCTGAACAGTGTTTGCCTCTTAAAGATTCTTATTTGGTTTTCCTCCGTTGCCGCTTTTTTTTTTTTTTTTTTTTTTTCTGCCCCCCCCGCCCCCCTCATTCTTAGGACTCATGTCCTGTTTTTGTTTGGTTCGTGTTATCACCTTCAGGTAGCACTATATGGATTATACTACTTCTTCATGGTTGCTCTTTCCTTATACCTTTCATGTTTGCCACTCCTGTAGACATTACATTGTGCTGGACTGACTTTGTTCTGGCTTGATGGGGCTGCTATTGTGCTTGCAATTATTGTTGCTGATCTGTATGTTTTCTAATGCAGATGCAGATTTATCCAGGGTGGCTGAGAGCGCTAAAGCTCCTGCATTAACACTGTCTGCCTACAGTGGACATTGTAATTGTCTTTGACACTTCTACCATCCTATTATTTAGGCAGCTGGCTGTGGTTGTCTTTAGTGACTGTTGTTAACTAACGCAATAGAGATGTGGGCGAGCACCAGTTTTTAGGACTCACAGCTCACTCCCCTTCTATTCCCCTTTCACTACAACAATCACAGTTTTTTTGACTTGATGAATGATGGGACCACTCACTTCTGCTGCTCACTGGGATGCTCGCCAGCCCGAAGGAGTAGGAGTGCTGGGGAATGGTGAGAGCACTTGTTTCATACTCAGGGCTAGGCAGTCTATACCTGGTCTCCACCATGAGCAGCTTCTACTCTTGTGCCCTCCAGAGCACCCTCCATGGCACAGTTGGCTCCCAGATTTGCTTGGAGAAGCTGTCTGCGTACAGCATTCAGCCACACATGGGGAAGGGATGTGAGAAGAGGCAGGCACCACAGGCTCCATTATCACCAGCCAGTCTCCAGCTGCCTTTGTGCCTTCTCATAGCATTTTTCATGAGGACTTAGGTAATCAGGCAAAAGAGTTCTGGTCAGAAATGCCAGATTATGAGCTGTCTCTCACTCTTAGGCCAGAAATTTGGTCTCTGTGCAGGCTCTGGTAGAAGTCAGCGCAGGTAGCTTTCAGCGACTTCTCAGGTCTTGAGAATTATAGTTCAAACTTCTTATTTCTTATTGTTCCCTTTCTGTTCTGACTTTTAAGCATTCTGGGTCTCTTATAAATCAGTACTACAAATTTCTCAGTACATTACAACATGCATTACGTCAGTTTTAATGACTGAGTAAGCACCTGTTGGTTTAAGACACCTTTAAGTTTTCCAGACTTGCTTTACCTAGGAATTGAATTTTTAATCAAATGGCAAAGCTTAATAAGCAGTGATTTTATAATACTTTCTCACCAACTGACTAAAAGTTGAAACTCTGAATGTACCATTAATACTCCTCACTACAGCAGGCCTATCTTACGGTGTTAATATTCCCAACTAGAAATACGACACTTGGGTTAACTGTTACCTCTCTACCTGTAAAACACTCATAAAAAATGTGTGAGAATCTTTCAGGATCATTCATAACAAAATAACAGAATATCTTGTAGTGCATTTCTTTTGTGGTTTTTTTTTTTTTTCCTTTATTTTCTGTCCAGATACTAACTCAGCACTTGGCTCAAGTCACCATAAAGTACATGAATGCATTTCCTAATAAAAAGTGAAGTTTCCCTACAGGAGCAGTGAGCTGTCAGCTATCTTTCTGCCTTCTTTTATTTATTTTTCTGCCTTTCCCTTTTGCTAGCTCTTGTCAAATTTCTCTGGAACATATTTTCTCTCTTTGCTATTCTGCAAGAGCAGAAGAAAAGAAAATTGGGGAAAAAAAAACCTAGGGGCTTTAAAGTTTAAAAAATAAACACAATTTGGGAGCTGTACAAGCAGCTGTTAGTTGCACAGGCCATAATTTACTAGAATACACATGGTTGTAGTCAGCAAAATTAGTGTTTGCTTGGGTTTGCATTTCAGGCAACTCACCACTTCTGAAACTAGCATATAACAAAGACATCAAGGAAGGCAAAGAGAAAGGGGGGCTTGTTTGATTTTTATTCTAGCGTACTTCTTCTTTTATAAATTTCCCTTCTTCAAAAAGTGTGTAATTTCTTTCATTTTATGATGACCATTATCATTCTGTGAATATCAGCAGTTGGTCTAGTTACCAACAGCAAAGCCTCATGGAAGCTTGAGTTCAGGATACAGAATTACTGTGGATGTGGACGGTTTATGAATTAGGTGAAAAACTGCAGTTTCTTGACTTGACTACAATTAATTTCCCTTCCAGCAACGTGTCTACCTAATATTAAAAGATCTGAAATCTCACTTGTGGGGTTTATTAACCTGTTGCTTCATCAAAGTGCACACAGAAGTGACTCTGCATTTCTCCATTCCCTGACAGCATCCCTTGTGCCCAGGCCTCCCCTCCATTTGAGGGTCTCTGGGAATCCCACAAACTGTCACCAAAGTAGGGTAATTAGACCTGTAAAATCACAGGTCAGCTGTGGTATTGTAAAGCTGAAATGTTAATGATGAGTTAATGCAAAACATGCGCAACTGAATAGAGTCATATTTGCTTATAGATCTGGAGCAGAAGGGCTAAGTGCAGGGAGTGACAGATGTCCCTGATAGAAGAGAAACTGCTAAAAGTTTTGGTTCCAAACACAATCTAACTTACAAGAGCTTTTGCCCAGGAATGGATATTCGATGTGTATCCAGTAATGGAAATCCTAAATCTTTAGAGGGCCTAAAGATTTAACATGAGTCCCGTGAGACACAGATGACTTCAGAAGCTTAGATCTCTGCTCTACCACAAATTCTTATTTAATCTTGGCAAAGCTCTGAGGATAAAATTAAGGCTATTAATTAAATTCTGAAGGAAGTTACGTCCCCTAATTACTGCAATACTTTTCGAGATGTCTATTCTTTGGCCTTCTCTATTTTCAAAATATGCTTCAAAGTTCTTCCTGATAATGTCGCCAGGACAAAGCCTTTAGAAAGCATGATGCTCAAAAGCAAGAAGGGAAATAGCTGTGGTATCACAGTAGCAAAAGGCAAAAAGAACCCAAATCCCAAATAGAAAGCTTGCAACTTTTTTAAGGTTTCTACTGGGTTCTTAAAGAAAATAAGTTGCAATAAGAGACTGTGAAATATGTAGTCCTCTAACAACTGCAAATACTGCCTTTCTTCTTGCTTTCACCTTAAAACCCATTGTATTAACTGAAAATTAACCCCATTTGCCCTTCAAGCCACTGTTCATTACGAAATTACCTATCAGTACCACACTACCACAGCAATGTTTGATCAGACAGATATTTCATCAGGAGAAGTGAACCCAAATAATAAAAATAATGGGAAGAAACAACAACTAAAGATAAATTTTCTGATTAAATATTGATGAAGAAATTATTATTTATGTTTCCTGGCTTTCCTACATTTGGTACTTGTTAGCAGTGTCCCTCACTCATGAAACATTAATGCTCTATTTTTATAGCTCACTTCTATTCTTCATCTGAGTTATTTTATGAAATGACTCCTTTTTATTGTGCTAAGGATTCAGATTCTTTCTGGCTATTGAGCTACACCATTATTGTCACCTCAAGTGTAGCAATTTTTTTAAAAACTATTTTTAGGAGAGAGAGTCTTTGTTACCCTCTACAGATTAGCCCTTGTGAGAGATTTGAGTCTGCCCATGTTCACAGGCTTTAGAACATCGTCCAGACACACTGCTCTAGGTGTTATGCTTCTGTCAGAGAGGTAAATCCTGTAAGCCTTGAAATATGTGAAGTACCAAATCAATGCAACCTCAAATGCATGTGATATCAGCTACATGATATCATAAACACTGTGAACACCAGGACAGTCACAGCCAGTCAGTCCATTTAGCTCAACATCCAGCGTCCAAGTAGGGATAGTAACAGATACCTGAGAAAGAGTATGAGAAAGGACAAAGGGTATAATCAAGAAAAGAATAACGTGTTCTCACTGTATCTTCCCAGATTTCACCTAATCTGCAGTTTAGAAACTTCCTGAGTCAGAAATAATGTCTTGGTGTTTGAAGCCCTTGTGTAGGTTTTTATTCATGCATTTATCAAAAACAGTTTGTGGGATGCACAGCTTTCTGCAGCATGAGCAATGCGAACACATCTTGCAAAATACTGCATGCTTTTCTCTGTTTGGAACCCATCATTTGAATATTTAACTGGATTCCTCCAAGTTTTGTGTTTTGAAAAGCCACAAACAATCATTCCTTACTGAAATTCCCTGATTTACTTGTGATTTTGTATCCAGTACCTATTTTCGAGGCCCGAGTCCTAGTAATTTTTGTCACTCCTCAAAAGTAAACCATTCCCTATATTTAATCATCCTTACAGCACTTTGGGCATCTCAGACTTACCTGGGAAAAGAGAAAAGCATCAGAGCTGAAACTACTAGTGATGATTTTTACACATTTCTCCTTTTCTCTATCACTCCTGTTAATACTCCTCTAGATAAAAGTCTATGGGGAAACTACACTTTAAAATAACTTTAAGTAATCATCAGTAAAGGAATTTGGATTTCTAAAGTCTTGAAAAACTTCTATGATCTCCTTTAAGTTTCATCTTGCTTATGTGCAGAAAAAATGAAGCAGTTCAGAGCAAATCTTGTCCTGGTGTAAGTCTAATGGCTCCCACAGCTGGTGTCTATTGATGCAGCTCTATTGATTTAAAGAGTCCTACACTGATTTATATCAAGCAAGGACCTGGGCCTCTATGTCCCAACATATCCCAGTGATAAACTATGTTTTAGAAGAAGTTAGGGGGAGTAATTCTGTTGAGTCACATGCTTGGGCCAGGTACATATGCCTAATGAGAAATTTTTAAGTGTTACTGGCCTTAGAAAGGCAACATTTGTGATAATAACAGCATATCACTGTTGTGGCCACAAGATGGCCATATTTCTGAACACAATTTGTCAGGAGTGTTCTAGCATAGGAAGTAAATTTATTCCTTTCAGATGGAGAAGGCAGTCACCGACGGCAGTAGCATTGTGCTTAAGGCTCTTGCTTTGTCTCAGCTGCCTGCCCGATATCGCTGAACACAAAAACCTGCAGGAATTAGCAGATGCTCATATGCTTTAGCAGAGGAAAGCAGGCTGGAGCTTGCAAGAAGTATGTGAACTCGATGTGATTCCTTATACCCCACAGATGACAGACCACACTCTGAAGTAGATTGTGCCAGATTATTCCTTGGTCTAAAACTACCTACCATCAAATCTTTGCCTGTCAGGCATAGCAAAACCACCCTGTACAATTTGCGGCACCAACACTAGGATACTGACTGTCAAAAAAGACAGAGTCAAGATACAACCCGTATGTAGTTTGGTCTCAAGTTTGAAAGCATGATATGGCCAAGACATCGCTGATCTGTCCCAAGTTATTGGATCAGCAGATCAATTAACCAATGCAGCAAGCTGTTCATTGGGAAATCAGAGTGTGTCCCAATTGCTAAATCACAGCTTTCTGATATGTGCCACACAGCTAAGATTCAGCATTACAGTGCAGCAATGCCAATAATTAGTCTTTAGGGATTTTTTTTTTGGTAAATTCCTCCATTTTATAATTAGAAACTGCAAATCACTCACTAATCTCTCAGTGATTAATGTCCAAAGTTTGTTCTTTATTTAATCTATTTTATCAATTTACATTTTATTAAGAACTTCAGAGGTTTATGTATCCATCCATTTATTTACATGCCCACTGACTGGTCCAACAGAGGAATAGAGGCAGGAATGAGAATTTGGTGATTTAAGGGGTCACAGGTCTCCTAAAAAAAGGTTTAATTTGAATATGTCATTGTCAGCTCCTACACCAATCCTTCTCAGCTAAACAGAGAAGATCACTGCCTCTGTTTTGACCTGCAGGGAACTGAAGCATATGTATAGAATGGGTCTGATTCAGCTCACAATGGATTAATTCAAAGAAATATCCCTTTGACTTCAGTAGGAATAAGATCAGGATAGAATAAGCAAGAACAAGGCTGCAGTAAAAGCCTCTGTTCGTGGGATAAATTGAATGCTGAAATTCTGACTCCTAGTCTAGGTCCTTGGCCGCTTGGCTGCCTCACAAACTTCTCTTTGACCACAGTTTAAGAGTATATACTTAACCACATGATAACTTCAGGAACATGACTCAACAGGACTGCTTATGAGCTTATATTTATGCATGTTTTCAAGTATTCTGCTGAAACTCCATTTGCTCTTTGAATAGACCTTTCAGATATAATCTTTTCCTTTTATTTCCCAAAGTATATTGAAAAGATAAAACCCAAAACAAAACAGGAATCCAAGCAAAAGAAACTGATGTTGGCTTGCAAAGCAGCTTCCTGGGTTGTTACTATTCTTTTGTAATTATGACAGAGATCAAGAGATCGTCAATAAAATAGGTTGTCTTCATTGCTCGTGCCAGTCTCAGTAAGAGCATAAAGTCTGCTTCTGGAGAGGTTCTTTGATATAAATGGCTTTATTGATTGAAAAACAATGATACCAAACTACATATGAGACTTCCAGAGATCACAGACAAGCATTGAACAAGAAATCACGTAGCAAGAACATGCTTCTGGGATGCTGCAAAGCTTCATCTTCAGCAGTCCCTGTCCAGTAGGCTAATTAGCATCCTTTCCACAGAGCTACACTGTGTAATATAGGCTCAAGACTAGGAAAAATCCAAGTTTCTCATGTTCCAGGAATATCATCAATTGTATCAAACAGCTCTGCAAATAAAATGTTTGCGGGAAGTAATTTTTGTATGTCAGCAGGCTGGTATTCTAACACTATAGAGAGTCCTTGTTTAACTGTAGATAATTGGAGGACACTTAAAAATGCACATACATTGCAATTCCAGTACTTTAAGAGAAGTAACACAGCAAATATTAAGGTAGCATAAACCTATTATTTTCTCTCTGACATTTAGAATTAGGAAGGAAGAAAGCAATTTGCAAATGCAAGTTTGAATTAGACCAAGAGACTGGTGAATATTTTAGCATTGTCTGCCAGAAATGCTTTCTGAACAGTCCAGCTCTCAAAAAAACTACTAGAACATCAAATAGAAACAGTATGTGAAATGCATGCACTGTTCTTCTGAAATCCCCGTGGCAAGATCCCAGATGCATGGAGAATAAATGGTATGGAGTATTTCATGCTCTCCTGATCATTATGTAGTATTATCACAGTCTTCATAAATTTTAGACTTGAGGCAGGACTTTGTGAACACAATATAAAAATATGGAACTGAAAGAAGGCACTCCTTCCAATTCCATGAAAAAATAATGGAAGAGAAAACAGGTGAATGACAAAACAGAATCCAACAGAATATGTGGCAGTAGAATAAGTCATGCTCTCACAATTTACCTGTTATCAATATTTTTTGTAGGTATCTGTAAAAAAAATTTTAGCACAGGAACAGACAGGGGACAATGAATTGGCTTTGTGGGTTCCTTGGAAAACTTTTCCTAGACAGAAGGAGAGAATGGAAGAAAACTGTGAGTGCTTTCACATTTAACAAGTGAGTACAATTGGGACCAGGACAGTAGGAAGAGTGACTTGGCCTCTCCTCTGCTGGTAAGAGATACAATATGGAGGGCAGATGAGAAAGGATTTTACAAGAGGAAAAACTGTCTCACACTTAGAAGTTTGAACTAAACTTTTAAAACTGCTAATATGAAAATGACTGCAATCCTGATTCCTCTTTACTGAACAAAGTCACTGATTAGCACAGCAGTTAAATAGATGCTCATTCTGCAAATCACTATTAAATGTTTCTTTCTGTCCCTCTGCTAGACACTAAGGTTGCATGACCTCTCCTTAATCTGCTTCAAACCAACTCATTAAGCCATTAAGGAAAGTGGATTGAGTTTACCCAACTCATTTCCTCTGAAGCGGATTATGGAATGCTAATCCATTCCCTATAGATTTGGGGTTCCTAAGCCTTCCAACATCACTATAAAATCTGGAAGATCGTGTTTATTTATGACCATGCTAAAATGAAAAAAAAAAAAAAAAAGCTTGAGCCTAACATATCATTTGATCATGTAAGTGATTTAGGCTTTTATCCAGCCCTATAGCTTGTGACATGTTTTACAAGGCACATTAAGGCACAGGAGTACCTGGTATAGCTTGTACAGCACATGTTCGATACAGACAGATTTCTAGTGGTCCCTGGGGCCCTCTTCAGTTTCCTTAAAGAGCGAGAAGAACACACATGAGGCCAGAAAGCTCAACCCTGACTGCTTGGACTGTAGGTCTTGGTGAATCTTGGATGATCCCCTCTAGGGGATGAGGCATTAGAAAGCAGCACTGAGGAAAGCGACTTGAGAGTGCTGATGGACGAGAGGCTGGCCATGAGCAGGCAGTGCACACTTGCAGCCCAGAACGCCAATCCCATCCTGGGCTAGATCGAAAGATGTGTTGCCAGCAGATCCAGAGAGGTGATTCTGCTGCTTTACTCTGCTCTGGTGAGACACCACCTGGAGTACTGTGTGCAGGGCTGGAGTCCTCAACATAGGAAGGATATGGAGCTGATGCAGTGGGTCCAGAGGAGGGCCACAAAAAAGATCAGGGGGTTGGAGTACCAGTGCTATGAGGACAGGCTGAGGGAGCTGGGGTTGTTCAGCCTGGAGAAGAAGAGGCTTGGAGAAGACCTAATAGCAGCCTTCCAGTACCTGAAAGGGGCCTACAGAAAGGCTGGGGAAAGTCTGTTTACAAAGGCCCACAGTGATAGGATGAGGGGCAATGGCTTTAAGTTGGAGAAGAGCAGATTTAGGTTGGATATTAGAAAAAAATTCTTTACTCTGAGTGTGGTGGAACACTGGAACAGGTTGCCCAGGGAGGTGGTTGAGGCCCCTTCCCTGGAGATATTGAAGGTGAGGCTGGATGAGGCCCTGGGCAACCTGGTCTAGTTGGGGGTGTCCCTGCGACTGCAAGGAGGTCAGACTAGATGACCTTTGGAGGTCCCTTCCAGCCTGGATGATTCTATGATTCTATGTACCAGTGATGGGAGCAATGTGGGCAGCAAGTTCTGCAATAGGCAAAATTTCACTTAGTGTTGAGCAAACTCCTTAGCCCATGACAGTTTTACAGTAAGACCAGTTCCCCCCACTCATGAGTTGCTGTTTCAGGCTCTCACCAGCTTCTACAAAGTTATCAATTAAACTCAGACATGTTTTAAAGCTGCTTCATACGAATCTCAATCATTACCATTACATGTAGAAACATGCAATGGTAATAATGTACACATTCCGGTTATCCAAAGAACCTCCCCAGACAATCTTAGCGTGTCAGTAAATGGCATCTCCTAATGCTCACATGTCTTGGGACAAACTAAATTAATCCTTTAAGCCTGTGGCTCACTCTTTGCCAGCTTCAGAAACTTGAAAATGAAGCTATGTTCCCAGTCTGAGGGAGTTAAGAGCTCTGCACTGCCCAAGAGCAAAACGGTCATGAGAGGGATGTGTCCTCAGGTGGAGCCAGGAGGATGAGCGGGAATGAAAAATAGTCTTTGACCCCACCAACTCTGTCAGCTCTCAGGTCTGGCATCTAGAAATATTTTATGTTTTTATCAAAAGCCAAGCTTGGGCTGTCTTCGCCCAAGGATTCAAACCTCTTGGAGGTTTCAGCAGGCTGAAGGAGTCCACCCCTCCCAGCTGCAACAGTGGGACTGCAGCAGAGCTGAGCTGAGCTGAGTGAATGAATAGCTAAGGAGAGATCCTCTCTGGCTGCTTCTCCTGCTAGTCTTGCAGAGAACAAGAGAAAGTTCAATATACTATTTTGCACATTATCTAAGAAGTTTCAGTTGGGAATTTGTAAAAAGGCAGCTTTGCATGAAAAAGGACCTGACTTCAGCTGTAATATGGCTGGCATTGTCAGCTCTCCATTTAATCTCTCAAGTTCCAAACTGTTTAACAGCACATGATGCAGAAACAAAATTAGGAAATGACTTGTTGAACCTGGTAGAGAAAACCAAGGATCATCCTTCAGGTCAGATAATCTGCTTTGGGAGAGAAAGATCATTAGATAGCCATTTCCCTCTTTAAAATGAGCACTGATTATTCAAGTTGGGTTTGAATTGTCTTCTTTGTACAAGTGAGGTGTTATTTTAAGATTTGTTTTAGAGATTGTATTCTGCATTTAAAATCTCTTTTGTGTGTAATCTTCTGCTATCTCCTTTGTTCTTGTCAAACAGATGAAGGAAGGAACTTCTGCCAGCTTTTTTGTTTCGCATTTGGCATATTGTTATAAATTGTACACAAGCCTTCATAAAAGCTTTTATTCACCATCTTTTATTAAGAATCTTAGTGCAAGTGTATGTGTCTCTATTTATAATCATCTGTATTTGCATAAAATGGAAGAGGTCGGAACCCAGAATAAAAACAAAAAAGACTGTGAACCTTAGCAGTCTGAGAAATCAGCTATGAAATTGCTAGACTTATTAAAGAATTTGGACTAATTTGCAAGAGGTTTTGTCTTTGAAAATTCCTGGCTACATGCACTTGCTTATACAAGTCCAGCAAATCAATTAATAGATCAAAATTCTCCCACAACCTTTCCATTTTTTCATGCAGTTTTCCAAAGTCTGATACATTGAGATGTTCTGCATTAGAATGGGATGCTGTTCTCTATAACTATTATGGCGAGTACATTTATATATGTGTAGTGCACTTTAGAAATACAAGGTAGCACTGTCTAAGTGTAATGTATTTATTTAGTGTTGTAAATATTCATGGTGCTTGTTATGTCAATAGAAAATAACAAAATGTATTGTGCTTTTGGTTACGATGATACTGATCTTTGATTATTCTACTGACTACATAGTGGTGCTCTAGACTTTAATATGTACAACTAATACAAGGATATGGACTATGTAAGAAAAGATGGAAATAAATAAAATAATAAAAAGCATTGAAGTACAGCACTTTTCAGGCTCTGTGTTCATTCTGCTCTACGATCTGACGTAGAGTTAGATGACAGGCATTTTGTAGTCAGACTTGAAACTGAAGTGTCTGCCTTGGGAGAAACTGGAAGCATGTAGAAAACCTTTGTGGATGTTTTTAGTCACTTCTAAGTACCTGGTGAAGGCTGCTAAAGAGTAATTGCAATTTGCTAATCTGAGCTCTAAGCTTTCAGATACTTACTGTGCTAATGGATACTGACTGAATTAAAATGGTTAAGGCAATACAACAAACAATGGAAGAAGAGAAAGGAAAGAAATGAGCAAACTTTTGTCCAAACTCTCCAGAGTGCCTAAACTTAGTTAAGGGATACAGTGCCTCTGTCGTTTGCATAGCTGCAGGTGAGCCCACTATTGCTCTTTTTCAGTATCTCTTGCATTTAATCTGGAACTCTGCAGAGACTTCGTATTTTAGGTACTGGAACAGTCATCTGGTATGTTAGGAAGAGGCGGATGAATAATGGTAAGTCTGAGTCTCAGTGCAAACGTATATGGCTGGAAAGCAAAGGTTTGCAGCAACAGCACTCTGTGATAACTGTGACTTAGGGTTTTTGAAATCAAATAGCCTGACTATGACTTTAATGGTAATAGATGCAGATCTCAAGCTTCTCTATGATATCTGGGGGTTTAGGTAGAACCTGGAGGAGCTGAGCCCAGGCACAAACTGCTGACATCTGTTCTGGGGGATCTTTGCAGCAGGGTACTTATCTCTTGTTGCCCTCCTTTTCTTTGGAGAACAATTTTTTAAAAAATGCAGTTAACAGAGAAAAATATTGTATTTTTTTGTTCTTTTTCATTTTGAACACTGAAATGATACCCTACTTACATCTTAAAGAAAATCAAGAAAATCACTGAGAGAGATTTCACTGACCAGTTCTTAGATTAATATCTTAACCTTCACCAGTGTACATTATTTAAGCTTGGTGTTACTTTTTTGTTATCAAAACTTGTAAAACATTGTAGTTTCTTGATTCTGAAAAAAATGAAAAAATGGAACATTAAGAAATTGTCTACAAATTATAAGATCTGTAATAACCCTATAAATGAGCAAAACCATTAGGTTCTAATGTAAATTGAATTGTGCAATCAGTTAATACTAAATTGTGTTTTCAATTCTTCATAGACCCTCTGATTATTTTTTTTCTTTGAAACGCAGACGTGTTTTTTTTTTTTTTTATTCTATAAAATAGGAGCGATACATTGAAAAGGCAGACCAGGGGTATACATTTCACAGATGTTTTACAAACAGTTTATGCACTAATGCAAAATCAAAGGTAACACTTCTGGTTGTAGAAGTTTTATAAGCTGACCTGCTGCAATAAAGAAAGGGTCACAGATCTCTCTGCTGGGTACAGCCAGTGAAGGAATCTAAGGCTACCTCAGACACCTGTTCCTTTCATCTTCAGATCTTATCTTAAATATTAACAATATCATGTTCCAGTTCCTTCAAATCAGATCTTAAGAAGAGGCACATGAATTATGGATTTTCTTCTCAAAGTCTTTTTCTTCTGTGATTGCTTTAATGGCCATGAGACACACTGGACTGATCAGTTTTCAGAGCAGTGTCTTGTATTTGTGAGGAAGATATATAAAGGCTTCTGTGCTTTGTCACTGCCCACTCCCTCTCAAACAGTGAAGCAGGTACAGGGTACAAATACATGAGTGGGTCTATGTGTCCTTTTAGGCTTCTTGACCAATGGGGTACCTGTGGATGCTAAACTTGATGGTGGTTTCAGTGATATGGATCCAGAGATCTCAGTCTTTCCAACTCATTATGTCACCATTGCTTAAAACATAAGCAAAGCTTAGAAAAATAAAAGATTGATCTGGCTCTTGGGACCAATATTCTGAATATTTGTCTGCCCCTCTTTGGGGAATTAATGATCCCAAGGACAATAAACTGCAGTTTAATTTCACCTTGGTTTAAGCTATTTGAGCTGCTTAAGGGTAATGTTGTCTAGTCAGAGTTAGAGAGTCCACCATGGGGTGGATAAGCAGAACTACCAGAGGGGGCTTGTAATAATAAATAAAAGGAGATCCCCCACATTCCCTGGCTGTTCTGCTCACCACTATATTTCTCCTTCTACATGGCGTTATGTTTATACTGGCTAATTCCATAAGCAGCACTTTTATCTTGCCCTCAATATCTCGTGGCAGTGAGCCCCAGAGCGTGCTCTGTGGAGCAGTAATTCATCCTCTGCATTTTACATCTGGACAGAATAATTTCTTTGTTCTGGGAGAGTAAATAAGAATGTCAGATTTACCTTCCTCAGGTCATGTCTCTCTATATTGTGATTTTTCTGACTCTGCTCCTCTCTAAACTAAACAATATTAAGCTATTTCAATTTCTTCTATCATTATCCATAATGGAGACTTTCAGAGCTAGGAGAGGTGAGAATAAATATGAGAAGAGATCATTGTTTTTTTCACAGAAAGCATATCACATAACTTTTGTTTTACACAGCTCTCAACTGTTTACTTATTTACTGATTTAGCAGAGGAGTAGGAGCAGTTAGTACTGATGGAGACAGCTATACTGAAAGGCTAGTGTAACTAAATGAGTTTGCAGAAGAGATTGGAAAGGAAGAAGTGAAATCACTGAGTAAACAACACATGGAAGACTGCAAAGTCTGATTAGCATGGGGAAAAAAGGTATGGCAAATGTAAAGGAAGGGTATAGTGGGCTGAATTCAACCACCAGTGGTAGCACTAGGTAAAATATTTAATTGACATTTGCTGAAGAATATTTTACTTGTGATCAAAAGTTCAAAGGAAATTATAGGTCATGTCAAAAACATATACCGAATCCTATCAACTGTTAATATTAAAATTGCTTAAATATTTTTCCATTGGAATATATATATTATTTCACACACACACAAAAAAAAAGAAGTTATTTTTCCATTGAAAAATCAAAACACAAAAAATATTTAAAATAATTCTAAAACAATTACAGCTATTTTTAACAGCTCAAATGATCAATTAAAATAGTGGAGACACAAATAGTCAGACATGAATACCAGGCACAAAGAGGTGCAAAAGGAAGTGAATGCTAAACATGCAGATTCTCTGTTTTTGTTTAATGACTTATCTCTTCTTTATTAAATCTATCAGAGTTTAACTTTTGGGAGTTTTTTTGTCAGTCTGGATTATTTATTTTTGACAGTCTTCCATGAAGAGCACTGGGGAATTCTCAAGTTCCCTGTGCTTTGGTAAACTGTATATTTTATAATCACCAGAGAAGAAGCTGATGTTTTGTAATACCAACTTTATAATCTCTATATTACAGTATTTCTGCATCAAAGCTGTCAGGACAACTTCCCCATAGGAGCCCCTGTATCTATGACTGTAGAAAAATATCCTACATGTTTTTTTGGATTAATGAACTAGTTTAAACAGAAGGCCTTTGGGAAACGGTTGACAATTTTCTTGAGGATGAACAAAGCAGATGAAGATTTGGTTTCTGCTCCTTTATGCTGAACGGTGTTGGTTAAATGGAATTAAAAACTGTAGCAAAAGGAAAAAAAGTAATTGCCAGCTCCCCACCAGCCAGCAGAATAAGTAATATTTTCTCTGGGCAGATCACAGAAGCAGTGAATGATTTGAGGATTCAAACTTAATAGAGCTAATAGGGCATTTGGAGGAAGATGAAACCGCAATGAGCCTCCTACCTTACTTTGAAGTTAGAATTTTTGGGAGGGCTTTTTAGCATTATTTTTGCAACTCTTCTGGAAGAATTGTGCACAAAGGGTGGTTTATTACTGTCATTTAATCTAAAACCTATTTAAAACAAGGGGACATTCAGAAATTTAACTGTGTATTTTCAGTTTTTACATGTTACATAATCAGCAGAAATGGAACTGGAAGTAACATACATCAAAGCAGTGTCAGTCACATCGGAAGCAATATTAGAGATAATTTTATGGATTTGAAGGATGATTTAAAAATCTGGGAGGAGACTACTCTCAAAAATCAGACCTTTCTGTCTAGTCTTAAATAAATATTTTAGGAGAAAATATAGTATCATCTGAGGCAGACTATGAAACAGGATTTCTGTACCCTCTACCTGGTTCTCTTATTACTCTCCTACACACACTCAGTAACTTTATCTGTCTGTGTTTTCTTCTCCTGTCATCTGTCTGGGCAGCTAAATTCTTTCTTAAGATTTAGTTGAAGCCTTGAGCATACAGAGCCTGACTGCACTAACTGCTCTATTATGCTTTAACAACAGTGCTCATGAAGACACAGTGATGTTTTGTGATGTAATTGTCTTGTGACCCTTGGAAAAAAAAAAAAAAGTCAACAAAAATGTTTTCAAATGTCCCTTCCTTCCCCACTAAAATGCCAGGAAAAATCAGAGGATAAACTAGGTATGTTGGCCATAAATCAAAACTTTAAATATCTAGGTGAGAGTTTCAGGTTGTTGGGTTTTGTTGGCTTTTTTTTTTTTTTTTCCCAGAAAACATGCAAAATACTTTTCATAAATGTAAGAGTGGAGTAATTCTACCTAAAATGTCACAGCTACTCTAGTTTCTATCTCTATGAAAGACAGTGCAGTCTCCCATTCAATGAAGCCAAAATGAGTAGTCAAACCCCAAAATGAGAAAGATCTAAAGAAACTTTTAATTCAAGCTCTGGATAGCATTGCTGTTATCTGTTTGTTTCCATGGAGCCTACCATAACTCTTTGAAGAGCTGGAAAGGGACTGGACACCATAAACTTCAGTCTCTATACCTATCCTAATCAGGACAATGTCTCAGGAATAAACTGAGAAACTGGGTCAGTATCACATGACAGGATTGCATCCAGCATATTCTGAAGCTACTCTGTCAGGGAACAATCAGTATAACCTGATCTGGAATTACTCACTCTTACTTCAGAGTTTATTAGGTGGTTAACACACCAACTATCAGCAGCCCCATCAAAGCACCTCTGTGCAATTGATCCTGCTTCCAAAAAAATCTGCTGAAGCCACTGCTTAAAAGGCACAGGAGCCTCTGAAAGAAGGTCCCACATAGCAAAGCAGATCATGCGTGATGTGCCTGAGTGATGATATGCTATGGACCAGCCTGAATGTCCAAGTTTCTTGTGCTGATCTTGCTGTTTTGGGTAAAATCCTAAATTAGAGGGGTTAGACACACATGGAGACTGAATTTATCAGCTGCTATTAAAGTTCTGAATGCAAGCTGTTGTTTAAATGTCTTTGAAGTGTTGATTGATGAAGGATGGAAGGATAGAGGCAAGGGAAGAATAACTTCAGATTTTATGTTTCTTTAACTTTTTGTCAAGTATTTACATCTGGAGACAGAACCAGGATACTAAGCTACCACACTACTTAGTTAAACCCTTTCTACAGCAGGCCTTTTGAATTAATCTGTTATTTCTTCAATTTATGTGAAACAGAAAAGTCTCCTTTGAAGGTGATTGTCCTGAGTAACCTTGTATCTTAAGTCTGATATCGAGTTATTTGAGTAAAAGAAGACATGGTTGATTCCAGTAATCTAAGGCAATATGAGGAGAACAAATCTCCATGGACTCAGAAGTTCTCTTTCCATAAACTTTCATGTATCCATTAGTTTCATGGACATATATGGACTATGATTTCAAACCTACTACTTCTGCAAAATCTGGGAAAATACATTACATGGAAGTGGAATGCATCACATTTTTGCAAGCAAGCAGAGAGAAAAGTGCCAACCAAACATTGTGTGTCTGTTTTCAAGCAAACAGAAAAGATCTGTGGCATTTTCCCTTTCATATACCCAGGGAAATTCTGCAGCAGCTTAATCTGTTTGTTTAGGTACTCATGGGAGAGGTCATGAATCCATGCAGAACTCTACTGATGTTAATAATGTTAATCACTTTCTGTAGAGCAGACACTCTAAGACAAGGAATAACATGGTAATGAACTGACAAAAGAAGACCCAGTGGTTAATTCACACTGCACCACAGTTTTATTAGCATTTTTCTAACAGAGCATTTAATGGTGGAGGGCAATACTCAGATCTTTGGTTCTGGTCAGGTTCTCATTCCATTGTCTTCTCCTCAGGTTGCTGTTCCAGTTTTGTCACCATAGACCAATGTTGTCCATTAGTGTAAGTGTGCTAAACAGGTATTTTTTTTTACTTGCATCTTCTGTTCAGGGAATACGACACGGGATGCACTGTCTACTTAAAGAGAAACAATTAAAGGAATCTCAGGCAAGGAGAAAAGCAGAGCTGAAGTCCTGTTGGTAACTTCTGGTGCTGCTGATTCCAGAACATGACTTACAGCAAGTTCCCAAGAACTTTATTGTTTATTCCACAACTTTTAGTTTCTCATTCCAGTTAGCATGTGAGACCTTGATAAGCTTTTCTGTGTTCCCACATATTCTGTGAGTGATGTCCCAGATATTTGCTCTGCTCCTAATAGCTATCACCTAAAGGAATCCTCCCTTCCAGACCAGTGAACGACTCAGAGTTTTCCTGGCTAGGTAACAGAAATATGATAAAGTTTGCTGATTTGGAGTGTTAGCTAGCTCTTCTTAGAATATCCCCTCCGCACTGACAGTTTTGTAAAGACACTGCCAGTCTCTCACCTCAGTTACAGGCTTCTGAAAATCTGCTGGCTAGCCATTCAGTCTTTGTGACAGGGATCATTTTACCAAAGACAAATTTAATATCCAAAGACCTGTATTCATCTCACTTGGAATTTGCCATCAAAACCAGAGATGTCCAGGATAATCTAGATTTCTAGTCTTCTCCTATATTCAATGGAGAGAAGAAGGAAATATTCAGAGGTTTTGCCGTACCTACTTTATAATCAGCATATGCACCAGGGTCTGGATAGGAATAATCACTCCCAGTCTGTGCTACAGGTGGAGCTGAGACAAGATGCCGAAGCACCACAGGGCTGAAGTTAGGATATATCTTCTATCCCTCTGAAGATCTGTCAGGAACAAGAACACAGCCAGCTCCTCTGTCCCGATTCTTTGTTCAGTCTTCCCTTTTTTGCTTCATTCACTCTTTCCTTTTTTTCTTCAGGAAAATGAAAGACTAATTAAATGGATCTAAATTCAAAGTGCTTGTTACAACTTTTGGATTTTGAATGGGATGAAACAATGTTTTATTCCCCCAAAATAATGATAAAAAATGAAGATATTACATTTGGATAATTTAAGTGTCTGACCTGTGCAATATAAGATTAATTCTTCCTGTGAACAGAAAAGCAGACTTACCTGCTCTCTTCACCACAATAACAATATTTTGATCTATTCTACTAGGCTTTTCCACAACTACATAAAAGAACAAAAAACTTTCCTAGAACTGTAGCAATCAACTACTCAACTATTTTCCCCCCTTTCTTTAAAAGGTATCAGACAACCTCATGCTGCTGCTGTTTCCAACACTCATTGATTCAAAGGCAGGTTCACACCTTCAACAGACAACTGATGACTGTGGGAATGTAAGAAGTAACAGAGATGCTTCAGCTGGTCTTTGGTATAAAAAGAATCTGATTTACTGCAATGAGCTTTGATCAGGCTCTTAGTTTATCTACTTTTCTACTGCCCATTCACCACAAAACATCATTACTTAATGGGGCTCAGTGCGGCCCTTAAATGAGCTTACAGAATAATAGATACTGGAAAATTAATGGTGAGGAGAACCAAAGGGATGTTAGGTCCTATACTACCAATGGATCACTAGATGTTTGCCCTCTGCCATCGGAATGGACAAAATATCAACAGAGTTGTTTGTAGAAGTCCATGATGATAATCAAGGGATAATTTAGGACTTCCTCAAGTTTAAGTGATTCTCTGGAGCCCCAGAAGCAATGTAAGGTTCTTCTTTTTCTGCTGGTCAAACTTTTAGATAAATAATCTCCATTTAATAGTGAAAGATAGGCTATTTGCTTTTTGTCTGAGAAGCGAATGATATCAAATCCATTGTAATTCTTCTTTTCATTTAAATAAAAGGATTGGCTGTTTGCTTTCCCTACTCAGATCTTCAAATTCTGTTAGGAAGCACCCAGATTTTGGTAAGATTTTTTACACAGGTTTTAATGAAGGAAAATAAAGTGGGGGGG
>VZRU01012905.1:400808-411316 GCA_013398155.1 Pedionomus torquatus
GGGGGGGGGGAGAAAATCCATTTTTATTATGGTTTAAAATACTTCTAGAGAAGTAGCTTTTAAAGTGAAAATAATGCTACCATTCATTAATTTTGTTTGTTTGATTTTTGTTTTTTCCTTTTTTTTAACAAAAGTATAGGACTCCATGAAAGGGATCATGTAATGTTCCATCAATGATCAAAACTCATCTTAAAATGTATCAGTCCTTGCTGGCTGAATTATACTGAATTTTTGAATTTTACTTTTGCATAATGCTGCATGATGTATGACTTGCTATTCCACATGGTCGTTAGAAGGACTATTCTGCAAAGCAATTGCTTCGTACCATACTTGCAACGCAAGAGGGTAGTTTTTCAAACTTGCAGTTTTCAAAGGAAAACTGCCTTGTTTTCAAAAGGCAATGTAAAGTTCTTTCAGTATATGCAAAAGTCTCCTGACACCTGATGTATGCATAAAGGACTAGCTTCAATTTAGCTGGTTGCATCTCTCATTTCAAGCTACCACAGACTATTAACTCCAAAGTAAAGGTTTCTTATAGAAAGCCAGTGACCTTGCTTTCTCTCCCAACAGTCTAACCATAATTAATTTAGTACTTGGTGTTACATGGTACTTTGATCCTGTAGGCTACAACGTTGTTACTGGGTACAGTTCCAACTGGCCTTTATATGGCCCAGAAAATGCTGCATCAAATACAGATGTTTGAATACACAGGCTGAGTCTTCAAACTCCCGTTTTCATGCTACACCCATTACTGCTCAGAGTCTGACTGGATACCAAGCCATGCATTCAATGTACATCAGCTTTGTGTGGAAAGCAGCTGCAGTTGAAGGGAGAGCACAGGAACCATAAAAGCTTCTTCAACAAAATATTGCCTTTGTCTCAGCATTGGTCAGTTTGTCTCCTTTATAGGCTGGCCAGGGAAAGGACAGTGTGTAGTGCTCCTTCCCAAACTGCTGTGCTGATTTCCTTTCTACTACACTGAGAATTAGCTAGGGCATTTCTAAGAGGTGCTTCGTAAGTCTCAATGACCTTCCTGTTCAAGATGTGTTTCTCTTGAGCAAGAAAAAAATATTTAATCCTTTTTCACATACTGCTGTTTTACACATAATCCAGGATGTGTTTGCATGGAGAAAATCGGGCTCCCGTTGTACAGCATCAGATTGGCAATCCCTGCTTGCGCCAGTTTTGGGTTTCCCAGCATAAAGACCAGGTCCTATTTGAATGCAAAAACTGAATCTCTGAAGTGAAAGTGTAAAAAATTAGTTTTAAGAAGCTGGGGTACTTGCTCATGTGTCACCAAGTACTTTGTCCAGAAATATTCTTAGCAAGAAGAAAGGCAGTACTGAGGAGAAATCATTTTCCCTCTGTGAGTGGCAGCATTATTAATCTGTGTGATTAATTCTGTGACTATTAAAGAAACTGCAAGGCACTCTCCATTTAGTTAATATCACTAACAAATACACATCTGTCACTCAAAACACTGTGTACTCAGCAATGTTGTTCTTATGATATTAAATATTTACTATTTATTATGATTGTTACTTTTGTTATTTATTGGCTTGCAACAGCCCAAAACACACCAAGCAGCCTGGGAAGGAACTAGAAAAACATTTTCAAACTACCCTGCCTTAAAGTGAAGTGCTTATATACAACAGTAGATATTTGGCCTTGATTCACAGAAGTCCTTTTTGCCATATGTCTGAATCCTACAGGGTGGATGTTAAGCACATGTTGCAGTTATTTGCTGAGGAGGGAAGGAATTGAGAGATGTTTTGGTGGATCAGGGCTGTGGTCCATGGCTAGAAGCATCCTCCTGACTTTCGTTGAGAAATGGCCTTTACCCTTAGGAAGAGCTGAAAACGGGCAAAATCTGATGGAGGTTTGTTTCCTCTGGGGACATTGCCAGCAGATGGATCTTGATATTGTGTTTACACATATTAACTTCTATTCTCAGGCTGAGCAGTTAGAAATGCCTGATACAAAACTTCCCGTCTGAGCTGCACCAATGGTTTGCAGTCCATTCACAGAAGACTCCACCAACCCATTAATGCATTTTTGAGACTTTACATATCACATACCTCTTTGGACCCATGATTCTTGTAGCAGAAATTTAGCGGATTATAAGGATGCAGCAAACCAACTTGTACTAATAGTATCTTAGAAGAATAAATGTAACACATTAATTTCTGTCCAAAATACATGAAATGGTTTTGGGGTAGCTTTTATGAAACTGCTATTAAATTGTGGATGAGTACAACTGTAGCAAATATTGCCTTTATCATGTCATCATCTTCCTTTTCTTATGATTCCTAAGGAGCTGAATGAAACTATGGTAATAATTGCAGTGATGTTCAATTTTCCTACCTCAAAAAACAACTGAGTTTTGACAGGAAGGCTGTTTCTCTTCATAATGTAAAATCATTCAATTTTTCAAGCCCTTCACCTTGCCAGTAACTTCTCACTCAGGTGGCATTAAGTAAAGACTTTAGAGAAACAAAACAGACTAGATAGACCTAAACAAACATTCATCCAAGTACTTATTATAAGTAAGGAGTTTGCAAATTTTTAATGAATTTAGGAAAGAAATTTCAAAGGCAGGAAAACCACATCTTCTAAGTATTGGATTATGCTATTTTTCGCCTGATGTGACACTATTTTTCCATTGTATTTGTACTTCATGTTTTTTTTATATCTTGTAAAATGAAGTCAAATTGTGTTCTCAAGACATTTCTTTCTCAGGTTTTGATAAATGACTATATTTCCATAGACTCCACTGAATTGCCTTTAATTGAGACCATTTGTTATGAGATGATATCAGAGCTCAAGACCAATGGCCGAGTTTTCTCTCCAGAATGTTGCTCTCAGCAATCAGATAGGAGACTCCTCAGAAACATAGAGCCTCTTTTAACTAGCAGTATAACTCACTAGTAAATATAGAAGGTTATAACATCTTAAAATAATTTATGGCACTGTCATGCCTGAAGAAGAAAAGACTTCTCCTGGGAAGCAGTTTCAGCAGGAACTTCAAAAATTGTATGTTTGATAAATAGCATCACAACTAACAATGTTCAAAGTGCAAGGATCAAGGGAACTTTAAATTAGGAATTTAGACTCTCAAGTCCACATAAAACTATTACAGAGGAAGATGCTATGACCAAGCAAAAGACAAACATTTAATGTGTAAATGAAATCAGCAGGAGAAACATATCCACTGATCTTTTGGGATCTGAGTTTTGACCTGTCTGTATACTAGGATGTCACTGATAAAAAGTGTGAATTTCTATCCTAAGACAATATTTTCGACTCATCTGAAGTTTTTCAGCATTGTAAATATTTTTCTATCTCATATTCAGGCCCATATGACCAAAAAAAACCCACCAAAAAACAAACAAACAAACAAACAAACAAACAAACAAACAAACAAAAAAACACCAGGAAAACAATAATAACTATAGCTGATAAAAATGAAGTATTACTGTTATATGATTATGCACTGTTAATAATTTTTATCTTTCTGATTTGCATTTTAGCTGACATTTTAAACCACTAAGTTGCTTCACCCTGAAATGGTTTCAAAATGAAATGCTTTAATTTGAAAATCTTGATTTTTAAAATAAATTGCCTCAAGAGGTCCACTGAAGCAGAAACTCATGAAAAGTACTCTTCCTACTAACTGGCATTTTCAATGAAAAACATCTTATTGGAAGATTCCTGACAAGTTATATCCCTTGTTATAGTATGTGGCTTTTGGAATAAATGCACTGTTGAGGACCAGGACTCACTTCCCTTAAAAGCACAGTTTGCTTACACATAGGTTATCAAAGGATAGAGGGATAGATGTGCTTTAAAATTAGTTCCTCTTCACAATACCAAGGTATATAAAATGTTAATTTTTCTTAAGGATCCCTTCAGCTATTCTGGACGTAACGACTCAGCATACTGAATTTAGAGGACATCTGCATTCTGCTACTGTTATCTTGGTTCCTTTGCTAGGACCATATGCTTTGACAAAGATAAGAAAGAGAAGATTTGAGGCTTGTGAATACTCATTATAACTGTAATGAAAGAGATAACACTGATTAACAAAGAAATTAAGAGTTCTGTTCTTTGGAGAACAAGGTACCCCACTCCATCAATCCATTTAAGTACTCACTATAAACAAGTAAGACATTCTACTGATCCAAATTTCTTATAGTTTAAATAGCTGTTTTAGTGTTTTATTAACACGTGGACCTTGCAATGACTCCATTTTTCATCGCAATCTTCTTTTAAAAATAAACTAATCAGAAACAGGAAAAATATGTTTTGACAGATTGAACACAATCTGTTCATACCTTGATGTGTCTAAACAGTTGCATAAAATATTTTTTGTATGTCCATATCTCTGTATATTTGTGCATTACCTTCTTTGTCAGTGTAATGCTCTCCTTTGAAACATTTTTTATGCTATGATGTTTATAACAAATTTCCTAATTTCCCATTTTAGCTACTGTTTGAGTCATGGTACTAATTTCAGGATATTTCTAATAATAATCACTGTCTTTTCACAGAGAAAAAGAATATAGATAGAGCATGCAGATACCTGCGTATCAGAGAACAGAATAGCGGTACCTTTCACATCCAAAGAGGTTTCAGGCCTCATGAACATTTCACAAAGGAGCCCAGACTTGGGACACAACAACAGCTTCCCATGGCCTAAATATCATACAGAAGTACAGAACAGAAAATTTTGCTCCAAAAAAATACTACCCTTCCGCTAATCCAAATCTTTGCATGTCAACTGATAAACGCCCAGATACCCACATAAAGACGCCACCCCTCCATATACCTGTACCACTTGCTTCTTTTCTGTAGTGAGTCCAACAGAGGTGGAAATAGTTGCCTTGCACCCTATTTGCATAATAACCAGTCTTTTCAGGTCTGCTGTAGTGATTGTAACACAAATACCCTGGAATGGGTGTTCAAACTTTACTCTTGAAATTGACCCCAGCAACGCATCTGTCCATCTGTCTCCTAGTATTTCTACAAAACTGATCACTGAGGACAGTTTTCCCAGATGTACAAAGGCAAATTACAGTGATGGGAAGTCTCTGTGTTGGGAAGGGAGACCACAGAGCGGGAATAACAGTAGTCCTTAGGAGAAGGGTTGATCAGTGTGCCCTGCAAAGGTGTTCCTTAATAGCAACAAATATGTTGCCCGTGACCTAAATTTTCCAAGTCTTTTCTTCATCATCACAATTCCAAGGTGGAGGAAGGGAAATAGATGACCAAAACCACAAAAAAACCCCACAAACATGTTTAGAAATGAATTTAACCAAGAAAATCTTTCCAGAGGGGCTGGATAACCACTTGTCCCACACAGAGCCCTTTTTTCATTAAGTTGTTACCTTCTTGGTGTCTATCTCTAACTCTCAACAGCTGAAAACCATCACAGGTTTGAGATGCCTGCTGAGTCCCATGCTGGTACATAGGTAGAAAGCAGCCATGCAATGCTCAGAAGGCAGCCCAGCCTTTATGCTGGTGTTCCTTTTGGTGTTCCTACCTTTCTCATACTGGCAGGTTTAGGAGAAGTTAACTGCATTGGGTAAGCTGTGATCCAAACTAAAAGAGGAGCCTCATTTTAATACACGTTACCCTTATGTGCTCCCTCCGGGATCTGGGCAGGCTTCAGCTGAGAGTTGCATTCAGGAGTTTTGCTGATGTGACCCTTTGCCAGCCTGATAATCACCTCTTAAAACCAGGCAGGCAAGCAGGCATCTTTGTCAAATGAGCGCATTTCATGATTGTAAAGTGCCATCTTCAGAGTATTTTCAGACCCCACACTGTGATAGCAGGCTGCCTGCCCCCATCCCTTTAATTAAAAAGACCTCTTGTGCTCAAGCTGGAACTATTGCACATGTTGAACCTTGGCATTTCCAGATCCATTTATTTTCTTATTGCTTCTACACAATCTGCAGAGACTGTTGCAATTCAAGCGGATCTTTAATTCATTTATTTGTATATAACTTTATCCCAGAAAAATTCACAACAGGAATACCAAGCTGCCCTCAGCTGGATGCATACATGAGTATCAGACTCAGTCTGGCTCTGGGTAAGCAGCCATTGCCTTCAGAAAGATTCAACAAAGAGATGGCAAAAAGGAGAAAATTTTTATCATATTTATTGTACCCACTTCCTATCTCTGTTGTCCACTGTATGTCCATCGGGCCACATACTGGGGGAGACTGTGGCACATTGCACTTTGTGGTATGGTATTTCTACAAAACTGCAGTCATTGAAGCAGGGATGAAGATGAGATACATATAAAATGAGATGAATGAGGAGAAATAGAGACAACCTCAACAGCAAGTTCAGCCCTATGAGACTTCCCCTTCCTTCCCCCTCCCATAGCAGGAAGGTCATCCCACCTCCTCTTTGGAGTGGTTAAATTCACTTCTACTGACAAGAGGACTGAATGCTTGGAAGATTTTGAATCCAAAGAGAGTCAAAGTCAATCTCAAATAATCTTAATGTAAATTTTCTACTCTTGTAGTAAGATTACTTCATTATTCTGGGATTTCAAGACAAGTCTGCAGGCCTTTCAAATTGGAATAACTGGACTTGTCCCAGGCTAGCCTATTCAACAGCCCATGGCCTTAGAAAACAAGACAATAAATCTCATTTTTCTATAAAGATCAAAATAAAGCATGAATGTACATATTTGTGGTCATATTTTGTTAGAGTAAGCTTTTTTTTTTCAATTTTAATCATTCTCCAGTAGTTGAACATGCAACAGGAAATTATTTATATATCCTTTTTTTTTTTTTTTTCCTCATGATGCCATTTAATAAAACACTAAAGCTGAGTTAAAAAATGGAAGGGTTTTGTTGTTTTATGTGTTTTTTAAATAGTCAAGTATCAGCTGTAGTGGCTCCTACAACAAGATGCAACCTTAATAATTTATGCAACCTTTGAGAAAAGAAGGGATTAGTGCAGTGTATCCTAAATCTGGAAATTACTATTGTTCAGAAAGAATAATAATAATGAAAAAAAGATTAAGTGTCCATATCCAGGCTAGAATTGCTATTGTAAATGAGGCTGTAGACTGAGGAATTGACCCTCTTAGATAGAACAGCTGAACCTTCCTGTGAATTATGGGACACCCCTACAAGTTAACATTTATCTACAGCCCATGAGGCTTCGTACTAGCTAGAGAAATGATGTGCTGTGATATGGACCTTGCCGCATATGTAATCTAGAGTGTGAAATGAAGAGTGCTCTTGTAAGTAGCTGAAATGCCCCTGACAAACAGTGGTCTGAAGGAAATAATTTAGAAATCCCAGGACTCTGAATCTATGCTTTCATTCATTTTGGGGAATCAGAGATGAAGTCCTACCATTACGTTCAGCTCATCACCCTTTATGGTGGTTTGTTTTCTGAGATCTATCTTCTGCTTTGCTTTGACTTTTAATGATGGAAGAATTATTGTTCCCAGATTTTCTCTAGGAAGCCTGAGTTGCTGGGAAACTAGGAAAATTGGTATAATGCCTGCCCCCAGAAAGATTTTTTATAATTCCAGGCTAAGTCTGCTAGAGTCAATGCCTGTAATTCTGGCACAGAAACACATATGCAGGGAAATGAAATTTCTGTAAAAATATCATAAGGCACAGTCCTTGCTTGCTTTAGACAAGCGTGCAAAGCAGGAGCAAGGAAACACTTGCTTTCCCATCCGTTATGCAATGGCATTCAGTGAAGTATTCCCTGGTGGCAGGGTGATGACTTGGGATGTGGAAGATTCAGGTTCAGCTCCCTGGTTCACTGCAAAAGCAGCAGAAAGGAATAGTATGTGCCCACATTTCATGTGCTCTAGTTCACAGCCACGTATGAGCACAAAAGCACCTTTCTTGCTTAGCCTGGCAGACAAAAGTGGTTAGTTTGAACACGATTCAGTTACCACACCACTGCTTATAGCCTGGCTTACAAAGTTAGGTGCCCCTTCAGAGCCTTGTGAGTGTCATGACCTAAACTGAAAAGAAAAGGATGAGCAAAATATATTCCCACTGAGCTTGCTTAGATGGTGATGTCTGTATTATTAAGCACTGCATAAGTCTCTTCTCCCTCTGATTTCTTATTGTATCTTCAGACCTGTGTGTAAATCACTGAACACAACTTTAATACTAGATAAATCATAGGTAAGAATAATAGTTTCTGATCATTTACACTATATGACTATTTTTTTCTAACCTGCCCTTTCTGACAGCTCTCAATAGATTGAAGCCATAGGCTTGCACACTGCTTTCGAATTTATGTACTTTTGACTGCAGCTTAGCTGTCTCCCACATAGCTAAACAATTATTCGAATATTGGTTCTTTGATGTTAATACCCACCTTTTATTGCTTCGTCAATACTGAGCACAGGGTGAAATAGAGGCAGCTGCAACTTTAAGTCTTAGAGATCATGGTCATGAAGATGACAGAATCAAATTCACCTTGTCTATAGTTTATGTGTTTTGTGTTATTCCTCACACCAGTGACATTTTTTTGGCCACAAAACTGAAATACAAAATTCACTAAGTGAACCTAAGCAGAGATGTTGCAAGTCCTCAGAATGACTAAACATCAAGTGGCCTCAAAGGAGTTACAACATGAAGAAATTAGATGTGCAGATTTTCTATTTTGTGAAAGGGAAAAAAAAATAAATAAAGCCTTTCCAGCAAAATGTTCAGTATAATTTTTCTCCTCAGCAGATTGACTCTCTTCTTTGTATGTCAAACTTTGCAATATTTTTGGCCAGATTCTCAGATGGGAAATTTCCAGCCCCAAATAAATTACATGTTGAAATGTTACAAGGAAAGCAATTTGGTCCAGTGTCAGTAGCTTTGGATGTGTTTCCTTATATGGAGATTTCGATGTCATCTTTTAAAAACAAACAAATAAACTCTGTAGAATAGTTTTGTTCCTTTAGGACTGTCTGTGTGCTTATGTTCTCTGTGTTGCTTAAATGAGATACTAATTAATGAGAGCATAAGAGATCATCATTACATGGTAATGTATGAAGCCAAAGATCAAGTACAGCAAATACAGAGAAACTGACTGAGTGATCAGAAACCAGATTAAGCAAGCTAAATCCCAGATAGAATTAAACCTGGCCAGAGACATCAAGGACAACATGAAAAACTTCTGTAAGTACATAAGAGTTAAAGGCAAGACTAAGGACAATGTGGGCCCTCTCCAGAAGGAAACAGGAGGCCTGGTCACCAAGGATATGGGTTAGGCTGAGGTACTGAATGGCTTTTTCTACTTGGTCTTCACCGGCAAGGGCTCTAACCACACCACCCAAGTTGCAGAAGGCAAAAACAGGGGCTGTGAGAAAGAAGAACCAACCAGTATAGGAGAAGATCAGGTTCGAGACCATCTACAGTACCTGAAGGTGCACAAGTCCATGGGTTCTGATGAAATCCATCCACAGGTCCCGGCAGAGCTGGTGGACGAAGTTGCTAAGACACTTTCCATTAGGTTTGAAAACTCATGGCAGACTGGTGAAGTTCCCCCTGACTGGAAAAGAAGAAATATAATCCTCATTTTCAAAAAGGAAAAAAAAAAAAAAAAGAGCCAAGGAACTACAGGCCGGTCAGTCTCACTTCTGTGCCCAGCAAGGTCATTAGCAAGTTTCCTCCTGGAAACTATGCTAAGGAAGGCACATGGAAAATAAGGACGTGATTGGTGACAGCCAACATGGCTTCACTAAGGGCAAGTCATGCCTGACAAATTTGGTGGCCTTCTACAGTTGTGCTAAGGGGAGAGCAACAGATGTCATCTACCTAAACTCAAGCAAAGCATTTGATGCTGTCCTGTATGACATGCTGGTCTCTAAAAAGGCATGGATTTGCTGGATGGACCACTTGGTGCATAAGAAACTGGCTGGCTGATCACACTCAAAGGGTTGCAGTCTAAAAAGGCATGGATTTGCTGGATGGACCACTTGGTGCATAAGAAACTGGCTGGCTGATCACACTCAAAGGGTTGCAGTCAATGGCTCAATGTCCAAGTGGAAACCAGTGATGAGTGTTGTTCCTCAAGGGTCAGTACTGGGACCAGTGCTGTTCAACACCTTTGTTGGAGACACGGACAGTGGGATAGAGTGCACCCCAGCAAATGTGACAATGACACCAAGCTATTTGTCACAGTTGACACACTGGAGGGAAGGAATGCCATCCAGAGGGACCTTTACAGATCCCTAAGTAGGCCTGTGAGAACCTCATGAAGTTCATCTAGGCCAAGTGCAAGGTCCTGCGCCTGAATCACGGCAATCCCAGGCAGAAATACAGGCTGGACAGAAAATGGATTGAGAGCAATTCTGAGGAGAAGGACTTGAGGATGTTGGTGGATGAGAAGCTCAACATGAGTTGGCAATGTGTGCTTGCAGCCTAGAAAGCCAACTGTATCCTGGACTGCATCTAAAGAAGCATGGCCAGCAGGTTGAGGGAGATTATTCCACCCCACCACTCCACTCTTATAAGACCCCATCT
>VZRU01012905.1:412243-438120 GCA_013398155.1 Pedionomus torquatus
CATGGAAAATAAGGACGTGATTGGTGACAGCCAACATGGCTTCACTAAGGGCAAGTCATGCCTGACAAATTTGGTGGCCTTCTACAGTTGTGCTAAGGGGAGAGCAACAGATGTCATCTACCTAAACTCAAGCAAAGCATTTGATGCTGTCCTGTATGACATGCTGGTCTCTAAAAAGGCATGGATTTGCTGGATGGACCACTTGGTGCATAAGAAACTGGCTGGCTGATCACACTCAAAGGGTTGCAGTCAATGGCTCAATGTCCAAGTGGAAACCAGTGATGAGTGTTGTTCCTCAAGGGTCAGTACTGGGACCAGTGCTGTTCAACACCTTTGTTGGAGACACGGACAGTGGGATAGAGTGCACCCCAGCAAATGTGACAATGACACCAAGCTATTTGTCACAGTTGACACACTGGAGGGAAGGAATGCCATCCAGAGGGACCTTTACAGATCCCTAAGTAGGCCTGTGAGAACCTCATGAAGTTCATCTAGGCCAAGTGCAAGGTCCTGCGCCTGAATCACGGCAATCCCAGGCAGAAATACAGGCTGGACAGAAAATGGATTGAGAGCAATTCTGAGGAGAAGGACTTGAGGATGTTGGTGGATGAGAAGCTCAACATGAGTTGGCAATGTGTGCTTGCAGCCTAGAAAGCCAACTGTATCCTGGACTGCATCTAAAGAAGCATGGCCAGCAGGTTGAGGGAGATTATTCCACCCCACCACTCCACTCTTATAAGACCCCATCTGGAGTACTGTGTCCAGCTTTGGTGTCCCCAACATAAGAAGGACATGGACCTGTTGGAGCAGGGTCCAGAGAAGGACCATGAAGATAATCATAGGGCTGGAGCACCTCTCCTATGAAGAGAGGCTGAAAGAGTCAGGGTTATTCAGCCTAGAGAAGAGAAGGATCCAGGGAGATGTTATAGCCCCTTCCAGTACTTAAAGGGGGCCTAGAGGAAAGATGGAGAGGAACTCTTTATGAGGGAGTGTAGGGATAGGATGAAGGGTAATGGCTTTAAACTGAAAGAGGGGAAATTCGAATTAGATATTAGAAGAAATTCTTAACTGTGAGGGTGGTGAGACACTGAAACAGGTTGCTCAAAGAAACTGTGCATGCCTCTTCCCTGGAGGTGTTCAAGACCAGGCTGAATGGGGCTTTGAGGAACCTAGTCCAATGGGAGGTGTCCTTGCCCATGGCAGGGGGGTTGAAACTTAATGATCTTTAAAATCCCTTCCAACCCAAACCACTCTATGATTCTATGAAAATTCTCTGGTACAAATTGTGGCCTAACCTGTTTTAAATGAACATTATTACTTGGCATCTCTTAGGGTACAGCTGAGCAAGATCAACGGAGAACCCAGGAAAAGGAGGCCTAAAAGTGGTGAATGAAAGAAAATAAGTTTGCAAATTTGTCTAGATCAAGTACTGCTCATCTGTGAAGTCCTTGTCATTTGTCATACTGTAACTGAAAAACCATTCACACAGAATAGTTGGGGAAATCATCAGAACAAACTGAGGGTTTGGCCACAGAAAAGGTAGCAAATTCACTGACTCTTTTAGGCTGTAAAGGACCTCTTGAAATCCTCAGGTTTGATTCTCTTGGCTGGTTAGACAGGAGTAGTCACACTCCCACAGTATTTAATAAAGGCTGTCACTCAAATGAGAGAAAGCATAAACCAAACAGGATAGAGTAAATGAGGAAACATCAAAAAGTAATTATGATTCCTGGTAAACATTCTCTGTTGAAAACTTTTGATGGATATTGGCTTTTAATTAAAATTAATATTTTTGCAGGCAGTATTTGGTTCTATTTTTTTAATTTCTTAGGTTTTTTAAGAGAGTCAACCACTCTGAAAGGCTTTGATTTTACTCTGAGGAATTATATTCACATTTGCTTAGAGATATAACTATATAAAAATTAGAAAATAATTTCCAGGTAGTTCTATTATTAAGGATAGATCTATAACTTATTACGATTTTATTCACACAGATTTCTGTTGCTCATGTGTCCCAAAATGCAGCCACTGTCTGGAAATACAAAAGTCCTCAGTCAACATAAGGTGTTAACACAGCAGCAGGGTGATTCTCCCTTTTCTTGGGGCAATGTGTCAGCAGCACAGCTTCCTATGGTGAGGACATATGGCAAGGGCAAGGGCAGCCACCTGTGCATGCATCCCAATCACTTAGCAATATTGCTAAATATGACAAAACAGAAACTCCTGAAAATAATTTATAATGCTATTATAGCTTAGGAAAGCTGCAGAGGATTAAATGGCCTTTCCCATAGGAAATGGAGAGTGTCAGTTCAAAGATACCATTAAAGGCAGTCACGAATGCCATGTCCCTTTAAACGGATTCCTCTCAACAGGTTTTGATGAGTAGAAACAAAGGTGTCATTTATTTTCCAGAACTTCCTCTGAACCATTTCTCAGCAATGTGAGACCTATCACTGGCTTGTCTCCTAATGAGTGACTCGCACAGAGCTGTCCCAGCCAGCCATATTTCCTACTCACACCCAGTGTCCATCTGCCTTGAAAGACAGCACTGCAACACAAGACAGAAGCCCTACATGGTTACAGCAGCAACAGCTGAACCATGGAGAATTAGTTTCAAGGTAGAAGAAACTTAGCAACATAATCATCTGTCTTTTTACGATGCTTACAATGCTAGGGGTTTGTTGATTTGTTCCTGGGCTTATTTTTGTGATACTAAATTTGATTAGAATGAACCTTCCCTCTGGGTGCATTGGCAAACCATAAAGTAGAGATACACTGAAACCTATTATAAAGTCAAAATCTATAAATAAATTTAGAGTTACACAAAATAATGCTAGGCATACTGAGCATTTTATTATTCAATATGTCTTTTTGCTAGTGGCATATCTACTTAATTCTGAGAAATCTGTGTTTTACTAAGCCCAGAAAGCATTTAATAACTAGCACTTTACAGCAACTTTTGTATAAACAAATATTCAAAGGTGCTTTTCAAAGATCCTAGATCTCTTCTTCAGTAAACAAATAGAAATGTAAAGCTCTTTGGAAGGTTATGGACATTTTCTAGCTCATGAGATAAAAGGAAACTTGGATCGAAACAGCTCAAACTGAAACCTGTGACTACTTCTGGTGGAGCAGAGTGTTTTATGCAGACAGATCTATAAACTTAACATGCATTTTTGATAACTAATGAGTCATTTACTCTTCCTACCTGATCAACAGAGCTTTCAGTTTACTAAAACTAGGGGGTTTCTCTATTTCTTGTATAAATTAGATCAATCTTAATCAAAATACTTAATTTAGATAGTGAACTCTGGAGGATGTGAATATCATACACAACAGAATTTGTCTAGCATGTCACGTGGGTCCCAGGATTCCCAAAATCACTGCCATTTGGAACTTGCATTGCAATCTTTGTGTGAAGAGCTGTCCATGAGACCCATTCTCTAGCTAAATCCACAGATTCCAAGGAGGTCTGTCTGTGTTTTAAACCCACAGCTATCTGAATGCTGGAGATTTAAATTCACCACCATTTCCCCAATTTAAACAATGTTTTCTTGATTTGCATCAAAACTAAACTACCATCATGAAATGCATCAATTTATACTCTCTGCATACTCAAATAACTAATATTGGAAGAGGTCCAATGTAATAAAAGGCTTCCTCTATCACCATAATTTTTTAGATACTCTGTACAAAAATGAAAGGAACTTTACGTAATCTCAAAGTTCAAAGTTGTTAAAATCAATTGCAGAAATAAAATGAAGCATCAAGGGTTCATTTGAAAGATCATAATTTTCACAATTGACCATCCTTAGGGTCTGCTTTTTAACTGGACTGACAATGAACAAATCATCCTGAAACAATGGGGTGGGATAAATGCTTATCTTTTTGATGAGCATCTTGGCATTCTCTTCAAATCAGATACAGAATCCCAAGTGAAGCAATCTATAAGTTCTCTCTTCATTGCTGTTATGAGGATGACACTGTCATCTGACGAAAGATCACCAGGAAGTGAATGCAAGCCTCCGTGTGTCTTTGAAAGATAACTGAGTTAAGCAGGAAATCTCTTCCCACTTTGTGGATGGATCTCTCATGTCCCAGTAATTCCATGAGAAGAGGAGAGTCCGGACAAAACCCAAGGACCAGGGTCAGGCTATGTCAGCTGAGGTTCTGCCCTATGGATTCCTCTCTACACTTTTGTATGCGTTGACTAAAGGCAGAAATAACCTCAGTTCTTACTCAAGCAGAATTTCTTCTGAAGTCAAAATTTCATCCACATCAATTTTGTAGGAATTTTTTTGAACATTGCAGTTATGATTAACAGAAGCTATAATTGACTGTATGTTAACATATTAATTTCAAGGCACTAGTAAATGCCAGGGGGAAATCAAGTAGACGTCCTTGTTAGGTTTGAAGCACGACGAGCAAATGTTTTTCCAGGCATGAGAACAGTTGAATATCTGAATGATGTTCATGTTAACAGTATTCCCAGTTGAAACTGCATTGAGCTCAGTAAGTTTGACTTTGTGAGCACTTCTAGACCTGAAGAGTTGAGCCCTAAAGCTAAATATATAGTTGATCCATAGGTCGGTGTAGGCACTAGACACGTAATTCTTAATTAACTTATTCTGATAATGAGTAACATTATCAACAAACCATCAGCCTTCACAGAGTTATAAATGTCAGTGATCTGCATATTCAACACTCAACAAATTAAAATTTACTTAAATTTAAATAATATATATTATTTTTAATAATTCAATTGTTTATATTTTCTTGCTATTTATACTTATTAAATCCACCTCATTTTGTTGCAGCTTTTGTAATATTTCCAACTTGCAAATAAGTTTTCATTCCTTAGACTAACTAAGATTCTTGATAGAGATAAACACAACTCTCTCTTCTCAGAATGCTACTGTATTTTATGTGGATATGGTGCCTTCACTGTATTTACTGTTCTGTATATCGTGATGTATATCCATCTTTAAGTCAAACACATCAAGCAAAATGCCATTAACATATATTCTATTCAAAAGTCAAAACAACAGGTTTGGTTGCTTCAGTAGTTTTTATCGACTTCATTTAATGTAATTAAAAAGCCTCAAGATACAGTTTAGATTGCATTAGAGAGGTAAGTTCATAAACTGGAGTTGAGTTCCCTGCTTAGGTAAGGATCATTTCATTTTTATGTGTTTAAGAATATCTAAAGACTAGTTTTGCATCACAGGCAAGACAGAAGTAGTCCTTGCTCCCTACTGAAGCAATCTGAAAAGATTTTTCCAAGCAGTGCTGAAGTAAGAATCTATGCTTTCACTGGCAAAACCAGCAAAAATTAGATCAGTTTCCAGTCTGAGAGTGCTCTTGTGACAATACAGAAATCAAATGTGCTCAGCTGTGCTCATGCCAGAGGTGAAGTTACCTTGGTTTGCATTTTTTTCACCTGAGCCTTGTGATCATTAGACCAGATCAACGAAAGGAACTGCTCGGCTATGCTGACAAGTAAGAATAGCTTCAAGTCCATAAGAGAAAGAAAAAGAAACTCATATGATCTTAAGAGGATTACCTCCCTTCCACTGAATACATTTTTCATTACAGTGGGATGAGCACTGAGGAAAGTTTATACTTTATTTTGAATATTTATGTTTGCTGTAATTTATTTAAAAAAAAAAAAAAAATAGGAAGAAACCAAGCAATTGTGTCAATTCTGTCATTGTCAGTGAGAAAAACTTCCCAGCCATGTGAACAGGTTGAGCATCTTATGCAGCTGTTCCCTTTCCAGATTGATGTGCTACTGATAATTGACATTCACATTTATTTAAAGACATCTGAATTCTGTGTTCTATTACTCAGGCATCAGTGAATTAGCAAATTTGCTCTGCTCAAATCAAGAGCAAAAAGCCTCATACATGTTGTGCCTGAAGCCAGCAAACTTACTGTACAAAGTGTGCTACCAGTTGTTTAGCTCTGAGGTTAAACACAGGTGATTCTCCTCGGTCAAGAATCCTAAATCGCTTGGTTTTCACCTCAGGAGTTATGAAGCACTGGAGCCTCCCTGACATGTGAAAGGCACCACTGCAAAGGTTCACACGTGCCAGTTATTCCTAGGAGGAGAAAATGGTCCCTATTCACAGTCCTAGGGAGGATTACTCCTGGATTGTTAGGCTGAGATCAACTCTCTTTCTCCATCATCTAATGATTTTGCAGTCAGTACTGACAACACATTCTTTCTGTATCCAAGCGGGAATCTTGCCACGGACTTGCAATGAAGCCAGAATTTAAAATGAAGTTGTCAGGTTGTGAGGGAAGGAGGTATCGCTTTGGTGATGGCAGAGAGAATGTGCTCCTGCCTCATGCTGTAACCCTGATATGGCCCTGCATGGCATGAGGTGGCTTCAGAGGTGCTCATACACATAGAATCATAAAATCATAGAATGGTTAGAGTTGGAAGGACCTTAAAGATCGTTGAGTTCCAACCCCCCTGCCATGGGCAAGGACACCTCCCACTAGACCAAGTTGCTCAAAGCCCCATTCAGCCTGGCCTTGAACACTTCCAGGGACAGGGTATCCACATCTCTGGGCAACCTCTTCCAGTGTGTCACCACCCTCACAGTAAAGAATTTCTTCCTAATATCTAATCTATGTGGGAGAAAATTTCGGAGTCATAGCAAGGAACTGTTTTGTCGACTAGGTTGTAAGCACTTAGGGCTGAGTGTACAGGAGGGTATGGGAGCAAGTGAGAACATTTTGAAGGATGGACCTCTCAAGCCTTGACCTAACTCCCTGCCCTGTCTCTGGGGGCAGGACAATGTGGTTTACACAGACCCTTAGGACTGTCTGAGCTGGATGCCACAGCTCTCCCACCCAGACAGCCCAGGCTACTCTCCAGTCTTTCTTTCCCTTTTCCACTGGCTCTGCACTTCCTCAGATGCTATGCAAAGTTGTACCCAAACACAGTGTAAGAATTGTGTATTCCTGGTGGCCTGTGTGTTTCATGTGTTTTTCAGTGACATAGAATGATCGGCCTCAGATGGTGCAGAAAATCACCAGTATCTGAGTGCTTATGCTGTTTTTCCTGAATTCATACTATTACAGCATTTAACCCATAAAAGCACAGCATTCTTTGGCTTATTTATATGTAAATAACATTATATTTTTATCTCTAGACTTCTGCATTCTTTACCCAGGTTTCATTTTTCAGATTTGAGTTTTGGTTGGTTTTGGGTTTTTTTTGTTTTTTTTTTCCAAGTTTTGACTGATGCTTAGTACATTTGATCATTTGAATTAATTAAATTTCTAAAGAAAGTGGCTGATAATCTAATGCTTGACAAATAACTCCAAATTGTTATGTATTATTAAAAAAAATAAGAATTTAAAGTAGTGCCAACATGAAATACTAATATCAGGAGAAAAAAATATTCCTGTTTCGTGCCTTTGAAGAATCAGGACTTGTCATCTCAGTATCTATTTATCATTCTTAGAAATTTTTACTTTGTACATCTCATTTTATTATTTTTTAAGCATGTGAAAAATCAGACCTCACAGAAGTGCATAGTGTCCTATTAAGTCAAATCTTTGTATTATATTCTACAGCTTAGGTTTTGACTTGGAAAAAAAAAACACATTTAATGATTTTTTGTGTAAAGTTAGATATTATTCATGCAGGTACAAGAGGGGAAATGGTTTCTTACATAGCTTATAAGGAAAGAAGTTCACTTGTAGGCATGTAATTTCTGAGGAAAACACATTTATTATTCACTTAGTGGAAACCTGAAGGAAAATAGAAAGGAAAAAAAGCTCGACTGGAGCTTTTGGGAAATGATGCTCTCATCTTCTTAGAGGAAATTTAAATGAAACTACAACTAGCATATTTTCATACAGCATTTGTGAGCATGTTAATTTTTGGGGAAAATTATGATTTGTTTTGAATAATTATAAAAAAAACCCACTGTAATTTTACAACAATTCACAAAATTCAAGGCCCTTGCATTCAGAAGTACCTCTGGATAACCACCCCCACCCACCCCCCACCTCAGATGACTCCACACCTTTGCTCTGCACTTCACTGCTTACTGAGGCAGCTAATTAATTTTGGTTGGACCATGTTAATCTTTGATCAGATCAGCTTCTAGAAAATACTCCCATGTTAATGCCAGCAGAAAGGGCAGAAAACAGCAGCTCAGATTTAAATTGGCAAAACTTAAATACCTTAAATACCTTCCCCAGAGCAAAGCACCAAAGTCTGTTGAGCTGGCCACATGTCTTATGAGAGCCAGAGGAGCTCCTGCAGTCAGTCCACTGTTAGTTGGAAACAGGGAAGAGGAGCAGACCAGCAGAGTGTAATAGAAAAGCCCAACATGGAAAATTATATTGATTTACAGACTTTAGTATATGATGTTTCCATTTTGGAGAAGAGATTTAAAATATCGAAGGCTGGAGAAATGCTGAAATCAAGGTCCTACTCAAACACTAACAACAACCGGTGGAAGTATGCCCTGATTGCTTCAAGACTCGGATCCATCACGGAGCCTTAGATTCCACCACAGAATATAATTTTTTTTGTTATCAATATTTTTTTTTCTTTATGCTTTAAATCCTATGCCTGAGCTGGTTGGAAATTTTCCCCACCTTGATATCTCCCAGGCTTCTCAAAGTCACATCTCTTTAAAGAGTCCAATGGGCCTCCACTTTAAGAGAAGTCTTGAAAAGAACAAGAAGCCCATACAACAGCTAGAAAAGGGAAAGGTATATGCAGCATTGCATTGCACTTCTTTCATTACTGCATTTTATATAAAGATATACGAGTAAGTTACAGCTAGTTCCCTATAACTACATTCTCCCATTCACAATACATGAAGTTTTCATACATTTCTCAAGAAGAGGGAATCATGAAGTTTCTATGGAAACTTCATAATTAATAGCTCACGGTGCTAAGCCTTTTTCATTTGCAGATTTCCCAGTATTTTCCAGTGAAACTGCAGGATCCTGTACAACAAATGCGAGCCTACTGGCCACAGTCTGGTCTTTCCTACCTACAGACAACCAGGAAATATTATATGGAAAAAACACCAACTCACTTCCTTTATGTCCTTGATTCCAACTCATTTAGGCTTTAGTTTAGTAAATGGCTTAGGTCCCACTGAACAAATATGCCGTGTCCCATTAAATAAACACACTGAATGACTTTGGTTTCAAATATAACTCCTTATGTTAAATGTCAGCACGTACTGATATGTGGTTATGGATTAGGGCCTCAGCTATTAAATCCTTTAAGGTGTAACTACTGTCTTTGTACCACTTTCATACCACAGTCTGTTGACACAACAAACAAAAAAAAAGGACAAAAACGGTATCGGGCATTCCTAATTTTTCTATTTATAACTGGAGTATACTTGGATGCACGAACATCGCAGATTTCTACTTCAGTAAATTAAAGAGAGAATATTTATACCAAACATCACTGGAAAATTAATTACCCTTAGAGGTCCAATTAAGGTCTAAATTATTCCTGCTTGTCTGCGATATCAATGATCTTCATTTAGGTAGTAAATTTAATTTGTAATATTTAAAACCATTGTGCTGGCATTTTTTTAAATGAGGTGGCTAAATACAGAAAAAATTATGGATGCCCTGAAAAATGTGCTCATTTATTAAACTGAACTTACTAACCTTGATTACATCCATTGCTTACATGGTATGGCCATGGCCTCATACCACGTTCTTATAAGATTTGTGAGAAAAAGTGAGTATGCAGAAGAGAAGTTATGAATAGATCCTGTGAGAAAGATGACAATCTCTGAGTCTAAACCACATTGGACCCCACAGAACCCCCACTACAGAAGATCATGCTCATGGCAGATAGGCAGACCAACAGGAATGCTCTCTTATTAGCCCCTTATTCCAGGACTACTTTTTGGGTTTTTTTTAATTTTAGAAATGTGGACATATCTGCATGAATGATTTATTTGTTTTTATTGTATTTCTCATGAAACACCTAGTGATAGATATAGGAGAATTCAATCTTATTTTATGGGTTTTAGTAGAAGGTTTTAGGTTTCTTTGTTTTACCCTGCTTCCAATTAAATAACAGATGATAGGACTCTGAATAATTGAGGAAGAGAGAAGCATTACTATGAGAAAATGTTAGGCAGTTCCAACTGCGAAGTACAGAAAATAGCAGATTTTTCTGTCCTTAAATTCTTCTTGCCATTGCAGTTTAAAAGTAGAGACTACAGTTTCTGTTTAAGGAAATAAACTAAAAGTGTTTCAAATCCTTTGAACCGTCATTGAAATACCAGAACATGGCCTGTAATATATATATGTGAAGACTCTTATTCAAGGGAGCCCCAATTCACAGCCAGATCACTTCCACAATGAGCTGTATGTGTTTTCTTTTTACCTTAGTAGTTACTTTTATATATCAATTTCAATTATTTTTAACTTTAATGATTCCGTCCCATAATGGGGGAGTACTTAATCGGAATATTCTCCAAGTCAAATGCAGATTGCAAACCTACATGCTCCAAAACTGGAGGGTTTTCAAGGACCTCACATTCTGTCAGGCTCACCCACTTAGACTAATCATGCAAGTAACTAATGGGGTTAGTGTAAGAGGAAAATTCAGGCTGAGTATCCAGAAGGGAAAAACAATAATCTGGGCAGTGGAGACGCACTGAGCCATGAAATTAGCCTCCCTGAGGGATGTGGAAGAAACAAGAAAATTCTAAAATACCAGAAATTTGCTGGGAGGCAGGGAACTAGAATAGAGGGATCTAAGATCTCAGACAGGCACCCTCTGTCTGACTCCTGGAGTGATTTAACATGTTATTGCGCTTGCTCTCCTGCCAGATAGCATCACCTCCAGAGCAGAATCAGAAGGCAAATGGGAGGTTTTCAACTTATGTACCCAGCCTTACTTCCTAGGTTGAACAGCAGTTAAAATGGGGTCAGTCTGTCAGGCAGTGAATGTGACATGTGCGCTCCTTCTGGATTATGGCAAGCCTTCTACACAGTGTGAGGGAAGAGAGACAGGGTTAAGCTTAGGGAAAATAACATTTTAAACCTCCCTGGTAAGATTTGTCAGAGGGCACCTCTCAGAGCCCTGAAAGTTTTCATTTTTTACTTCCATTTTTGACTCCCACAAAAGCTTAAAACTACAAAAAAAAAATTAGAGAGGAAAAAAAATAGATTGAGACACATTTATACAGAGATAGAGAAATAAAAATAGATTTAAATAACCCAGGGCAAATAAAATTGTTAAAGGCAAATTCACAGAAATTATCTTCCACCCACTTCTGAGACAGTCCCCATATTTAAAGACTTTCCTCTATCCCAAGTGCTCTCATGATGGCTAGAACAACTATTCTTGGCTCTATTTCCTTCCTTTACACACTTTATTTGGTAAGAAAAGCTGCCAAAAAGTGGGAGTTTTATCAAAGCAATCATAAAATGTTATGGGTAATGCTAAACAAATTATGTGTTACTCTACAAAAATGGCCTTTTCTTTGGGTAAAAAAACAACAGCTGCCTGAGAGAGATCAGGTTGCCTCTCTCAAAGCAATGATAAACTTACTATCAAGGGCAAGAGTGGAGGCTGTGGAAAGTCAACATTATTGAAGCTGCTTTCCCAATAGTCATTTCTGAAAGGTTAATAGTGATTTGATATCTTGATGTCTCAACCTGCAACAGGTATTTGCCCACATAAATGAAATCCAGTGTCCTACTCTGGGATTCCAGAAACCTCATCTGATTGCTTGTCCTTGTCCTGTAGCTGCTGGGACCTGTACTAAGACATATCCCCTTTGGTCTAGCGAGTTTATTACTGCTTTACTAAGCAGGAACTACTCCTTCTGTCCCCACCGTATATTATCTGGCACGATGGGACCAATTATGCAGGACCACTACACAGTTACTATAAAAGATACTGTTAACAGTATTTGGGCTGCTGGGTGTTATTTTTTTTCCCTGTTGTTTTTTTTTTTTCTGTTGTTGTTGGGGTTTTGTTTTTGTTGGGGTTTTTTGTTTGTTTGTGTTTTTTGTTTATTATTATTGTTGTTGTTGTTGTTGTTGTTGTTTTGGTTTGTGTGTGTTATTCAGGTGTACTTTGTACTATAAAAATTTGCAGGTGAAATGTTTTGGTTGCCTCAAGTTCTTTCTCTCTATAAGCTATGCTAAAAAATGCTTCTGGTCTGACTCACACAAGGAGTGTTTAGTTCCTCAGCCCTTTGTGGTCCATGCATTAGGCATTTCTCCAAGTGTCTCACAGATGCACACAATTCAGCAAATGTTGTTGGGGCACATCTACTACACAGCATCACGCACAATATGCACCCATCTAAAGTATCCTCCGGTTACACCATGCAGCTGAAAAGGAGGAGACCTGGATTTAATGCTGCTTTTTGAGATGCAAATCCACTCTTCTTGAGAGTGCAATAACTACTAATCAACTGGCTAATGTAAGTTGGCATTTTCAATTTCTCCTGTAAAAACCTATTCCACATTGCACAAAAGACTGGAGGGAATGAGAGAGAGTGCAGCAGAGCCTGACTCCATGTTCTTGTGATAGGCGCTCACCTGGAAAGAGAGAAATGTGGGTCCCTGTCTTCTCTAAAAGTACTGTTTATGCATTTCATTCCATGACTATTTAATGCAAAAGATATAAAATTAGGAGTCCATGAAGCTTTAATTAATTTATGACCATTGTTCAGTGACTTTCCTCCTCTGAGAGTAGAACATTTTGTGCTCTGGAATATGAATGAGAAGTGCTGCTTCCCTACCCTCTCTCTGTTTCCTCTGCTTTCAGTTTCCCCAGATCACCAGCTCTTTTACCTACACATAATGTGTCTTAGCCCTTCAGTGTTCGGTGCTGGCTTGTTGCAAAAGCAAGTGTGGAGAGTGAATAGTGTAATAGCATGGCAGATAAATCAAGAGAGTTTCCAAGGGCAATGCTTCCGGCAAGTGACTTTTTAGAAGCACCATAAAAAATTCACAGTTCATCTTAGAAAATTTAGTATCTACTTGTGAAGCTATTAAGCTGTAACAAGGAACATCTCAGTGGCATTCTTTCCCATCAAGGTAATCCCTGCCATTGTTGCAAATTCTAAATGATTGAAATGATAAACATTCACAAATTCTGAAAAGCAGGATACACCATGAAATTCCAGAGCAAAGTTATACTTTATCGGCATGATGCAAAGTGCAGAAATATACATTGTTGTCAAGATAAACAAATAGCTCAATTTTTCCAAGCCTTTTTGCCTTGCACTTATGCAACCACATCTATTCAATGTAATAGTCTGTCCTGCTTTTCTGGAAATTCCTTTTGGCCTTTTACAAGAAATGAAGTTAATTTTACTCTCTTTGCTCACCAGTTTGTACGTGTTCCTTCGCCATTAAGAGGGAGTTAGTGATGTTACTCTCATGATAGTCACATTTTAAGACACAGATCAAGATGTTAAGCCACTGAGTGACTGCTGAGAATGAGTTATAGTTCTGCCTCTAAAAGTTACCTTTGTAGATGAAGGGTGTGGTGCAAGGGCTATGGAAAGAACACGAATCCTTTAGACTGCAATTAAGAATATGACTTTTCTTTTATTGGTACAATTGGAAAAGTTAGCTTGAAATGTTCCTTTGTCTCTTGTTATATGGAAGAGAGATCTATTTTTTTACTAATGCCTGCTTAATTTCTGTTTCAAATTATTTATTCTAGTATGTTAGAGATTCAATAGGAGCCTATTTTGTGATGTTAAATGTGTGGAAAAGAAAGACCTCAGGGAAGTCTTTTAATGGGAAAAAAACTCTTTTTTTGTGTGTGGTGAGAAAAAACACCTTTGGCAACTGGAGGGATGTGTCCTTTCCTTGACATACTGCAGTGCTTAAGCTCTACTCTCAGCCAAGACAGAAAACCTCTCTTGGTCTTCATAAAATGTCTAGGATTTATTTTTTACTGCAAAGATTCATTTTTCACCCTTTCTTTGTGGATAAGATAATTAGAAGCACACGTATGCTCACTAATGATTTGCACAGACGGGAAGAGCAGTTCCATTAGTCAGTGAGCAGTTAGTTACTGGTAGGCATTCAGCTGCACTCATTATTATGTGCCATGTAATGAATCTTATATTGGTGCAGACAAGTCATATGTCTATTGTTTCTTTCATGGATTGACTAACCTTTACCAAAGGTGTGAAGCCATCCTAGGTAAATATCTGATTCTTAAACCTCAATAACAGACAGATGAAGAGAAAGTTAGGATAGAAAAATAGCTATAAATTAGCAAGCATGTGAGGTATACTACGGAATGCTGAGGCAGATATCATCTAAAAACCACTCTGTTGGAAACAAGTGATCTACACTGATTTTGTCAGCTACAGGGTTGCGCTGCTTGACCCTAATGCAAACAGACCAAATTTTTCAGGTGTTGCAGGAACCAATTTATTATTTTAAACCACTATGCTTCTTCAAAACAAGAGCTGGAACGAGACATTAAAGATTTCTTGTAATGAGATACAAAACTCAGGTCTGCAAGTCCATTTTTTCTACCCACATAAATCAAGCTATAATGCAGAGAGAAGCTTGTATAGACATATTAGTCTTAGGTAAACTGAACTTAAAAATAGAAGCAATAAATACAGTCCATGGAAATCAACATTGTCTAGAAGTCTACATATTTACCCAGGATCCTGGGTACTTTTTACAGTCTGGGTTGAACCCCACACTCTTTCAGCTATATTATTATTAATAGTGTGCTAACATGGAAAACTGCGTCAAACAAATACAACTTAACAAGCAGACCTATGCTCCTCAGGAGCAACATTAGTGAGCAGGAATGTGTAATAGTTTTCTTTTCAGAAATAGTTTTGAAACTGGATGAATGAAGCCAGCCAACTAGCTCATCCTCTCACATACACATTTTGAGTAGACTGAAGTGCTTTGCTTGACCTGAAGGAAAATTTTCCTATTTTGGACATCCATTTATTTAAAAATATCTGCAGTTGCAGGAATTTCTACATATGATATTATTTCAGTGAAACAAACTCATTTGACTTAGAAAATACTACACAAATTTGAAAAAAAAATACAAAGTTTTAAAAATTATAGAAAGAAACATTTGTTCTTTTCCAACTTTTTCAGGTTTGGGTTTTTGGGTTGTTTTTTTCATGGACAGAATAAGTTAGCCTAATGCCACAAGGTTAGCAACATTTACATTCAGGAATTCATGTATATAATCCATAATGACAAAGAATTGTAGTGGAAACTGCCTCTATTAAGAGGAATTTGAAACACTAAAACTATACCCATTAAATAATTCTGATTAATATTTTAGATATTCTAAAGAAACTGTGAGCCTGTTATTCATTTAAACTGAGGTGGATAAACCCCTCTAGTCAGCTCTGACAGTGAAATTGGAAGTTAGAAGCCTAAATGCCTTTGAGGGTCTTGGGAAAAGTTTCCTAATGTTGGAGAAAATCAGATTCAGTTTCTTAAAATGTCATGATTTTAATAATTCAATAAATGTCATAATTTATTTTTTTTTAGACATAACAAATACTAAGCAAGAGATATGGTGCTTTTCCAAGACTCTTTTATACAGTAATGAATAAAAGAACTCAGAATGACACTACTTTAACCCATATATCAGAAATACCCAACTACGAATAAAAAAATCACCCCAAAAGCCTAAAAATATATCATACACAAACAAAGCCATAATACTGCTAGCAATATGAGACAAGAGGTGCATATAAAGATTTCCTACAGTGAGACTGAAATGATCTGTTAAATATTTTACTCTAATGTCTTTTTTAACATCATTTTTTTCAAGTTTTTGCACATTTGTCAGGGCTGAATTTGTTGCATTTTAAGAGAGCTGGCAAACAATAGCAACTCTCCTTATTCTGTTTGTTCAGTCTTGGCTCTGTTAAAAAGAAAATCGACTCCCTACTTTCCCCTCTATTAATTTCTCAGCAGTTATGAGCAAACTTTCAATACTTTTACAATGTATAGTTTACTTGTAGAATTATTCAAACTTTCTGGGTGGGAATGGGAGTATTAATGAAGCCTTGTGGCTGTTTCTGCAGACATAATTTGGAACAAATGCATTATTTTGCTACTGAATAATGAAGGAAATGGCTCATAATGCAGCACATATATTTCCATATGTGAATGGGTGTGTACGTTTTTGTAAGCGCATAAAGCTTGTGGTATTAGCATCTAATAACTGGTAACAGAACCAAATTCTAATACAGACAGTAATGTTCTGCCTATCTGATTTCCTCTGCATTTTGAATTTGAAATGCTGTTCTCCACTCACTGTCCATACACAATCATGTAATGTGGATATCTTCTTTTAAATGGGTGGTATTTCAATTGAAGTTAAAAGGTCATGGTTATTTATTTTCAAAAAAACTTCTGTGTAGATAATCAACCAGTAAAACCTTTATTTCCTTTCTACTGTCATTCATGAGACTGGTGTGATTTAACTCTCTGAGGTCTACAGGCACTTTTGCATTTCTTAGAACGAGAATTTCCATTCAGCTCACGGAGATAAAGAAGTTTTAAGGTAAAAGTCTTGTTTGAACATCAAAAAGAACGTGGAGAAAACGCTAGTGTAGCCATTCAAAAATTTCACAATGCAGTGTGCAATGAGAAAGACCAGCTAAATACTTTCCAGAAGACTCAACTGTGGGTCCAAACATCAGAGATTCATTGCAGCCATTTTGTGGACAAAGTTACAACAGTAAATCTTAAGGCAATTCAGGGCTCTAACACTCTTCTGTCTTTCACCTCCTACTTTTTCCAGCATGTTGGTATCAGACAATGGTGAGATCTCAGCTGAGAATATAATCAAGAGAGATGATTCCAGATTTGACTAACCTGTGGTCCAAACAGGACAAGGATAGAAGGAGTTGGGCCACTTGTCTCAGTTTATTTAGAAAATCAGAGTAAAATCTGGAAATAAAAGTCAGTTTAAGCTCAAATCAGTTTATGACCATTGGATAGTGAAGCTTCCCATGTGACATTTTTGACAGTAGTGTAGGACAGGAAACTGTGACACTCAGTCTTCAAGCTGATATCATGCCCAATAATTTAGTATTTGTTCAACTCAACATGCTGCTTATTTTATTGCCTTTTCTCCTTGCAACCTGTCATAGAGACTAAGGTATATGGTCATATGTGTGCCTTCTGAGATACCCCCTTTGGATAACACCAGTTGCACATTAAGACAAAAGCCAGCAGCCTGCGGAAGTAACTTGCACCACTGTGCTGCTTTCAGTGATGAGCAAAGACCTCTGATCCCAAGTGTATCTGAGCACTGGACTCAGGTGATGTCAGTTCTGAGGATAATGACCATAAATAATGTGGCTGAGACCAGTTATTTATTCCACTTATCAAGTTTGCATCAGAAGGTAAAGATTTTGAGCTCCTATCTTTCCTTATGTGGTACTTCAGGGAATGATGCCTGAGCTAACTACACTGATATTTCTCAACTGCTACGTTGATGCTACCAATGATCAGAGTCATAAGGCATTCTATAACAGAAAGAAAACCTCATTCCCAAAGTAATCATATCCTTCAGGGCCCAATCTTCTCTGTAACCTCGCAGAGACAAAGCTAGCATTGTTACCATGGGCACTTTCTATTTCCCCCTTAATAAGAAATAAGAAAATCTGGAAACAAGTAGAAACAGAACTCCATAATGCTCTTTCCCCCTGTCCTTTCTCTCGTAGTTGTGGGGTTTTTAACTCATTGCCAGCATTTCTTTGGGAAAGATTAAATACTCTCCCTCCCATGTTTTCCCATCAAATATAAATGAATACTAGTTAAAAAGGGGAAGTGTATTAACTCAGTTTTGTCAGTTTAGTGAAAGAAAAATCTCTTACCCATGTTGAGCAACACTTCTGAAATCTCCATATGCAACAGGTTAGACGACCAAAGAACAAAGCAAGAGGAAAATAATCCTCAGGTTGCAAATTTGTCTTCTGTGATGGCAAAAGCCAGGTTAGCCAGGCAAAAAATCATGTTTGCTACATAAAAGCAACTTATTCATTTATAATGAAGAAGCTGAAACAACCACAGCAACAACCAACAACAAAACCAATAAACATGCAAATTCCTAACTCTGTCTTCAAAATATATTCAGTTTTAAAACGTATTTATCCTTCAGACCAGCTGAAGAAACAGGAGAGAAAAAAAAAAAAAAAAAGAAAAAAAGTGTAATCTCTAGTTTTAGGAAATTGTTTATGGAAAATGCTTACATTGATGAGACTATTGAGTGAACAAGATGATTTCATAATACATTTTGTGTCTGTTTGGTAATAACAGTAAAGATATAGAATAAAAAACAAGAATTCAACAATTCAAGCAAAGCCAAGGCTTATTTATTTATGTTTTTATATGCTTTTTTTGCTGATGACAGATTTCCTCCAGAAATCAGGTGGGCTGAACAAAGCTGGACAGTGCAGAGTTTTAGTCTAAGAAATATACACCACTTACATCTTTGGCTAGTAGGTTCTCAATTTTTATTGAAGTTTGGAGGAAAATTTTTCTGAGGTGTTCTGAAAAGGAAGCAGTGAACCAGGCTACAGACTGCTTTGCACCTGGGACCTGTAAAGGCACCTTGGCCACTAGAAAAGATACTATGCGGAAGGTGAGAAATTGAATATGATCTTTAGGTGTGTATTGAAATAACAATGTTACATCCAAATCGTATTTCTTCAAGGCTACAGAGAAAGCTGAGAGCTAAAGTTTTCTTTTGGCTGCTGAATGGGGTGGATCTTACCTATGATAAAGATATCTCCAAAGGGTGGAGCACTCCTTCAAATTTAAGCACCTCTTGTTATTTACTTTTTGTTTTAGCAAATTTTGAAGTCTTGTGTGGTATGGCAAATATTTCACTAGGAATTCACCCTATCTAAATGCAATTACTCAATAGGCAAATGATTTTCTGCTCATTGATTAGAGTGAGCTAAGAAATGGTGGGAGAGTCCACTGATGGTAAACACCTAGTTTAAGATGTGATTGTTCACTTTATGTAATGCCTTTCTCTTTCCAGTGACTACAAGAGCCTGTTTGGCAGGCTTGGACTGGGCATCTTTCAGGTAGGCAAGATGAGTCTCCCACTCTGGCTCAGGCTGGATGTGATTCATTATATTCAGCTGTAGTCAGACCTCATTTTACTTCTTTACTTGTGCCTGTTAAGATTTGCAACTGCTAGGGAAAACTTGCTGGGAGAAAGTGAAACCCAGATGAAGAGAGCTGAAGGAAGGATGAGTGCAGGTTTTCTCACTTTGTAATGGTTTGGTGTTCATGCACTGGCTATGTAAGTGAAAGCTTCCCTGTGCTCCTCACATCCCTCCTGATCTTCAGTGGTTTCGTGGTGATTTTCAGGAGGGAAATTCATACTCTCTTGGGCTTGATCAATGGCTCCAAGGATTTATGCAGAAGAGAGATTGGTATTGCTGTGGTCTCAGGGAAGGCCCGGGAGCACAGGTACAGGCAACTTCTATAAGTCTGTCATGCTGAGGTAGAATCACAAAACTTATCTAGACTTTCTTGTGCCTAGTAGCAGGTGTCTTCTGAATGAAACAAGCTGATACCAGATGTCAATATAATAACATGCTGGTCATCATTAGAGGCACTCAAGTGATGCCACTTAGAATCTCGAGTAAGAAAAACTGCAGCTAAGAAAAGTTGTGAGAACCAATGCTTAACTATTAAGCACCAATACAGATAATATGGGGGCAGATTATTTCTGATCTTTTCTGGGTATTCCCTGAGGCCAGCATTCCAAATTAAACTGTTTGCACTCCACAGACTATGTAGAAATGAATCATTTGAAAGGATAGCTAGGGCAACTATCTACTTCAATATTTTATAATAGCTTTTCTATTAAAAGATAAGTAGAGATGTCTGTGAGAAAGAATGCAGAAGCAGAAATCATGCAGTCCTGGTTTTTAGACCTCATTCTTCCACTGAGTTTTTATTTTTCTTTTGTTTTGGACAAATCACTCCAATTATATCTCTTTGTATCCTTAATTATAAACTCTAAAAGTCACAAAAATAAGTATTTTCCACCTTTCCTTGTTGCAAATATCAGTTACTGACTTTACAGTGCATCGAACTTAAAATGTTAACTATTGTCTTGTCATTAATACTAGGTCTCTGAAATATGAATTCATTGAAATGGCGACTTTACAGCTGTTATAAAAGTTAGTTTCACTAGCTGACCTTATCTCTGTGCTTTGTGCTTTTGTGTATTCGCTTTCAACACCTCAGGTTCATTCAAGTACATTTAAATTACTTCATTTCTGTGTCTGAAAGCAGTTATTCAAAAGGTAGATTATCTTTGAGTTTACTGAATAAATATGCTTATATATTGCTGACAAGGCTTGACTCTTAAATTCTGTTTTTTTAAGTTTTACATCTTACTGTAGAATTGTAGTCCTTGCAACAATCTAGCAAATACAGTTTAAAGTACTTTGTTTTGCCAGACAATGTACTTTAAACGGGGCTTATACTTAAATCTGCTATTCACTTTACGAGCAGCTTAATGGATTGTTGACAGAATGTAGAGCTCAAGCTGGATGTGATTATACCAGGTGTTTTCTCACCTTTATAAAGTTTATATAACTTTTATTTCCATTTCATTCCTGTCTGTCACTTAGCATAGTGCAGCAGCAGCAATAACCTTCATAGCAAAGGCTAAAATTAGTATAGGAAAAAGGAGAAAAAATTGTAGAATCCTAACAGGCATTGCAGATATCAATACACTTCTTGTGGCCAAAGGAGGTCAGATGTCTGTAAACAATTGCAATATGAAGGAAGTTCAGATGATGGCTTACACTCCTTTCAGTCCCCAGGTCTGCAAACAGACTTTTTATGTCTATAGTTAAGAATTTACTTTGGTTTAATAATTGAAGTTTGAGGTTTACCTTACAAAACTTCAAAAGATGCTTTTCGCAAAAGGCATAGTTGTATGGCTGGGCTAGATAGGGACATTCACAGAGAGGTAGACTGGTTTCTTGTCATAAGTCTGCCAGAGCTGTTGCCTTGATTTCTGTTTTGCCCCTCTGGTTTTGTATAGCTATTGCTTCAGCAGATCACTTCAGAGGAAAATTTCTAAGCCTGCAGAGCCATCATTACTCAGGAAAGGTTTATATTATGAATGGCTGCATCTGCATATAAATCTGTGTGTCGTGTGCCAGCACCTTCCAACACATTAGGTTTCTATTCCCCTCCAAAGAGCCCCTGTAAGGATATGGTGGCCGAAATGCAAATCTATTTGTGCCTAGATTCATGCTGACTGTTCCCTCAGATGATGCCTAAGGGGAAGGCCTGTAAGTTATCTGAAGAAACTGCTCACAATTACATTCTTTTTCTCTCAATAAGATAGAAGTTGACACAAATTAATAGAAAAAATCTGTCTGTCCACCTTCCTACGACATTTGCTCTCAACAAGGATTTTTAAACTTTATGGTCATTTCTCCACACATTTTCCAGGTCTGTTACTAAATCATAATTACCTGAAATTGCCACAAGAGACACTCTAATACCACTAGAAAAATTATCATCTTACCCAGCAAGAGAAAAGTAAAGTACTGCAGCAGTAGTAAAGAAATAGTTTTTCTTTTCCTGCTTCTTTCATCTTGGATAAAGATGGGGGAGCATTTTTAAGAATTTATTATTGATAGACTTTAAATTCAAGTGAATTTTTGAGTGTGTATATATATACACATATTTAGTGGCCATTTTGCCTTTTTTTATTAGCCCAGGTAACACCTGAAAGCATATCTTGTGCTCATTTTCTGTGTTTTGTGTTTTTTGGAGAGCCAAACTGAAAGCTTACAGCCTGCGCAATCAAACCAGTGCCTGTTAAAAAGGGAACTGAACTAGCTATACCCTACCACTGGAATGCAACAAAATGCATCCAATCAAAGAATCAAAGACATTTTTGTCAAAATATTTATTGTGACACTGAAATAAAATGTAATAACAAAAGTTATCAGTCACAGAAAGCTGCAAATGCACAGCTGGAAACAAGAGTTTGGTCTAAGAGAAGGAAGTTAGATGGTTACTAAGAATGGAAAATCTCAGTTCTGGCCCTTTTTGCTTTGTCTTATTGTTCAAGTGTATTTGGATTCCAGGAAGTGGTTTCTAATGAAAAAAACTGAGTCAAGAAGATGCCACAAGGGGCAGGTGTGCCCCTTCCAGTTAGAGAAAGGTCATATTTATCCATTATGAAAATGGACTGAAATCTTGAGTCTTTGTATGAAAATTAGTCTGTTGTATCCAAAGAGATCTTGAATTGACATTATGGCCCAAACTCAAAAAATGCCCACAGCCATGAGCAGAGTCCCTAAAGTCATCGTACCTTAGGGTCACTGTGGTGAATGAGAGACCTCTACCAACACCAAATCAATGCAAGGCACAGTGCTGGCTGCACTGTGCAACTTGTTCTTAGTACTCCTCATTAGCGTGGTTGGTCTGGTTTCTAGGCTGGTCTGTTGGGTCTAATTGCAGCTGGTATGATGTCGACCATTTTAACACTAGCTGGCGCTGAAAGGATATTGAGAATTCAAGCCCACGCACGCAGGTTTGTAAGTATCTTTGCAGTCACAGACTGTACTGTGTAGACATCAAGTTTTTTTCTATTATCACTTTTCTCACTAAGGTTCATCTGAAGCCAACTTCTATTAATAGCCCTGCAAGCAAGCAGATCTATCCAGATATATCACTGGTAAATATGGGTGAAGATTTCACACAGTGGGGAGGTAAATTACAGGCAGCTTTTTTTCTAAATCCTGCTAGGAAATCCATGAGAAATTACATTTTCATTCTTGGATCTTTAGGTTAATGCAAAAAGAACTGAGAAAAGAGTGGAAAGAGGTATCTATAAATTACTTGGGTTTAGGGTAGGTTCCATGCAGCCTGGAAGCAGGACGAAGACAAGGAATAGAAGGAATTCTAACCTTGCGGATGATTTGGAAGACAGATCAACTTGCTGACTTCATGTCAGAAGAAAACAATTCACATGAAAAATCTTTTTTTTTCCTGGTAAATTTCTGTTTTATTATCATTGTCTCAGCCAGTGGGAACCTCTGACTGGTAAAGTACTTCAGTGATGATTACCTGTGTCTATCTATATATATGTACAGAAATGTACCTCTCCTCTGCTCCACAGAGATGTCCTGAAGAAACTTGTAGTGAAAGACACTGTGCCCAGAGTTTTCTAGCCAATATTTATCCTCACGTCTACGACTCTGATGAAGTTAGATAATTAAGATGCAAATGATTTATTCAAACATAGATGGAATGCAATAAACATCATTAAATTTCATACATGGAAGATTTCAGGTATGCGACCTGTGTTGTAAGAAAGCAACTGTCATCCTAATGTAAAATCAGCCAAAGTGCTTATTCCTATATTTTTCTGTATTTCTTGATATGTTATCAAGTGCTGCTGAGTTTCCTTTTACTTGCCTTCATTTGGGTGCAAGGCTCTCAGAGGCCTCAGGGAGCAGATGTGGTATTTGCAATTTTGCTCTGAACAATCTGGCTGTTTTGAAAATATTCACAGGAAAACACCAGCCACAACACCAGATGTGAATGTAGCAAAGCAGCATCTTGTGTTTACATTTTAATTTCTCCAGCTAGGAAGGCTGGAGTGCTTATGCACTGGGAACGCGCAAAACAGGCTGCGTGCTCTAATAATCTATTATATTTATATGGTGCCAAACACCTCACAGTGCTCTGCAAGCCTTCTGTGTAGAGAGGACCCACCCACTCCAACCCCCCCCTCCCAGGTCTGTGATACAGCAGCTGTGTATTAATTCTAAATAGTAATAACCTTAGTGTAGGAGTAAAGGGTAAATGGGAGCTGCATCTAACAGCAGCTGCCGGCAAGGTTTTAAGTTGGCAAGTCTCTAGGTGCTTGTGTGTGTGCAATTTTTACAGCTTTTGAACATCTGCAAGAGTCGCTGACTTTATAGTGCTGCTGCAAACACCTCTAAATAATCAGGTCCCAGGAATCTAAATTCAAGGCACACAGAGTGGAAATCCCAGCTCATCTTTTGCTGTGGAAGTGGTATTTTTCTGTTCTATATTTTTGAGGGAGCCAAGTAATATGAAAGCAAGACACAAACCCATCTGGCATTGTGGCAGCCCATTTAACTCGCTGTAGGCGGTAGCCAGGTAAAAGATCTGACTGAAATTCATGCCAGATTTGAAGCATGGCTGAGATGCTGCTCTTTGTGACAGAAGCAAAGGATGACACTGCACAGGGCTCAAATCCTTGTATTTCTGTAAAACTAGAAAGCTCAAGTTGCGGTTAACGGGGTGTGGTGAAGGCAGAGGTATGTGCTAATGGACAAACGAGCCAGGAAACAAGACCATATTCCCTGCCAGGAGGTCTGAGCGAGTCACCACGTTTGTCCTTTTATGTTTGTGCAATTAGATGGGAGAGTATTCCACTTTAGGGACTTACAGTCAATGTGTGGCTAGTAAAGCAAATGACAGTACAGTCAAAGATACAGAAGAGCTATTTGTTCCTAAAAACTTTCTGGTGGCTGTAATGGAGACCTGGCTATGACAGCTCCTGCTCTGAAACCCAAACCAGGGTTTCACCATCAGGCTGGGAGAGAGGAGTGCAGCCTGGAAAAGTGAGGAGTGCAGGAGAGGAAAGGCCGACAGGAGAGACTGGAGCTGTCACTGCGAAGGCAGCATTCTTGCAAAGCCAATCTCTTAAATGCTGAGCAGGCCACCAACATCCTCATTTCACCCCACTCTGCTCCACTTCGGTCTTGAGACAAAAATTTTTCCTTTTAGTGAAGACCTCTAAAGACGAGAAGGAGAAAATTGAAAACCCTTCCTCCTGATTAAATCAATGAATTCTCACTGTGGCTGTTAGAATAAATGTTCAAGGAGCCATAGAGCACTACGTCATTGAAAATAGGCTGAGTTTACATGGAATTGATTTGAGCCTGGTATTTTATGACTCCCGTGTGAACCTGATGTGGCCAAATTGGCTCTCTCTTAGGACACTTTATCAGGGCCTCATATCTTTTGTCTAATTAACGGGACTCAGCGCTGAAAGACATGACTGTATAAAACATTTATTGTGCAGGCTACAGTGGCAAAGGCACACTTTACAATGCACTGCTGCTACTCGAGCAAGAAGCAGCGGTGGTTTTAAGAAAACCTCTCAGGGAACAAATGAAAAAAAAAAAAGATCCTATCCTGCTTTTCCTGATATCATATCTATGTTTGGAAACTTCCTCCCTAAATCTTTAATGAAGGCAGAATGGTGTTTGAAAAACAGCTGGAGGACATTGATCTACACATTCCAATTTGTTTATGTATAAAACATGCATAAAGGATTAAATGCTGCTTAACAGTTTGACTGCTTTCAGCTGCTTTCATGCCTCTGCTTTGCTATAGCACCAATCCATGTCAGAAGGTACCCCAGGGGGCTTTTAAATAATAAATAGGTTCCTTTGGAGGATGACTTTTTTTTAATCTAATATTAATTGGCACACAAAATGGTAATTATACCTACTCCAGAAATATGCTGTGCCACTCATTCTTCCCTAGTTGATGGCACTTGCCCTGTCTCACTGTAACTGTAGGAGCATGGGAGACCAGAACTAAGACTGGAAAGTGACATCAGACTAAATTAAATGCTCATGCATTTATGTATCAGCACAAAGCGATGCAAATGCATTTATAAAGTATGAATGATTTATCAGGAAGTCGTTTTGATGCCTTTCTGTTGCATGTGCCTAATATGGTGAACAAGTCAGTTCACTGATTCTAGTTCAGGATCTTGGCTTGTCTGTCATTATGAGGAGGCTGCTTCAAAAGCCTGAATTTTAAGTACTTTTATT